>JAPYKT020000019.1:2400000-3000000 GCA_028749325.2 Caryopteris x clandonensis | reverse complement strand
TTTTTTCAAAATAATGCGAAAAAAAGAAAAAATTTACGAAATAGGCATGTTTTGAAACAGTTTTTAAAAATAGGTAAAACGTCACCGCCGGTGACGTTATTTCGAAAAAACGTCACCGGAGGTGACGATTTTAAATTTAAATAAAAAAACGTCACCTTAGGTGACGTTCTTTATTTATATGTGATATATACATACACACACAATATATATAATACATACATACATCCATACATGCATATATATATATATATATTATATATATACATACACACACACTGACACACACACATATATATATATATATTATATATATATATACACACACACTGACACACACACACATATATATATATAAAACGTGTAAATATATATATATATATATATATTTTTTTTTTTAAATATATATTCTCATTAATATATATATATGTATATATTTATAAAATATATATTTAAATATCAAAATAAATATTAAATATAATTAATAAAATTAAAATAAGAATTAATTAATATATATATATATATATTATTTATTTTAAAAATAAGAATTAATAATAAAAAATTATTATTTAATTTAACAATTTTTTTATTATCTTAAATAAAATTATAACATTTTACTTTTTAAAATTATAATTTAATACATATTTTTAAAATATTTACTTAATAAATAAAAATATATATACATATTCAAAATAAATAATATATATAATAATAATACATAATTATATATATATATATAAGAAATTTAAAAAAAATACAATAAACGTCACCTAAGGTGACGTTTTTTAGCATATATATATATTATATATTATATATACATATATATATATTTATAAAATATATATTTATAAATAATAATATATATAATATCCGAATATATATATATAAATTTATATATTATTATTATTATTATATATATATATATTTATTTTTAAAATATGAATTAATAAAAAACATTTTTAAAAAAACGTCACCTAAAGTGACGTTTTTTATTTAATTTTTATAATATATATAGTATATATATATATATACAACACATACATCAGGCATCCATGTATATATATATATATATCTACACGCACATACCACAACAACATATATATATATATATACTCTCACACATATATATATATATTCTCGCAGTCAACTCAAATATATTATATATATATATATATATTCTTTGAATATGTATATATATATTTATAAAATATATATTTATATTATAAATCTATATTTTGTATATATATATATATATTTTATTTATTAAGTAAATATATCAAAATATATATTAAATTATAATTTTAAAAAGTAAAATATTATAATTTTATTTAAGATAATAGAAAGAATTATTTAAATTAAAGAATAAATTTTAATTATTAATTCATATTCTAAAAATAAAATAATATATATATATTAATAATATATAAATTTTATAAACATTATTTAAAATAAAGATTAATATTTAATTATTATTATTTGTAATTTAATTTGTTGAAAGAAATATATATTATTATTATTATTTGTAATTTAATTTTCTTCAAGAAATATTAATTTATTTATATTTTTTGTAATAATAATACATGAATATATATATATTTAAATATATTACCTTTTCAATATATATATATATATTTAGGAATATATGTATATATATTTTATAAAAATATATATTAAATTATAAATTTAAAAAATGTTATTTAAAATAAATAAAATAATTTTATATTAATTACAGAAATATTTGAAATATATATAATATATATATATATATAACATACATACATACATACATTCAGACAGAAAACGTCAGTGCCACTGACGTTTTTTCATTTTTTTTTTTTTTTTTTTTTGGCACAAAAACATATTGAGGTTGCCAGGAATCGACCTCGCGACCTCTTGCTCTATCCGCCAAGTTTTAACCACCAAGGCACATTCAAAGTTTGAAAATTTATGATATAATTTTATATATAATATAAATGTAAAATATAAAATAATATATTTATAATATTTTTTTTTAATTATAATATATATATATTATATAAAAGAAAATAAAATACAAATATAAATTAATAATTAAAAATTATTATTTAATTTAATTATTATTTTATTATCTTAAAAAAAATTATATTATCTTATATATATAATATCTATTATATATATATTTATAAAATATATATTTATACATAATAATATATATAATATCCGAAATTATATATATATATATATTTACATATTATTATTATATATATATTATTTATTTTCAAAATATGAATTAATAATTAAAATTTTTTATTTAATTTAATAATTTTTATTATCTTAAATAAAATTATAATATTTTACTTTCTAAAATTATAATTTAATATATATTTTTATATATTTACTTAATAAATAAATAAAAATATATATATACATATTCAAAATAAATAAATAAATAAATATATAATAATAATATATAAATATATATATGAAATTAAAAAAAATACAATAACCGTCACCTAAGGTGACGTTTTTACATTTATATATATAATATATATTATATATAGATATATATATATTTATAAATAATATTATATATACATATTCAAAATATATATTATTATTTATAAATATATATTTTATAAATACATATATATAATATATATATATTATAAAAATAAATTTAAATATTTTTTTATCTTAAATAAAATTATAATATTTTAATTTTATTAATTATATTTAATATTTATTTTGATATTTAAATATATATTTTATAAATATATACATATATATATATATTAATGAGAATATATATTTAAAAAAAAAATATATATATATATATATATTTACACGTTTTATATATATATATATGTGTGTGTGTGTCAGTGTGTGTGTATATATATATAATATATATATATATATATGTGTGTGTGTCAGTGTGTGTGTATGTATATATATAATATATATATATGCATGTATGGATGTATGTATGTATTATATATATTGTGTGTGTATGTATATATCACATATAAATAAAGAACGTCACCTAAGGTGACGTTCTTTTATTTAAATTTAAAATCGTCACCTCCGGTGACGTTTTTTCGAAATAACGTCACCGGCGTTGACGTTTTACCTATTTTTAAAAACTGTTCCAAAACATGCCTATTTCGTAAAATTTTTCTTTTTTTTGCATTATTTTGAAAAAGAACCCCAATAATGTATCAACAATTAAATATTTTGGCGCTTTAATTTTGAACCAACTGCTGAATTTGAAGATCTCCATAAATAAGTTCTCCAAATATGTGAAGAATGCTGTTGAATTTGTGAAGAATGCTGTTGAATTTGTGAAGAATACCATTTGATTTGACGGTTTCAACACCATTTGATTTAAATAATTTATGACCTGCAAAGGTCAAAGAGACTTAACAAGTTGATTCAAATCGAACGTTGTTTCTAATAAAATTATACCAAAAATAATATGAAGAGAACACCGTAAATTATTGGAGAAACTTGTAGTAATTCGTTACAATTTATTGACTTTTGAAATTGTGTGTTTTGGGGTGTCTTGATTTCTCTGAAATCATAGTTGTATGATATAAAATTATTCAAATGTACTTGATGAAATAATGTGATTTGATGTCAATTCTTGACTTCAATAAAAAAAAAAATTATTTGAATAAGTTTTAATAACTTCTTAATAATGACATATTTGCTTAAAAAATAGTAATATCTTTTACATAAATAAATAACACTCTGTACTTAAATAAATAATATTATAAATTAGGTTGTACGGTATACCCAATGCACAAAAGATGCAATTTAAAAAAAAAATGTATTCAAGATATTATGAAACACTTATATATATGTGTGCGCGTGTGTGTGTGTGTGTGTGTGTATATTAAATTCGATATATGTCCTGATTCATCGAACTTGATAGAAAACGATCATGAAATCAAAGGTGAAGATATCATCCGTTTTTCCCCTTTCTTTTTGTAAATTCACCTTCTTTTTTCACAAAGTAAAAAGTATGATTTAAAGGATTTGAACCTCAACATCTTTCTTCTCTAAAAAAAAACATTGTGCGGTTGTTGTACTATATGATCGGCAATAATTAAAAAAATATTAATTATTTACTTAAAATATTACTATTAAATACATTATTTGTTTCTGCATTGCTTTTCATATAATGTACTTATTAAATTACAATCATGCATCCAATACACCAGAAATCCAAATATCCACCTAAATCTTGCTCCACCTATTTTTTTGGTTTAATTAATGAAAAATTCTATAGAAATTCTCCATTTTAGGAGGCATAGAAGTACATGATGACACACATTCATGTGTGTGTTTGGGTCCCATTGAAATCATGACAATTGGAATAAAATCGTAATATTTATGCTGCACATTATGGGCTCTTAAATTGTTTCCATGCACATGATTTCCATCACCCCATCATCATCATCATCATCCTCCTCCCAAATTATGGAAATATAAATCATTAATGGGATGACCACTTTTCATATTTCAAGTCTAGATCACCAAGACATTTGGTGCTCAATCTTAATCATCTCACATTATCCACGTACGACAACCAACTTTTATATCTTAACTATTAAAAAAAAAAAAACAATGTTTTTTTTTTCCTGTCAATTTGGTAGGAGAAATTAAGGGTTGATAGTGATTTATATGATTGACAGCTTTAATAACCTTTTTCTAGTAGTTTTCTAATGTAATTAAAGGTGTCTTTGCACCGATTTAATATTAAGTTTTTATTGTAATTTACTTTTTTTATTGAATGAATTATATTTTTTTCTTAAAAATAGCTGACATCGATAATTTTCTTTCTTTTCATCCGGGCGCTCTAATCAAATGATTCTGCAAACTCTAATAATTAATTTATAATTACTCAATATAATTATTATATAATTATTTTTTAAGATGTAATTATTGTTTTTTATTATAATTTGATATATACTTTACAAGTATTACCTTATTCAAATTTAGAAACAAACACAAGATTTTATAATATTTATTAAGATTCTTTCCATCGGATATCAAAGTTGCTACAAAGTCGTTTTGTTGGACGGGACCTCATTTGATAGCTAGTTTAGTGGATAAGATGGTTGCACTCTATCTGAATCTAATAGAATTTTTCATTTAATGTTGATAGAAGTAGAGAAAGACGAGTCCCGGGGACAAATCAATAGGAAATGTTACTTCTATGCCATTGGATGCGATCGGAAGAGTAATACAAGCAGGCATGACACAAATCATTTACGAGCAAGCGCAGACTGAACTTTATGAAGATTGACTACTTATGATATTTCTTAAATAAGATAAGAAGAAGATTATGAAAGTGTGATTGCGCGATCACTGAAGGTCCTCTTACCTGCTCAGAAATGGGACGACAGTAGTCCGCCGACAAGCTCACTGATATTGGATGCAAAATGACTCTTTCTTATCCCAAAGTAGCGGACTCTCTATTTCTCCCTTCATCACACTTAGAGTAAGGACCTTACTGTTCAAACGACTACCTTTTGCAGGAAAATCATCGACAATCCCTTAGTCATAGTTCTTTCAAGTAGTGCCCACCTAGAATTTATATGAACAATTTTGTCATACTCCTTTACATCTATAAACAAATATAATCTAAGTGTTGATGGATTACCATTTCATTAAATAGTGATGGATGCTCATATTCAACGCTTACCTTAAATGTATAGCGCTTACATAATTAATGCTATAAATTATTTGTAGTTCTTAGCATAAGTTTGAATGAATATATATTAATATAAATTATTCGTAGTTCTTAGCATAAGTTTGAATGAATATATATTAAGATAACGTATGCCGTTCAAGATGAGTTTAAAATATATGAATACAAATTGAATGATATACATATATATATATATTAACAAGTCGTTGTTTTGCCATCATATGTATTTTAGCAATTTCGATATTTGTATTAGGTAGGCCATCTTTAAATTGTACACCAACTTTAAATTTCTTCCTTTTTCCCTTTTTTAATAAATGAATCTATTATTTATCTAAAACTTATGTTACTTATAACCTTTAAAAAAAAAAAAATCTTATAAGGAGAAATGTTGGTCATCATTAGTGCAACGAAATTAAATGAGAATTTCAATTGCATACGGCAATGATTAGTTGTAAACGAGATTAAACGGTTTATAATTAGGAATGTCGTGTGATGTACATTAATAACTCCACTTGTACCATGCGTATGCTAAAAGCTACTTAAATATCTTACTAATAAACCAGATTTATACATATATTTTTATCTAATTTAAATTACTAAACAAGATATATATATATATATATTATTTTGATTAGTTATATATTTTTAATTACTAAACGAGATTTATATATATTTTAATTTTAATTAGTTATCTATTTTGTGTTCTTGAGTCATCAATGTGTTGAGCAACATTAAAAATATTATTTTTTCAAGCTAATAAATTAGTAGTAGTATTTTTAAGTAACAAATAATATTTTTTATTTAGATAAGTAATATTCTATATCGTATTTTATGGTGCACTCGATGTATATAAATTTTTTGTATTTTCTCTTAGCTCGATAATTATTATTATATTTTATTGAAATTTTGATAAACGAGGAGATAGTAGATTAGAGGGTGAAAGGTCATTCAAGATCAAATTAAAGATGAAAATTATTTAAATGAAACATAATTATCAGGAAATTACTAATTTTATATTATGAGATGAATTGGAGAATAAACAAGCCAAGGTTCTCACTTGGTAATACCCAGCAAATCGAATCCAATTTTTTGGTAATTCCAATTGTATAATTTGTCATAAAATCCAAGTAATTATATAAATATATTTTTTTTGGATGAAGAAAGTAGTAATTAAATAAGATTTAATCATACCAAATAACTTTGAATAAAGTTTTGAATAAAAAAGGGGATTGATTAATTTTAGAAATTTCTATTTTAAATTAAAATAAAATTTAACATCACTAAGAGTGAGTTTTCTGTAAAAGATTGCACATGTGACACGATTTAAGATATTACTTAAGTAACTATAAAGTATTGCTTGTTTAACTATGAAATATATTTATTTTTTAAGATAACTAATTAGCAATAATATACTTAAGAAAATAGTGATACTTTATAGTTAGACAAGTAATACTTTAAGTCGTATCACACGTGCAACCGTTTTACAGGAGTTTTTGCGTAAATTAAATTATGAAGTTTAACTTTTAAAGTGTTAGATCAGTATCGATTGAATATATCCGACGTGTTTTAATAAAACATTTAAGAATATTTTAGAACAAAAAATATTTTTAAAATAAGAATTTTTTTTTTAAAGAGGAGATGAGTATTATAGGACATCCAGTAACTCTACTTTTGAAGAAAAGCATTAATTAATTATATGCATTAGGTGAATTAATTAGTAGCATTAACCATAAAATAAACACAATTAAATTAAATCATTAATTTAAGGAATAGCTGAGGAATATAAAACTGGCCAAGTCCAACCGGGACATTTCTCTCTCCCATCTTCTCTCTCATCTCCTCTCTTTTCCAACTCAACTTCTTCTATGGAGGCCCCACCACTCTCCACTCCTCCGCCAACAACCCCCACCACCCCAACGCCGTCGGCGGTCTACCCGGACTCTGGCGACTGGTCACCCCACTCCCGAAAGAACGACTCCTTCGATGCCGACCCTCCGCCGCCGGCGAAACTCCGGCTCATGTGTAGCTACGGCGGGCACATAGTCCCCCGCCCCCACGACAAGACACTCTGCTACGCCGGCGGAGACACCCGAATCATCGTTATCGACCGCCATACCTCTCTTTCCGACCTCCACCGCCGCCTCTCGAAAAGCCTCTTAAACAACCAACCGTTTTACTTGAAGTACCAGCTCCCAAGTGAAGACTTGGATTCCTTAATCACTATCACGTCAGATGAAGACCTTGACAACATGGTGGAGGAATATGACAGGCTGAACAATGCCGCCGCCGGCGGGATGAAGCCCGGTCGCCTCCGGTTATTCTTGTTCCCGAAGTCGTCGTCGAGTATTGAACAGCTTCTAGTTGAGACTGCGTCGACTAAATCGGAGGACTGGTTTTTCAATGTTCTCAACGGGAAGACAAGCACTATTTCTGCTAGTGATCGTGGATTTTCTGAATCTTCCTCGGTGAATTGTCTTCTCGGATTTGACGATGAATTCATCGGAAAGGCCGCTGTCGCGGAGAAAGATGCTGAAGCTCAAATTGAAGGGTCGAAGAGCGTTGTACATGGAAACGTTAATGGCAATTATGGAATTAACCACGATGTGCATTCGGTCCCTGATTCTCCGATGCTTGAAACGACGTCGTCTTTCGGGTCGACTTCCAGTTCCCCATCCGTCGCCAATTTACCGCCAATAAGGACGCATGTGGACGAAAATCCCAAGGTTAGAGCGTTGGGAATTGAGGAGCAATTTCAGCAGATGAGCGTTGGGGTTGTTGGAAATGTTACTCCACCGCCGCCGCAAAAGCAGGACGTTGGGGCTTTTATGCCTGCTGGTGCCGCCGCTGGCACAGTGGTTTCTGGGTTACCGGTGATGGTTGGTAGCGATTACCACAATCGGGTTATTTCCGATGATGAAAGATCCGATCATAGTGACCATAGAAAGGCCCAACAAATTCATCAGGTCCAGTTCCAATCCCAGCAGATTCCTCAGTTTCAGCAGAAACAAGCAAATGCTTTCGATATGTCTTCTCCTGATTCAGTTTCAAGGTACATCATCTTCATAATTGCTTTTGTGTGTGTTTGTGTAATTGCTTTTACATTTAGTTGTATACTTAGAAAATTATCGAATAGGAACGATGATGAATTTTATTCTTGCAGTGAGGGAAGTTTAGCAAATGCATTGTCTAGGCAAAGACAAGCTATTTATCAAGAACCACTTGTACAAATCCAGTCAGGAAACACTATGGATCAAAACAACAGCAAAATTCAAACGCAAACACAAATTCAAGAATCCAATTATGTAATATCCAACCAATACGATCAAAATCAACCACAGTTTCATCAACCCCAACAATTTCTTCATCCTAGTAACCATTGCATCCCTTCTAGTGCAGTCCCAATCACATCATACTACTCTGTATATCCTTCCCAGCATCAAAACCATCCACAACAAGCCGCACTTGATCAGCATTACCCTGTTTACTTCGTGTCTGGAAAACAGGCTCAAGCCTACAACTTTCCAGTGCAACAACCTAGTTATAGTGAATTGCCTCCTTCCGACGCATCCCCTCATACAGGCTACAATCAAACAAGAAATGCTCCTTCCCCCAAGCCGGAAATGGCTGGTGGTGTGTACCGAACACCTCCTCGGCAACCACAATATGTTGGTTTCAGCCCGATTTATCAGCCCTCAGCAGGGCCCAATTCTACATACCCTTATGAATTCTCTGATCCGGCCCATCAACAAGTGTACTACACTCATTTACCACCTCAGTTTGCCGCTCAGTACCAGACTATGACGTCAGCACCGGATGCCTCTGCACAGGTCCCTGCAGAGAGCACGAAGCAGCAAGGTTGGAATTTGCAGCAATGAGGTGAGTTTGGGCATGGATAAACAGTTTTGCAGCAATTGGGTTTGATCTATGATCTTTGAAGCTTATATTACAGAGTCCTGATGATTTTAATTATTGGTTTGAGTTAATGTAATTGTAATAGGTAAATAAGAACTCTGGTCTTTTTTCTTTCTTGTTTGTATTATATTGTTCTTGTTGTTGTCAAGTGAAAATATATGCTGGTTGATACCATACTGTAAAATTTCACCTCAAATTGTCGGTATATATGTGTGTGTATATATATGTTGTAAGTTATTGTTCTTTGAAGCAAATTTGTGCCAAGTCCAAGTATTATATCTTAATAGTTTTACTATTTCCTTTGAAATGCAATTTGAAATTTGGGGCAGATTTTTGCTGTGTGTTTGTTGCACCTGGTGTATAAAATCATTTTAGTCTTCGTCTTGTGACGTGTACGAGATATCTCACAAATTCTTTGTTCCAACATTCAATTCTTTGATGTCCGTAAAAATTTGTATGTAACATTACTGATAGAACTTACGATTTGACGCTGTCTTTATCAATATAAACAACAGCAGCAATAAACCAACCCTTTTATCTTACTATGTGTCTATGTGGGGGTCGTCTATATGAGTCATATCTTTTCATCGTGGTCGATCAAAACACGTCCTCATTTAGGAGCATCCTAGCCGTTGCACGATTTCTTTTATGATCAATATCATTAAGATTGACGGGAATCTGGCCCAAAACCTAAAGCCGGGTTGGGGACCGGCAGAACAGTCCGTATCATTATCATCAGGAAGAGATATTTTTAGTCCAGATTCCAGAAAATGATTTTGTTACCTATTTCTTTCCTGGATTCTTGAGATAGAATATAAACTTTTAGACAAGCAATTTTAGACACTCTTTTCGTATGTATTTTATTCAGAAAGATAGAATGGCTTGTGTGGATGCATTATGCTTTGTCCTCACAGATTCTTTGCGCAGAACGTTCCATATTCTGCGCTGTAATTATTGCTGGTGTGGTGACTTTATGTTTTTTCAATTGCTACTAAAGTGCTTTACACTTTGTTTATTTTGTTGTTTGTGCAAACGCGGTTTTTGATATACAACCCGACTTGTGGTTTCTCTTGGATTCAATCTCAACGTAAAGTACTATACCATTTGTATTGTAACCAAAATGACGGGACGTAACATAATGCAACGTACTATTTCGTTGGATTCATTTTTATATGTAGTTTCATAAAATACAAGTTGATATAAAAGACCAAAAATGGTTTGATAATGAGCCAACTAATGACATCATTAAAAAACTAAGAATTTTAATATGGACGAGGATAATGTTAGTGAAATGAGTAGTTGGGTTCTTTTATTGTTGAGTTCTATTTTAAGACCCCCTATCCATAAGAAACACACACACACACACACACTATATATATGCGTGTGTGTATTTGATTAGGTGCATTATTGGGGCTTTCTGGTCTTTTAATCGCTCATAGATTTGTCTGAAAATGGACTAGAAATGTGAAGCATCTCTCTCTCTCTGTCTCTGTCTGTCTCTCTCTTTTTTATTTTTTTATTAGGGTCTGCCGATAAAATGATGAGAATGTTGAAAGACAAAAAAGTTAAAAAAATATAGTTAGCTGATTAGAGATGACTACTTTTCATGTGAATCTACAGCGATTCTTGCAATTTTTTATACTTTGTCATTAACTAGGGATTAGTACATGATTAAATAGTACGAGGAATACGCAATCTCTCTCTCTCTCTCTATAAAAATGTGTAAAAAAAAAAAAAGGGAAAACAACTGATTTTGATTTGTGTGACAATGAAAGCTGAAGCATCTGGCTTTTATGGTTCACTTCTTGCCTACCTTCTCTGACTTTTATGATTTATAAATGCTGTCTCTCTCTCTCTCTCTCTCTCTCTCTCTACGCCCATTAATTCCTGCAACAAAATTTTCTTTATTGTTATCAGCAGTTCATATGTCGCAATTTCTGGAGTTCTGCAAAAATTGTCCTTTACAATGAGGCAGTGTAATGTTTTGCTTTGAATAGAAACATGTTATAAAGGGGGAGTTATAATTTTGATTTAATTTAATTAAGCTTATACTTTTTCCTTTTTTTTTTCTTTATATATATATATATATATGTTTGGGCATTAAGCTTGGGGAATAAGATGGCTTCATTTTGATGGATATATATAGAGTTATGTATTTTAAATCCATCTCAGCAAGTTTATTAAATTTATTATTATGATCATTTCACTTATGACTATTTTTTTTTAAAGAAATTGAAACTATAATAAATAACGATGAACAAGAATGTTGAGATATTGAGAAGATTGTCCACAAATTCTGGAAGTTCAACTCGATAACGAAGGCTAGAAAATTCATAAAGCACACAGTAATACAAAGCATCACAATATTGGTAAAGCTTTTGTCAAAAATCTAAAAAAAATTAACAATAGTAAAACCATTAAAAAATTATCGAAATCAAACATTTCTACAGCAGATTTCTGCCAAAATCGATACCAAGAGATATTATTATACGAATATAATATTTTGAACTAAATTTTGATAAATTTGAAGTGCACCCTATTCTCAATTTTGCAATTATTTGAATGTTGAAAAAGATGAAAACATGATCAAATGTATGAGTGTTATATGTGATGTAGTTGTTTAATAACAATAAGTTGACTTCAACATGAAGAGGAGACGCAAGGTAGACGCAATCGTGCTATGGGCATGAGCCATGAGTGGGAGAGGATTGACAGCTCTTCCTTTTGTCAAGGGCCAATTTCCTTCTCAATTACTACAATTTATATATTTTCTCAAAGGCCACATTGACCAACTATAAATCCTTAAGCTAATAAGAACTTCAGTTTTGCTGTGAATTTTCTTTTTGCAATTTATAATAA
Organism: Caryopteris x clandonensis; assembly: GCA_028749325.2. Classification (NCBI taxonomy): domain Eukaryota; kingdom Viridiplantae; phylum Streptophyta; class Magnoliopsida; order Lamiales; family Lamiaceae; genus Caryopteris; species Caryopteris x clandonensis. Next base: position 2,987,540 of record JAPYKT020000019.1, on the reverse strand, counting down.
ATAAATAAATTGACCAAAAGGTGATTGTTTGAGAGATAAATTGCCTAACATGATACAAACAACCTTTTGTTATCAAGTTACAAATCATGATGCCATAACATCGTCAAAACTTCACCCAGCATACAAAAGTTGGAAAAATATAATTTTACAAATTCACCCACAATTCACTGTTCAGTAAAACAGCTATCAATCTGTCACACTCTAAACATCCACCTGAAATATTCTTACACAATGATCATCACCACAAGAAGCAAGATGCACTTTCGTGCAATCGTCGCTCTTTTTTGTGTTTTTCCACCTCAACCTGTGAACTGCAGCCACGTGGCATATAAACGGATCGAGCCGAACAAAAAGAGAAGCATTTGCATTGGACAAAGTCCACAATTCTATGAGCCCAGTTTCCATTCCAACTGCAAGAAGCCCGTGATTTGTCTGGCTATCGATTCCCAGCCAAGATAATGCAGTGACACTGCTCTTGAACATTGGTAGTGTCATTAGCAGCTTAATAGACGTCCCGTTTTCCAGTTTCCATATCTTTACAGTCTTATCTCTTGAACCTGTGGCAAATTCATGGCCCAATGGGTTCCAAGAGCATGCCCAGATAATTCGTTTATGGGCTTCTTGCTTGATAATAAGCTGGTGTTCAAATTCATCTTGTCCTGGTATGGAAAAGATATATTTAAGAAATTAGTAGTCGATTAGATATTGACCAAAAAAATTTGGCTAAATAATAAACTATAGCTTCAACAATTCGGAAATTAAAAGGAAATTTCATATAACTACTATAAGATACATTTATTGAATTGGTATTAGATGACTGAATTTGAACATGAACTTATGAGGGTAGAAGAAAGGAGAATATTGAGATGGATGTGCACACGTTAGATTAGATAGAATAAGTAATGAATGCATCGGAAAAAATGAAGGTAATCCCAGTAGATGAGAAAATTGGGTAGAAGAATGAGAATGTTCAGATGGATGTGCACATGTTAGATTATATAGAATAAGTAATGAATGCATTGGAAAAATGAGGGTAATCCCAGTAGATGAGAAAATTAGAAAACAAACATGCTCAACATGGCCTAGACATCTACATAGGAGACATGTGACCAAGAAAAAGTAGAGATTCATTCAATTAAAATAAAAGGGGAAAGGAAAACATAAAAGCACTTGGAAAAAAGAAAATGTCTTTCTAAACACCATGGCAAGAAATAATCCATGTTGCCAACCCCACATAGTGGGATAGCGTATGTAGTAATAAAATATAGCAACAATGAGAAATTACAGAAAATTGGATTACCTGATTGCTTAATTGCAAAAATGGAGAAGTGGCGATCCCTAGACACGGACAAAAGGAAATTGTTATCAAAAGAGAACTCTAACTGTGTGACTGTTAAACTGTGAGATTGGAGGCGCCCTACGGCCTTCCAAGAGCCAACTTGCCATAGCCATATTTCTGCTACAGATGCTGATTGTGCCTGTGAGGTCACAGACATGTTAATTTCCAAGTCTCAAGTGCCACTCCGAAGAACGTTATAATACAAAGGGATACACAATTGTCAAAAACAAAATAAAAAAATTCTTCAAGCAACATCTGGTGCTGCCATTCATTATACCAACTAAAAATATTTTGGTGATTTTTTCGATGAATGTATTTTCGTACCCATGAAGCCTAATCTCAATGAGAAAGTTTATCAGATCTTATTTCAGGTTTTGTTGAATTTCATATATCTCCAAGTGGCATAGAGGATCTTCTGTGTCACAATATATACCTCATTTCTCATAATTGTCACCTTTCAGCACTATTTTGCACTTTTTACCATGGAATGGTAATAACATGGTTAGCAAATAAAAATCAAAGTTTAGAGGCACGTGCATTGATTATCATAATAGGTAGTCTTGCTCTAAATGAGGTGAAGTGGCCTCAATTAAATGTTTCAAAATAATATATTCAAAACTGAAACTATCTGATCAAAAAGAGAGATTCTGGTGCCATAATAACCCAAAGATCCATGTATTTACGACCTTTCCACTCGTCCACAGTCAAATAATCAGCCATTACATCTAAGAAGGGAGTAAAGAAGTCCTCAAAACGGGGATAAAAGCGCCACGGGAAAATGCTCTAGAAGAAGTATAATGAACTAAATCTATTTTGGTAAGATTTAATGTTAACCATACGCCTTTGGCTTTGCCTGTTGGCTGCACTATGAGACTCTAGGATGCAAATTACTTGAAATAATTTTAGTAGATATTATTGGCCAAATATTTCTCAAAGAAGTACCTAAACAGTTCTTTTTGATGCATGAATGAGGAAAACAAAGTTTAGTAAAAGTCATTAAATCGATTTGAAGCACTGCATTTTATACCCTACTGCCCTACAATGATGTTCCTTGAGTATAATGGCAAACTGAGTAAGAGGATCAGCATATATACTTTATTAACATGGGTTCAGAAGTAATCAGTCATTTAAAACAAGCTCCTTTCTAACTATATGAAAATATTGCTAAGTTTATTAGAAAAATTGACAGTGATAGAGCAGTCGTCTTGTTCATATGAAACAAATGAAGGAAATACTCCTAAAGACTGAACATCTCAACAAAATATTTAACCTAACGAATAGAAAAATGAAGAAATACCTTGCAAGATGAAGCAACTAGCTTTCCATCATGGTCCCCACAAAGAGAAAAGAGTTCATTCCCATGTCCATAGAGCTTGTGTGACTCCGGCCATAGTGTATGCCATGCCAGTTGCTCCTCAATCGGTGGTTCGGTCAACACAGCTGGAACAGCTTCTGGAATAGTTTCAAGAGTATCGATGCCTTCACTTTTATTTCTTTCTTTTGGCTGGGTTGATGCTGCAAAAAGAGAAAGAAACAGTAAGATTGCAGAGGATATTAGCAAATAACTCTCTAGAATATGTACTGAAGATAGATGAAAAAGTAATGCTGTTTTGAGTCAAATATGGTTGAAAAGTCAAACTAACAAATAAATGAAGGGCCATAGGTGAAAGTTAATGGTTCATAACAAGTTGTACTTTCATTAAGTTGACCCAAAACAAAAAAAAAGTCGTACATTACTCAAACAGGACATCTTTTTGGGATGGAGGGAGTATATAGCTAGGCTATATATACTCACGCTCAAGATGATGTTGCAACTTCATATACAGCAGGCAGATGGCCTTAAATTCAATAAGAAATTCTATAAGGCAAAAAAATTGGCAGCAGACGCTATTACAAGCTAAAAGCCAACTATGTATTGAAACTGACAAGTATCTACTCGTATTTCAGATGACACCATGGTATTAGTTAATCATTAAGAATGAAACTAAACTAGTCAAGATTTAAGCCTGGACAAAACTGTGGCCTTTTTTTTTTTTTTTTTTTTTTTTTTTTGCGTGTGTGTGTGGCGGGGGGGGGGGGGGTTGTAACGGCAACCTCACCTTGAACATATATAGGCTTCTGCGATAGCCCTAGAGCAGACATATTTGCACCAAGGATTTGCATGTCAACTGGAAGATCATCAGCAAAGCTAGATTTCCGTGAATTGGCATGATTCAATGTCTTCAGAAAGGAGAGAGGAGCTTCAAACACTCTGGCAACTTTCTCGTCAGCCCCACTTACAAATCTGTGGTTCCCTTTTCCTCTGATTATTGTCGCACAATTAATATCATGGCCATGAACTTGAGGTCGTGCAATTTCATGCCAAGCCTCTCCATCTTCATTAGACCATGCAGAATATATCCTAGATGTCTGAAAAAGAACAAGGAAGTTATTTTCAGTTACTTCTATCCGTGAAAGTCCACAAGAAGGTAAAAGAAATTAGGAGCACAACAGATTGGTCCATCGGAAGTATTTAAAGAATTCACCTTTCCAATTTAACTTGACAAGAAAACCATATATTAATAATAGCTTGAACAGCTATTTGGTTTCTTGAACATGATCAAAAGTTGCACATAGTGAAGTAAGGTCAAAGAAGATATAGGCAGACAGAGATAATAAGTAAATTAAAGGGCATTACAACTAACAGGCAGTCACAAATCCAATATTGTGCAGTTTAATCTCATATATGTTGTAACATTGAAGACTTTCAACAATAAGTTGCAAAATGATATTTGCATATAAAGCAAAAAAACTAATTACTTCTTGCATTATTTTTTATTTATTCTGTGCAGTGAATCTCATTTCTAACCTCTATTCCACACTTCACATGCATAAGCAACAATTAGAACTAAGACTTTCATTTAATGCATCTAAGACTTTCATTTAATGCAAACCATTCTTTAATTAAAATTTCTTATTTTAGTAATTTCAAACCGCAGAAGGCGTAAATAAAAATTAGCTAGATAACATGAATCACTTGAAAACTAGAGTTTTAAAAGTAGTCACTTAAAAACAGTATATCTAACCTGTCCCAAATCTAGAAGAAGAGTGTAACAATTGAGATTGATGGTAGGGAAGTCCAGAACGAGAGGCTTTGGGGACATTCAAAAATATATGGACCACGGGACTAAAGCAGGTCGGATGAAATGAAGGATGACACAGGAGTCCTACCAACTATGCTTATGACTCGGAATGTTGGACCACTACAGGACAACATATGCATAAGATGATGGTAGTGGAGATGCATGCGATGAGATGGATTGGGGAAAAGAAGCAAGAATAGAATTAGGAACAAAACGATAAGGACCAATTTAGGTATAGCCTCCATAGAGAACTATATTAGAGAAAGATATTCTAATATGGATTCATGTGCATAGGAGACCACACATGGCTCCAATTCGACAAATTTTAGATTGACAGTTAATAGAAGGCGTAGAGGTAGAGTTAAGATAACAGGAACTTGGATTAAGGAGGGTACGGTAGACTGTTTGTATCTTGTATTAAGAGATAGTAATCATAGTATGTTAATATCAACGTCGCCAACCTTGGCCGGTGGAAATTGGCTTTAATGACAATGCAGGTGATGGCTGATGACTATTTCTCAATTGTAATAGGTCCTCATAGTAATATTTTTATCTAATATTTCATCTAACAAATGAAAGCAGCTGAACAAGGTTTATGCAACAGAATACAGACATGCTTTAGTTGTAGAACTTAAATCATACAGTGCATCTACATTTTACTAGAAAAAGTATGAATACACATAAGAGGAAACATCAATGTTATTTTGGTAACTTAGAAGTAGTTAAACTCATATTTATTACTGAACTGAATCATATCAGAAAAATAGACCATCTCGTACTACCAGCAGACAATTCACCCATCCTCTTACTACGTCTATACTTCTATTTGAATTCAGTTATAACCAATTATAATTGAATGGAGTATCCAAAAAAACAAAGTTTCCCTCATCATCTAAAGTTCAGAACCTATTAAAGCATATTTCCAAGAAACCTCTATTTTTGTTCGCTCCTGTATTCAGAAGCGAACTCAATTGGTTTTACAATGTTTCGCACATATAATACAGAGATAGCGCAGCACCTATTGATGTCTTCAGTTTACCATCTTTTATCATGAGAGAACTTAAATCAACTATATTTTACTAATATGAAAGACTTGCCAATATCAACTAATTTAACATATTGCATCTCCTGATAATTGTAAGTTGGCCATTTGAAACCATAGTCTGATTAGAATATACCCAGAGACAAGCTCACCCACCTGAATAACAAATTAACATTAAATAATAAGCATCTTACTTGATCATGACTGACAGATAGCAGATACTCTTCTCTTGCCCAAGAAATGTCCGACACTGATGCGAAGTGACCAGAAGGAACTTTCTGAGGTTTCCAATCGTCAAAATCGGCGCCAACATTTCTCCAGAGATGAAAAGATCCACCATAACCATGAGCTAAAATCGAGTTGGCACTTGGGCTCCAGTGACCACCATAAAATCCCAAAGCACAATGACTCAATTCACCAACAGTAACCATGTTCATCCATATACCAGTTGTCTTTTCAGGTTGCCATATCATCATTGTCTTGTCCATTGATGCTGATAAAATGCTCTGAGGTTGGTAAAATTCAATGCCACCAATGGATGAGCATTGTGGAGGCTGCCATTCCACTGAGTACACCCAATCCTCATGTCCAATAAGGAGGGATTCTAGAGATATCTGGTAAGAGGATGAACCAGCGGAAAATATTGGGCCTTTAATGTAAGAAGCCAAACTGGTTTCTTCTTTCCTGTTATTAGCATCAGACACGAGTAAAGCCATCTTCCATATGCGTATCCCCTTGTCTTGAGATGAACTCACAAGAAGACTAGATGTTTCACCATTTAAATATAAAGGTAATGAGAAATCCAGACTACGAATCCAATCTGTATGCCCTTTCAGTTCACAGGCAAGAACAAACTGGCAATAAATCAACACAAAGGCAAACCTTTTAGGCAAAAAAAAAAAAAACAAAAAGCACACTAGAAAAAGAACATGAAAGAGATGATACAACAGATTATACACACTTTTCCTGTTCTTTCTCCACAGTAAATGTGAATTTTGTTATCCAATCCACCCATGGCTAGAGCTAGGTGCCCACTGTTTCCAGGCAACTCCACCAGAGAAAGAGCAACCATTGGTTTTCTACCAATAGACACAGAGTCCAAGCAAGACAATTTGCATTCACCTAGAACATAGAAATGAATAATGTATTAATGCGAGAAATCAAAGATCAGAAAGAGCAGTACCGATGGCATGACTAATTTGCACCAAATTAAGTACAACCGAATTTGACTAAAGTCAACCAAGTGTGTTATGCATCATTAGCAGTCTATAAATTCACAACAACAGAGATAACATAAACTAAAGACAAAAAAGCCTATGGGTAATGCCACCTTGCCAATTTTTTTTTAAATTACAAAGTTTCTTCTGATGGCAACTAACAAACTACATAGGCCAGGTTAAATAAACGATATTACCATTTTACCATGAAAAGGGAGAACACTACTGCCATTCAGTGCATATAAATAACTGCCAGTGGTTGTAGCAACTTGTTCACACTGTATAAAATTACATAAATATTTCTCTCTTATGCAGAATCCTAGAAGCTGTACATCCATTGAAAAAGCTATGTAGTTGCTATCATAAAGAATGTCAAAAAATGGGAACAAATCGAACAATAGTGTCTAATAATCTTAGGCAGCAAGGAGGTGACACACCATGGATATTGGATATGGTAATTTCGGAACAGTTGGGTTTGACTGTTGAGACACTTTACCAACTTCAAGTTCAGACAACACAGGACAGTGTGTACATGCACATTCATTTATCTGGTGGTACGTACAAAGATGAAGGACAATTGTCTAGAAGACTTCTATTACAATAGCCCATACAATTTTAAAAAGTCGAACTAAAATTCTCATACATGATTATATCATTGTTCAGCAGAAGAAAAATATGCACAAAATAAACAGAAATAAGAAAATCATCGTTTTCTTATATATTAGAATATGCCATGGAAACGTTCTATAACCATTCACAAAAAAATAAGTGGAAAATGGATGTTTTACAATTAGAAATGTATAGTAAGAGAATGATGGTATCAGCACTGCAGTAGAATATAAATCAATGTCAAGCGACTGAAAATTTAATAATACAGGATATGCTCAAATCAAGTGGCTCACCCCCAACACTTGATGGAAGTATTATTTCCCACACACTCACTATACCATCAGAAGAGGAGGATGCAAATATAACATCTGTCTGAGACACCATGATTGCAGACATGCATGTAACACCTTTTTTATGTGTTTCTGGTACTTGTACAACATTCCTCCACTGCAAGATAAATTGATTATCAGCTGACAGAAGATGGTAAAAGAGAAGCCCCAATTATCTCTGTGTGAGGTAATAGGTATAAACATATACTCCTGCTGTCCAAAAATAAGAATCCTAATTCTCAAGAGTGCAACTTTTTATTTTTTGTCTATTAGATAAAGGTCAAACTTTTAAAAACCATAAACTCTGCCAATCTTTTACAAAACAGAAACTCCCACTTATACAACTTCATTTGTTTATGGATTTGACTTATTCAATCACATGAAAATTGTTTGTGAAATTAAATATTTCAATTTTACTTTTACTAATAAACGAGACAATGACTTTAGAAACAAGGTTTTATTTTGTAACAAAAATATGATGTTGGAACAGGACTCTTATTTTGGGACAGAGGGAGTGATATATTAATTACTAATTCAAAAACACAGCCATGATCAAAATGGAAATTTTCTAATAGTTGGTAAACACTAACATATATAGCACACATTCTAAGACTAATAAGCAATGACAGTCTGTTAGCAAGCCGAGTTTCGTTGTGTATACTCAGCACGCTAAGACCAAGAATTAGCTGTTTTATTTCTATTATTTATAGTCAGCTTGTTGAGTCAAGTTAGTTGATTTAATTATTCTGCTTCTTTGAGTCTTTAAGTCTGATTTGCATTGGAGTTAGAGATGAATTTTGGATCTTTGAACTTGGTGGCTGATATAGCCTGGGCAGATTGTGAGGAACTATCTGATTTTATCGTTACTTACTTTCAGTTATTCGGTGTCAATTTTCCTCCTGCTCCCCTTAACTTCTCTCCATCACAGTCAGACACAGACTTCACTCTTATTTTTCAGTTTTTTCTTTTTTCCCCTTCAGTTATAACATGTTTTTCACAATTGCATTTATAGCCGGCTAACCACTATTGGAGCCTCGTAAGAAACTATATTTCTTGTAAAAGGAATCCAAGTCACATATCAGCAATAAAAGGTAAGAAGAAACTTCTGGAGTTAGAACAGATAGGTGCATTCGTCTTTCAATAGATTGTCCCAACCACATCTCAAACAAGAGGCTCAAGACTTACATGAAAAGTAAATTGCAAAAAGGACAAGCAAATAATATATCCTCAAAATACTGTACAAGAAATTTACAAAAACTCTTAAAGTGAGGATATATTTATCAACCACAAATATTATTAGCAATAGACCACCTTATAACATTTCAATCGGCAGATCTCTACCTAAAAAAGGCTCTGCCATGTTATCCCTCCATATATCCACATTGAACAACATGAAATCATCATTCAGGTATTGGTGTGGCATAACAAAACATATCCAACCCTCTAGCATCGCAGGAACTCTATCATTATAACCTAATGCACCAAACACCTTCATTAACAATTCACACAATCTAAAGTTCAATGATTAACATGTTCACTTTCTTCCCATATTATCGTCATTGAAGATGGGCCTAGTTCTCATCAGAAAGTCAATTTCATAGGTTCCTAATTTCCCCAGAACCGCCTTCCTAAAAAAGGGTAAACACTACTTCAAAGTGTATAAAAACCCAAAACGAAAACTCCTTGGCAAACTGAAACTCAGCAAACATACAAATATTCAACTCAATTAGTCTCTTCAGGAGTCTGTCTGAGTTTCAAACGTAGAAACTTCTTTCTCAAATGGAACTACCAATCTTAAAGTCCACCTGGTTATATTATTATATACTGAAAATAACAAATACCTACACAGCCCAACTTTTTAAATATGTTTCTTGAGGACAAGGCTGCTGAATAGTAAATATGCCAGCCACACTATTATGCATCCCTAATTGACTCTAATTACCCTCGTCCATCCAGTGCCTTCTCAATCGAAAATTATATCTTAGATGGATAAGAACTTCATCAGGCAGACCTTCTGAAGCATGATTCCAACAAATCCAAGTAAAATTGACTAATTCAACACACTGGCACTTTCATGAGAAAAATGAGGCTTACATCAGCAGCTACATAATAGCATATTCTCTTATTTTCATAGTGTTCGAAAGAAATTCCTCCCAAGCTGATAAGCATAAATAAATTATTCGCATTGGAACAGGATATGCATCCTTTTATCATCATGGAACTCCTTTGGCAACGGCATACCATAAAATCCATATTAAACTGTGTTGCCAGAACAAGTTAATTTTCTACAGTCAGCCATTGATCATCGCTCCTCAGCCAGCTTCAATTTATTTGCAACCTTATGGATGAAACCAAACATCACTCCATATCCCAGTCCCCATGGCTTAAAGTTAGATATAATTGGAATAATTAAGAGAGGGGTGGGGGAGACGTGCAAGTTAGCAACAAATGGCACAACTCTTAACATAGGTTTGAGACAAATAGAGTGCATGAAAAAAAAGCAGAACTCCCGAAAGAACCTTCTTATCAGCAAGTGTGAGTTCCCACAGCAAGATTGTGCCATCAGCATCTCCAGATAGCAGATAATGCCTTTCCAAATTCTTCGCTGCCCAAGAAGAAAAAAAGTTAAGGAATCACACTAAGAAACTATAAACACTATCCCACTAAAATAAGCAGAATAACTCTTCAGTCACTAGAAATAACAGCAAGAGCGCCTATGTAAAGGACAGAGAGAAAGACCAATGTTGTCAACATAACGGAATTTTAAATGGGTAGTATTTGCTGATCACAATTTACTTCACAAAATTCAATCCAGCACAAAAAAAAAAAAAGAAAAAGAAAAAAAAAAGAGTTTTAGCAGAATTACAGGTGGATATTGTACCTTTGAATGCAAACTTGCTGCTGGGCAACCACTGCGTGCAGTTCACATAAGCCTTGTGCCCCGGAAGTGTAGTCAGAATTTGCGCAGTCTATCCAAGAGATCAGTTTTAAATAAGCTGGCATGTATCGAGGAAATTTTAAAGGAAAAATGGGGACAGGGAAAAACCTTGGGACAGAAAATGGCAACGGCGTTTTGGGCACCAAAAGAGAGCAAATCACAGGCACCCCATGAGACGTTATTAACTATTCTGTTGCAACCGGCTCCTATGAAAACTCTTTCTACTTCCACTGCCATTCCTCCACCAGTAGAGCCCATTAATTTACATATGTCTGTGTTTGTACTTTGTGTGTGTGTGTGTGTGTGAGGAAGTGGGGAAAGAGAACGTGGTACTTCAGGGATTTTTCAGGCGAGGGAGAGAGAGGTTTAGAAAGGAGAGCGAATAATGTATGGGCTTGGGCTTGGGCTTGGCCTTGGGCTTGGACGTGGGCTTGAGACGTTAGTCAGGTTTAAGACCATACGATAATTTAAAAAGCAGGCCGTATGGGCGGATCTAACCCAATCGAGATGAGCCCAATAAATCGCGAATATGCTTAAACATATATTTACTTATTTATTTATTATAAAATTTATATATTTTGAGAATATTATATAATTTCAAGACATTTTAATGCTGACACATACTTTTTTTGTTTTTCATTCAAGAAATTTGGAATAATTCAGAATTTTGTAAGTTTTATTATTATTATTATTATTATTATTATTATTATTATTATTATTATTATTATTATTATTATTATTATTATTATTATTATGATTAAAAGTCAAGATTGGTATGTCAAATATATATTTTAATATATATATATATGTGTGTGTGTGTGTGTGTGTGAATTTTCAGTTTCAATGTTTAAATAATTTTTTGAATAAATTAATATTAAAGAATAAATCTTAAGAATGTTTGAAGTATTTTTATTATATAGTACATGTAAAAAAATCATTTTATATAATAAAATATATTATCTCCATTATAAAAATAAGGTTGATTTTACAGTAAATCAAGTAACTATATTAAAATTAAATTCTTTAATAATTTAAAAAAATATTATTTAAATTATTCTATAACACAAATAATAAACAAATAAAAAATTATAGTTATTAAATATAATATTTTATTTTAATTTACATATAATTGATATCTCATATATCAGAAATAAATTTAAAATATAAAATTTAATTGTACTTTAATAAATAATATTTCAGAAAAAATAAGAAAAATATAAATAAAATTCACTGTTGGACTCAAAGTATGAAAATAAAAAATGAGCGAATAAATAAAAAAAAAAGATAAATATTTACAGAGCAAACTCTTTTTTTTTTTTTTTTCAATTTGACAGTGATATCTTATAAAAAATCATAGTCACATTGTTACAATTTTTTATTTAATTATATTTATAAAAAATATTATTATATTAACTAATAATATAATACCTTAATTTTCAAAACATAATTTTTTTTAAAAATATTTTTGAAATACAAATTTGAGACGTGGAGAATATAATTTTTAGATTATTTTGTTATTTTATTAGTATATACTAAAATAATGGAGAAAAAAAAAAGGCGCCCCGTGACGTGTCTCCTTAGTCTTCACCCCAAGCCTTTTGCACACATTACAAGGAACCTCCCACAAACAGTGAGTTTGTGCATCTCATTACAAGGTCAATCAAAGAAAATTAGGAAAAGCGATTAGTTTCATATCGAAATTTCACAGAATCCACTGCGAAATAATCATTCATGGTGATCGCCAAATCCAATTTTAATCCGGCGATTCATCTCGCCGCCACCGCATTTCGTCACCAATACCGCCTCCAGCTCCTCCGCAACCGCTTGCACTTCCCACGCGCCACTGCCTTCCGCCGCCTGAAGCTCGAATCTGCGATTGTTAGAGCGTTCTCTACCAACGAGACTCAACCTGCCGATATCCAGAAGCTTCCGAATAAACCGCCGATATGCACGGCCGACGAGCTCCACTACGTCACGGTCGACAACTCAGACTGGCGACTCGCTCTCTGGCGCTATAATCCGTCGCCGCAGGTACTCGCTCCCTGTTTGCTTTATCGTGCATTTATTGGAACCAACGCCGTATTTAGCGAACAAGCACCTACATGCATTTATTGCGATTAGCAATCTTTTTGCCCGGAATAGGCTGGTATCATGGTTAATGTGGATACATCATGGCTCATACTTGGTCCTTTTAATTAAAAGTGCCGGGGAGCTAGTGCAGATTTTGATTACGTTTTGACGGCGAAGATTATTAAATTTCGATATTTTTATTTTAACTTCTAAAAATTTGTGATGGGTTACTCCAATGGTTTTGCTTCTTGATAATATATGTATAAAATGAACAAAGATTGGCATTCTTAGTAAGGAAATTAAATTAAAAGTGAGTTTTTTTTTTTGGGAAGCAGGCTCCACAGAGAAATCACCCGCTGCTGTTGTTGTCGGGTGTGGGAACAAATGCCATTGGATATGATCTCGCTACTGGGGTTAGTTTGCCTATTTATATCCACTTGTAACGTTATTGAGAATTGGTACTGCGAGTGTACTAAAAGACAGAGCTTGTGCACATATTTAAATTGCAGATTTTAGTAATCATGAAGGTTTATAATTGTATCACTATAGAGTGGCATGTGCCTGTTCGATTGAATGAAGAAGAAATACTTCTTTCTGGCAGTAATCATGCTACATATACCATGGGTCAATTAATTATTTTAGTAGCTATATGGAGTGTTTAGATTACAGATTTAATTATGTATCTGTATCCCTTTCTAAAATTGATGGTGAGTTTACCAAACTATATTTGTTTGGATGATAGATTTAGTTGGTCGTTGTAATTGGAAAGGCTCATGAAGGTGAAATTTAAAGTATGTTGATTCTCAGTGAGAGATCTAATACTAATTCATTTGACTAGAGATGAAATTCTGTATTATCTTTTTTTCTGGTGTGTTGATTGGCATTCTTAAAATTGTATTTAAGGGGTGTTTCTTTCAGGTTTAAGTGAAGTTTCTTTTTTGTTTGGGGGGGGGGGGATTGTATGAGGTATTGTTACTGTTGATTTCATATCAATGTTGGGGGAGTTAGTGTTGGTATATTATTATATTATAAGAGGTGATGTAATGATTAGTGTTAGGGTAGGATTGTAAAATCTTTGGCCGTGAAAATCCTAAAACTTATGAAGTTTTTTTTTTTTTTTTTGGGGGGGGGGGGGAGGTTTGTATAAAGTAATGTTGGGGAGTTAGTGTTGGTGTATTATTATAATATGAGAAGTGATGTGTAATGATTATTGTTAGGGTAGGATTGTAAAATCCGAATGAATAAAGTCTTGAAAAAAAGATGCAGTGGGTCAAAGTCCAAAGTCCATCTGAGTTAAACCTGAAAGAAACAAAGCCTAAGAGTGTACTGCTGCATTTTTTAACTCTTACCTCCTTTTGTCTTAAAAAAAAAAAAATTAAACTAATGATGGCTTTTGCTTTCAATAAAACACTCTTGCAGTCTTCATTTGCGCGTTATATGTGTGGCCAAGGATTTGATACCTGGGTACTAGAAGTTCGAGGGGCTGGGTTGAGCACGCAAGGGTCAGATTGTAAAGAGGTTGAGAAGTCTGCTCATGCAAAATCGGAACAAATGGAAACTGCGGCAGAGAATTTGACTAATGGAGCTCTGCCTGCGGACCAGCAGCCAACCTTGGTCCAGGGTACCTCAGAAAAACCTGAGATTGCTGTAGTGAGTGAAGAGCCAACTGCTCTTGCAACAGCATGGGATGAATCAAAACTGGTGACAGAATTGACAGAAACTTTTACGCGCTTATCAGAAAGACTTTCTGGCTTTCTTAGTGAAAGTCAATCAAAGATTATGTCTGCCAAGTTCTTTGATCAATTATCAAAACTTATGGAGGACTCTTTTATATTTGAACGCTTTAGTGAAGTAAGGAAGAACTTTTTAAGTTTGCTGGAAACAAGGCAAAACGCTGGTGTTGCTAGCCAGATTAGGGATCTAAGTCAAAAATTAGTAGATATCATTGAAGAAGGTCAGCGTTCAGTTTCACCTCAACTTTTTGATCTGCAAGAGCGGCTAATGACAACTGTACAAGATTTCGAGAAACAATTGGACTTGATGGTGAAATATGATTGGGACTTTGATCATTACTTGGAAGAGGACGTTCCAGCTGCGGTGAGGTGACATTTCTCGTTGTTGTGATGGCTGCATGTTGCTAACGTTTATATTTTGTCTTAAAGAGAGTTCTTACTATTTCTGACATCGGATCAGTTTTTATAGTGTGATATTTTTTTATCCTGCTGCATATTTCACAGATGGAATACATACGGGCCCAAACCAAACCAAAGGATGGCCGTATACTTGCAATTGGTCATTCCATGGGGGGTATATTGCTATATGCCATGCTATCACGATACAGTAAGTTGGATTCCATAAATTACAGTGTATAAATGATATAAATTACTATTTATTGTAAAGCAATTTATTTTTCAGAAATATGCTCAAGCTATTTACTTCTGTACTTACAGAAGTATGCTCCAGCTAAACTTGAATGCACTGGGTTTCATCTTCTTCCTTCTCTCTAGTGCAAACGACCAGCTTTTTCAATGAATCTCACTTGTTGAAGGTGTTTCATGTAATCCATTGCGGTTTTATGCTTATTCAGGACTTGGGGACACATGTGCATTCTAGTCTAGTGTTAACTGTTTCCCCACCACTCTTTAACTGTAGGTTAAGATTTATTGCATTCACGAAATACTTTAATGGCAATTTCTCTAGTCATGAATTCAATTGTACTGTCTGATAATTACATGTATTTACTGCCATGCCTTGATCTTATGCCATAACTTGGCTATATTTGTGATTATAAGTTAGTTTAAACATGTATCATCTTCATATAATCATGGTACCTGATGATTTTCCTGTCTATGATTGTCTCATAACACATTATTTTCTTCTTTGTTCTTTTGCAATTTAAAAAAGGTTCAGAAGGAAGAGATCCTGGATTAGCCGCTATTGTTACATTGGCCTCGTCAGTGGACTACACGACATCAAAATCATCACTCAAGCTGCTTATTCCCCTTGTAAATAGCAGTTTGTTGATTAGCCCTTGTAGGTAAATGTGAATGCTTACCTCATTGTAGATTTGTAATACATGTTTCTGTGTTGCAGGCTGATCCTGCACAGGCCCTCAATGTGCCTGTTGTTCCTTTAGGAGCATTATTATCTGCAGCGTATCCACTTTCTTCTGGTCCGCCTTATGTCTTATCTTGGATGAATGACTTGATATCAGCCCAGGATATGATGCACCCAGAGCTTCTAAAGAAGCTTGTTCTAAATAATTTTTGTGAGTCAAAATATATTCCCTCTGTGTTGTGTAGCAGCTTTTATACTTCTACTCAATTACGAAGAAAAACTAATACTATGAAAAGCCCAGAAGGTAACCAGTACTGTTATAAGATTGGGGAATTTCTCCACGTTTTCTGATCTCAAGTTCTCATTTTACATGAAATTTGACGGCAACTGCAGCCCCACCTATTATTATTCCCCCTGTAGTCATATATTGTTTCCATAGCTACACCTATTATGTATGTTGAATAGCTTATTCCTACTCTAAATCTGTAAGAGAGATTTACAGAACCCAAAGCCTAAGAGCATCATTTTGGCCTTTTTGTAATCATCTTCTCTAATGTACATGGGGAAGATCCCAATAAATTTCTTCTACTTCCTCAGCTAAGAACTGATGATACCAACTAGTGTTGCAACCTGCTTACGTTGAATTTTGTCACCTTTGCCCTCTGGCAGGTACTATTCCTGCTAAACTATTATTGCAGCTGACTACTGCTTTTCGAGAAGGAGGACTCAGAGACAGAAAGGGTACATTTTTCTACAAGGATCATCTTCATAAGAGCAACGTTCCTGTCTTAGCGCTAGCTGGAGACCGTGACTTGATTTGCCCACCAGAAGCCGTTACTGGTTTGTTCCTTTGGTTCTTTTTTTATTATTATTATTATTTTAATCCTGCCCTGACTGCCTCTAGTTTAGATACTCCAAAATCTTGTGAAATCTTTTTACTTCAATTCTCTTATATATGTTAAGCAGAAACTGTGAAGCTCATTCCCAAGCACTTGGTGACTTATAAATTATTCGGAGAACCTGATGGTCCGCATTATGCTCATTATGATCTTGTGGGAGGCCGGATGGTACATATGCTTTTATGCTTTTGTTACTTGATTGTCTGGTATGTTTCTTTGAAGTAATTGACTCGGGCTTTGATAAATCACACTTACCTAACACATGCAGGCTGTGGAACAAATATACCCCTGTATAATCCAATTTTTAAGCCAACATGACTCAGATCAACAATCATAGGCACGATTTTGATGGTATCTTTCTTTCTTTTTTTTTTTTTTTTGAAAGTTATTGGTTATGTTTTGACGAGGCTATAGTCAGAGTTAGCTATGCTGGCAAGCTTTTCTGTAATCTTCCTTTATTCCCCAAAAAAAAAATATATATATTTTGCCCGTGTACTTCTATTTTCTTTTACTTCTTCCCCTGTATGTTTAGTTTTGACTGTTTGGCTTGCCAAGAAAAGGTGAACATGGAGGGGGTAAAGAAAAAACTTGTAAGAATGAAAGGATAGGTGGCAAATTGTGAAAATAAAATACAGGGGGTAGGGGTAGGAGTCTACAGAAATATTGGGGGCAAAAAGGGGGGAAAGTGTAAAAATTACAGTGCAGGTGACAAGTTCTTTATATACATATATGTATATATAAGAAATATTGGGGGGGCAAAAAGGGGGAAAAGTGTAAAAATTACAGTACAGGTGACAAGTTCTTTATATACATATATATATATATATATTTATAATTTAGAGTGAAATATGTGTTTTTTTCCTTTCAGGCCTCGTGATTATTTAAGTGATACCATTCTAATGATATAGGGGAGTGTGGAATTCCATTTCTTCCTAAGGGATCCTCAACCTAGGAATCAACAGAAGCTGTCATGGTGGTTTACTTCTAGTCCTTTATCATGCTTTTCATTGTTTCCTTTTTAAGTTGAAGCATTGGTATTCAATTCCATTTCCTCCAGCCAACAATTGTAAAGTAAAAAGGAGCATGTGCTTTCTGTGACCTTTTGTTGTATTCCTTCCAGGCGACGGGCTCTACAAGGACTTGTAATTATGTTGTTTTGAGTAATCTGACTCTTAGACATGTTCTTTGCCGTCACTCATGATCATGTTCTTTCTGTATGTAAGTAGAATGATGTTCTCTCTGCAAGTAAACTTATGTTCTTTCTGAATGTAAGAAGATTATGCTTTAAGCATATGATATGAAGTATATTTTAACAACTGTGATCGAGATATTGTGCTGTCAAACATAGGTGTGTCTTGGACGTGTCCCAAATTTTAGTAGAGATTGTGGATGAACGACTGTTCAGACTCGTGTAACCACAGAGCACCAAAGGAGTTGAACTTTTTCTCTTTTAGTGAAGTTGAAAATGATGTTGGAAACAGAGCCTCTTTTTCTTGGGGTGGGGGGATACTTGAGCCAAATTGGGTTGAATACTGACAGGCTTAAGCTTGAAGCTCTGAGTTGAACTCGAGCTCTGTTTTGTTCAACTGAATTACTTAATGTAATTTGTTGGGCCGATCCTGAGTTGCTCGCAAGTTGTTTTGAGTATGCAATTGCAAATGACATAGCTCACATTTTCGAACTCCAGACTGAAAGTACACTTTCGATGGAAAAAGCAGGAAAAACAACATGTCTGACCGCAATTTCTGCAGCATAATTAGGAAAGTAAAGTAGGGGAAGAAGCATGGTATCTTTAATGAGAGGGGTGGCGCAGGGCAGCAGATTTACAGAGGGGACAAGCATTTTTATGTAGGAGCCACTGCTTTATGCATTCTACGTGATGATGGTGACCGCATTCCAGTGTTCCTATTTCTTCATCTCTTCTACATACTTCCTGCATCAAAAGAAGCAAATATTGTTCCATTTCATTTGAATGTTCTAACGACATATGGGCCTTGTGTGTGTCATTCTCAATTGATGGTGTATTTCCTGTGGGCCATGGATTCATTTCGCTTATGAAGAAGTGAAGACGATGATGATGATGATGATAAAGTGTGTGTGTGTGAGTGAGAGAGAGAGAGAGGGAGAAACCTGAATGCATATTTTGTCTCAATAAATTTCTGTTCTTCAGATTTATATAATGGGTATGGTCAGTTTATGATCAATTTTGTCTTGTTCAAAAAATATTGGACTAATTCGATGAATTTCACGTTTTGAGCTCTAATTGTTGGGGTGATTGCAGAAATCGTACATTAGATACATAAGGGAAGGATCCTGAGCTATTGGTGTGGCAAATAAATTTGTACGAGTTCGATTTGAAGCAGTTAATATTTTATCAATGTGAAAATTGCAAAATCTTAGTGACCTAACAAGAATTTCTTCCAATTTGAAGATTTCTAATTCAATTGAGGATTTTTAGCCTTATTCATGCAAAGAAGACAAAGAAAAGTTCCATAAATTTTGATTTTCCACGATAAAAAGTGGCTTTAAAAAGGAAGGAAAATAGATGAGACGTGACAGAGAAAGCTATACAACAACTCACCTGGCAAATGCTGCATTTCCAATCTTTGTGACCAGTTGCAAGCAGTGAAGCAGAATCATGGTTGAAGTGCTTCAATTTTCTCAGGCACTTGTATATCTCCTCTTCTTGCAATCCACTCCCCACATACCCTATCCTCTCACTCAAATCCAGCAGCTCCTGTTCCACAATTATGGAATTAATGTACGAATCCGGACCAGATGTCCAGAGATTTATGTATCAATTGAAATATAAACCTCATAAGACATATCATCAATGTCGAGCCTCCAGTCCTGGTACTGATCGCGTCCCTGGAGAGTTCTCCCCGACAGTAGAGTTTGTCGGGACATCAGCATCTGCGTTTAATGTTAAGTTACTCTCTCTTATCATCTTATCTAAAAGTTTAAGATTTTAAAACAAATTATCATTTTAACATTTAGTTTAATATCTTCAAAATTGTTAAACGAGTTAGTATCCAGAGTCCAAACCATGTTCTTTCAGTGTTAGTTGAGATGGACAACTAAAGTCCTACATTAGTTAAACATAAAAAATGGTCGTGGATTTATAAGTGTGATTATATCTACATTAGTACAAGCTTCTTGGGTTAGCCCAAAATCAAAGCCATGTAAATAAAAAAAAAAAAACTCAAATTCTATAATATCATATTGATGGATCGGACTATTCACACGAACTCGATAGTCCAACATTCAATATATTTTTAAAACATAAACACAAGAATCTGGGCCATACCTCTATGATTTCTTCTGCAGAACGAGGATTGGTTCTGGACCTAATGCCACCTGATAAAACTGCTCGAAAATTCGCACCAGAATCACCTCCGTTTCTTCTAGTTTCACGAGAATGCTAAATTGGCAAGAAAGAGTTCATATTGATTAAATTATTGCTTCATTATATGGAGCTCAAATAAGAACTTTACAAAAAATTCAGCTTAATTATATTGCAATTCATTGACAATCTGCTAAACTGAAATAAAAACAACAAAGGCAAGAAAGATTGTGTGTAGGGATCAAACTCCAATCAAATAAGTTTGAACATATTTTTACTTTTGATAAATTTAAGGCTCAACTTAAATGCGAGTTCGACTTGACTAAATTTTGTTCAAACACGATTGATTAATAATCAAACTGATTCAAATATAATAATAAAACTCGATAATATTTCAAACAAGTTTGAACACTAGCATGTTGAGTTCGACTCGGCTTGCCCTGATTATATGTGAGATCTCTTCAACATTATGTAACAGAAAACAAATATTTCAAAAAAAGCAAGACTGAACAACAAAAGAATTGAACCTGTTTGTAGGAACATTGGATACCTTTCTTTGATCAAGTCTCGGAGCAGGGTTCCTAGTTCTAGGAGCAAAATCAGAGGCAATGCCAATCCCTGGAGGAGCACAACACACATCAGGAACATCAACAACAACATTTGCAGGATTTCTTGGATTGTTCAAAGGTTTTCTCTTCTTCTGGTTTTGGTTTCTTGCATCCTTAGCTTCCCACTGAGCTGCTGATCGAATAATCGCCGGCGTCGATACCGGCATTGCTGCCCCTTTACATCCCAGCCCCTTAAGCTTCACAAACAGAAACCTCTTCTTCTTGGAATTTTTACTACATTGGATTCTTGATTCAGCTGCATGTCTGTGATCAGACATCATGCAACTTGAATGAGGTTTTGGTTGTGAAAGTGAGCCTGTTTTTTGCTGTGTGTGTGTTTTTCTGCATCTCTTTTGCTCATTTTTTGCTTGGGGCATGATTGGATGAAGAATGAGGATTGAAACAAAAAAAAAAATTAACAAAATGAAGTCCTATTTCTAGAATTTGAGTTTTAAAAAAGTTTTATAAAAAAAAGGCAAATCTTGATTTTTGGAGAATGAGATGTGACAAGGAAAAGGGTATTTTCTTTTTTCAAAAATACAGTTGTCTATCTTCTGCAATGTTTTTGTTTTACTATCCACGTTCTTGCTTTATTATTGACAACCCAAAAAAGTTTTGTCCTTGACTTATTAAACATATTTTCTCTTCTGTCATCTTTGCTCTGTACCATTGTCCTACATAATTTTCCCAAGCTTTATTTAGTCTTCAGACATGGAAATTTTATTCAAGAAATTCAAAGTGGGGCTGTGAGAAAGCAAGCTAGCTTACAAATACATGGCTGTCCGGTCTTGGTAGTTGTAATAAGTTTCAATTGGATATTGTATTAAAATTGTCAAGGCTTTAGGACTGTGTTTTTGTTTCTTTACTTGGTGTAACTCAAGAGTTTGTTTTCTGGGAATTTTTATGAGTTCCACAATCTTCACAATTATTATGATGTATTTTGTTTTCTTGTTTGATCAGGCCCAAATTTACTTTTCAGTTTATTTTAAAAGATTACATTCATATGTTTGTTCATATTATTGTATAATGTGGGTCGTCTTATTTTATTTTATTTTTATATTTTTTTTAGACTTTAGAATCAAACAAAATTCCTCAATGATTATAAGAAGGATTATGAGCTTGTACAATTGAAAATAATTGAATGAATTAACTAGTACTCCTAATATAAAAATTTAAAATTTATATAAAAAAAAGTATTAGGTTAAGTGTGATTTGAGGGTGGATTTATATTTTATTTAATTTTAATCTTGATTTTGAGGGAGGGAATGATTTGAGTTTCATGTGTGCTCTAATTAGAGAGAGAAAGATTGTCTTGTTCTCAAATTGGATAAACTAAATGATTGTGTGATGCATGAATGTGATGATATCAATGGCTAACATTTAATAAGTTAATAAACACATGCCTTACTAAGGTGTTGACACCTCACCTCTACCTGCACAATTAGTCATTTTATTTAATTAAATAGCTTGGAAAATTTCTTTTAGTGTAATAATTCATATAATTTTTTAAATTGCTACATAATAAAAAATATCTCCACAATAATAAAATATTATTCTTCAAAAAACATGAAAAAATATCCCAACTAAAAAACTCTATTTCCATGAAATCATAAGCAATTAAACTCTGTATAATTTTAAATTGATCAATTTTTATTTAAGTGATTACAGTGATAAGATATGTAATTTTCATAATCAAATCCATAAATGTTCATGAATGGTTCGCAATTAATTTATAATCTTTTAATTAAAATAAAACCTTTGGCTGTTTCAAAGCATTAAATTAATATATTTCTATACGTATCGGTGTCCATTATTGCGTAAGCAGGCACCATAATTAATAACTCATGATCCGTGAAGCCCGTAAGGGCCCGATAAAATTTAAAAAATAAAAGCAATTCGACCAATCACATATGGGCTTAACCAGCAGACCTAACTAGAGAAAAAGATTGAACTTGAACTGGGCAGGGGCCGCGCGAACGCAGGCCCCCTCTACCACAAATTATGACGTAGGCTCGACCACTTGGGCCGACCTTAGGCGGGCGCCCTTCCTAAGTGCAATGGAAGTCGCCAACCTAGGCCATGGGCCTTGATGATCGCCCATCGACCCCGTCCAGGTAAGTATGGAGCATCGAAAACCCCGGCCCAATTTATAGTCCCATCTTCCACCACTTCTGCAGTCCTCGTTCGATGTGGGATAAAATGCCCATTCCAACACTGCATTCTACGTTCTTCCTTTCTTCATGTCGATTGACAACAAGAACAGTAGAAATAATGAAAACAATTCGAAATAAATCTTGTCTGAAATCTGGGACATCATACATCTTCTTGGGGCACAACAAAACGCAACAATAATCTTTCAAGTTCGACAGATTTGTGCCAATTCTGTGACAATGAACACTAGCATGTTTTTCTGCTTCTGAGAAACATCCAGATTTGCAGCTTCGACAGAGATACTTGTAACAATATCGGGGCGCAAGAATCCAACCCAACTTTGGGTGTGTCACCTTCAGCCCATCCCTTGTCCAATTTAAGGGGGCCGCGGCCCCTTCAAATTTTTAAAATTTCGTTTTTATGTATAATCTTTAATGGGGCCTTTAATGGATAAGAGTTCGTCTTCGCCTCCCTTAATTCTTAAAGTTTGCTCGAAAAAAAAAAAAAAAAATCTCCCGATCCTAGATCCGTCCCTGTTTGTCGTTGTCGTCCTCTTTGAGCATCTACATGTTAAGAATGTCAGAATTTCATAACTACTACTGAATGATTGATAATGGGATAAAGCCTTTCTTGTTTTTCTCTGTCCCCATCACTTGTTACCATTTCTTATCCCAACTTCTATGCTCTCGGATGAGTTCCAATATATAGGGGGTATCATGTATCAGTATAGTCAACAGCTCTGATAAAAAATAAAAAAAATTATAGATATTGTTTTATTTTATTTTTTTGATTGCATTTTCCATGGATTCAAATGCATCAAGCTACCTTCTGAACCATGCAGCACTTCCTTCTGAATACTATCTACGAAAAGAGGATTCTAACATCATCGATTTAGGGCTAAGTTTACGTGTTTTGCAGCCTGAGTCTTGTTATTCTTCTTCCCATGGTAAGAATCTCTCTCTCTCTCTCTCTCTCAATCTTGATCTCCTATTTTACAAAATGTGGGGAAACTTTCATTAATGTGATTATGTGGGATTATGAGCAGAAAACTACGAGGTTTTGGTAGACTGGAATCAGCTGCAGCCCCAGCTGAATAAGACAAGCAGTTTTAACCAATCAAGCTACAGTAAGGATGATGAATCAGAGGGGATTCAAAGCAAAGAGAGATGGAAGTACGTGAAAGTTAACATGGATGGGGTGGTTGTTGGTAGAAAAGTTTGCATCTTTGACCATATGGATTATTCCACCCTTGCTTTTCAACTTGAAGACATGTTTGGTAATGACTACTTCATGAAATTAATCACCTTCGAAGATTAATTATTTATGTATTTACTTAATTTATCATAATGGTTGATCAGGAAAACAATCGATGATGATTGGTTTGAGGTTGTTTCAAGCCGAGTCGCAATTCACCTTATTTTATAAGGATAAACACGATCAGTGGAGGATTGTCGGAGATGTCCCATGGAAGTAAGCAAAGATTATATGATTCTTTTCTATTTTACTTATCATTCTTGCTTGCAAGACTCTTTTTTTAAGACAAAGGGAGTACGTACGTTGTCTTGTGTTGAAATTATGATTGTATGTGTTTATGATCGATCATGAACAGGGAGTTTGTGGATCGAGTAAAGAGGCTGAGAATCGCGTACAAGGACGAAGCTCATTGCGCACCTTCTTCGTCGGCATTGCTCAACTCTCT
The DNA here is from genome assembly GCA_028749325.2 of Caryopteris x clandonensis. NCBI lineage: Eukaryota > Viridiplantae > Streptophyta > Magnoliopsida > Lamiales > Lamiaceae > Caryopteris > Caryopteris x clandonensis. The sequence continues at coordinate 2,963,117 of JAPYKT020000019.1, read as the reverse complement.
CTGACTTAAACATGCTAGAGAATCAGAAGATGCTTCCTTCTCTTATAACATCCATAAATGTTTCATTAGTTATCTAATTTGAACTGTTTTGCTATGCACTGAATTTAGATTTGGCCTGGTTTCTTTCTTCTGTAATATCTTCTTTCGAGTAACCAATAGATTAAACATCATTTTCTAGGATTCCAATCATCTAATCCATTTGATATTTTATTTTTTATTCTAAAATATTTAATATACCTACATATATTAATTAATAATATCATTATAAATATATATATATATTTTTTTTTGTATGATTATTTTAGAATAAAAAATAAAATACAAAATGAAATAGAAGTTAATATTAACGCCATTTCCGAAGCATCTTCAGTGCTAAGATATAATTGAAGACTCAACATAACGGTTAATAAACTGAGTTAACTCAATCTGATAAATATATAATTTCTTGAACCAAGAGAGACTAATCGCAAATAAGTTGATGAACAGTGTGTGTATTTTGGAAGCAGACGCACGTGAATCTGCGATGCAGATAGAAATATGGTAAAAAATAATGATATATAATGTTGAAATTACTTGATTTTGAGAATATTGAAAGAAATACATAATTTAGGAATAAAAATAAGTTTAAATGTTTGTTATTTGTATTTTTAATTAATTAAAAATTGATACATTATTTTAAAAAAAAAACTATTTTAAAATTTAAAAATAAACAAATAAATTATATTTAAATTATTGAATTATTATATTAGTATAAACAAAAACAAAAAAAGGCACATATTAATAAAACACCTCAGGTTAGCTAAAAAGCTAAGCTTTTTCTATTCTAATCATGCTTCACCATTGTAACAAAAACATTTCTTAATAATGGAACATGATTAAAATAGAAAATTGGATACAGCTGAAGGTGGCAATTCGGGTCACCCGAATTGCCAGTCCAAGCTCGTGGGTCAATGACATAATTTGGGTTGGGTTGCGTTGGATTGGATGAGCCCACAGTTCATCGAGCCATTAAATCTTGAGTTTAGTTTGTCCCAACACCTCTAAAATACACTAAATTTATTGGACTGACACGCAGTCCACGAGCTATTAGCCAATCAAATCGAACTACATGGCTCGATCACATTTCAAGACTAAAAAGAATATAGTTCAGCTCATCTTAAATATCAAATTTTTTGGATCAGCTCATCGAACAAATCAATTTTACCACCTCTAACTATAGTTGATCTGAAATGTAAAGTTATCCATCAAAATTTATTATTAATGAACTGAAATGACACAATATTGACAAGAAGAACGAATATGTAGTTCAGCTCATCTCAAATATCAAATTTTTTGGATCAGCTCATCGAACAAATCAATTTTACCACATCTAACTACAGTTGATCTGAAATGTAAAGTTATCCATCAAAATTTATTATTAATGAACTGAAATAACACAATATTGACAAGAAGAACGTGATTATAATAGAAATTTCGCTACCGACGCTAGAAATGTGAAAGTACCACCTAACTTAGCTAAGTATAAATTTCATAAATTTAATATTCCAAACGCCCAATAATACATCAACAAATGGTGGAGAATGCCTAACATTTTTGTCAAAGTTGAAAAGTTCCTCCAAACTTGCCCACCTCAAAATGCATATATTTGCATGATTGGCGGATGCATAAGGCAGCAGCTAAGAATATTAGGTGTGAGTGAGATCTTCTATTTTAATATTTTTCTTTTTTTCATATTTTATTTTTGTATTTAAATCAATTTATTTTATATAATGCATTTTGTCAAATATTTAAAAAGTAATCATTATTTTCTCTCAAAATTTAATTACGGACGGCTTCTATTTATAATAATTAATATAGCGTAACTATTATTTAAATTGTATGGGCTTAATTTTATAATGACATGTCATTTTATGAATGATTTGTCTAAATACTTTATTGATTAATATACTATTAAACTTTAACTTTGTGTCATTTGACAAATTTAATTATCTATATCTATATATATATATAATAGTAAACTGATTATTTCTATATTTGTTATTATAATTTTTTCAACCTATTTCTTTTTTCACGAATGGAAAGACGATTTTTTAGGAAATATTGTTATATTGCTAACCAATAAACATTGATTTTAATTTTTAAAATTTTTATTTGTTAATATTTTATCAAAACTAATAAAAAAATTCAAATACCTTTCATAATTACTTGATTTTAACAAATCAATTATGAATTTGTGGCAGATTCGATACTATATAATAATAAAAAATGTTTACATTGATATATCAGATTTTATTCAATTTTCTTAATTTTAAAAAAAATATTCTATATTTGGTAATTTGATAATTATATTTTATAAATAAAATTAATTAATGTTTATTTATAATTTTATATATAATATTTATAGTCTTATTATAATTATGGTATATATAGAAATTATTAAACATAAATATATATATTATTATTTTAAAAAATTATATAATTTTAAAATAAAATAATATTATACTATAATAATATATTAATGCACGAGAACACTCTAGTTCAAATAGTAATATATTTAGATTTTTTCACAAGTAATGGATAATTTAATGAAGAAAAACCAAACTCAAAGCAAATTGCAACACGCAACCAGCCATGCATGATGAGAGTCCATTTAACTGCCCCACTGAAAGTTGTCAAACCAAATATTCCGACATAAAATTTCTAAAATGCTAAGGTCAAGCACAGGACCAGTTTATCGGTAATCAATGCGAAAAAACTCCAAAAATGAAGAAAATAAAAATCCTGGTTTAGAAATTTGAAAAGTCCTATGTTTACTGGACTAATTTTATATTTTTTAATAAAAATATAGTAATATACTTTTTTAAATAAAATACATAATTATAAAATTATCTTACAATATAAAATATATTAAATATTAAAACATATCACAACTAATCTATGAAAATTTTAATATTTTATTTTTTCATATATATATCCAATTGAAGATCACAAAAAGATGGTTATTTGATATATTTTATATAAAAATGGAGTTAAAATAAAAAAAAGTTATAAATTTGTTAAAATTAGAGTAACAAAACAAAGAAAAAGAAAAAGCTGATTGAACAATGTACTTTTTATAAATAGAACGACAACTTAGAATTTATGTGGGTTTGTAAAAAAGAAATTAAAATTCTTGTAAAAATTTGAGCATTTGATATATCTTCTTTTTTCTTTGGCATAGTTGTTAAGAAATAAATAATAGCATGAATTTCTTGTTTTATTAATTTCATCAATAGTCACGTGTTTAAATACTAATCAAGATATAGAATATTATAAGGTAAAAAAATGTGCACCATACAACACAATATAAAAAATTAATTATTTAATTATATAATATTATTTGTTTATTTAAGAAATATTACTGGTACATTATTTTTTATCTATAAAATGCATTACTTGTTACTCTAAAGAGTGTTACTGTTAATATTTTAGTAATATAACTTATTTATATATAATATATTATTGATTTATTTAAAAAGTATTACTCGTTGGATTACACGATGTACACCTAAATAAGAGAATCACTTTAATTACGAAAAATGAGAATATTTTCCCTGCAAAATGCATGCTCCAACTGTGAAATTAAAGAGTGACAACAAGATTAAACATGAATGACAAACTGACCAACAAAAAGAACAAACATACTAAAATTTCAACAATATCAGAACAATATAAATAAATAAAATTCAGTTCCTAATTAGTATGAATTTTCAATAACAGGAAATTCAGAGTCTTTCCAATGCACTGGAAATATGCCTCATCGAAGGTCTCCTATCGGGGTTGATCTGCGTGCATAACATTGCAATCTTTAAAACATCTATAATCTCTTCTTCTTTATCAACATCTTGAACCAAGTACGGATCTAGAACGTCGAGAACTGGTTTCTTCTCTTCGAAACATAGCTGCATCCAACGGCCAAGATCCATTTCCGAGTTTCCCACTTGGACTAATGGCGATCTTCCAGTCACCATTTCGAGTAATATTATTCCATAAGAGTATACATCCCATTTTTGGGATGGTTTTGCTGCTTTCAAGACCTCGGGAGCTTGATAGTAGGAGACCATTGGGCTCGTCTGCAGGGCCAGGTCCCCACCGGCTATACTAGCTAGATGGCCAAGCCCAAAATTTGAGATTTTGGGCTCCATTTCGTATCCAAGTAATATATTCGATGGATTTAGATCACCATGGACGTATTTCTTGGGACTATACTCGTGTAAATAAACCATGCCTTTCGCGATTCCTTTCATTATTTTCAATCTCATTGACCATGAAAGAGGATCAAATGTTACCTGCCCCGCCTTTCCTGAGGGAAAAAAGAGAGTAAAAAACCGAAGTTAAAAACAAAGACGATCATAACTATACTAAAGAAATGGTTGAATTCGTTCTATTGCCAAATGGTGCAACATCTCCTATTGCAAAATGAATGACTTCCATTTGTACGAAGTTGTTGATTCACTTAACATTGAGTTTTCCTTCCATACGCTCGTTGGTTCTAAAGCGTTAAGTGGATCAACAAGTCCGTATGATAACAGGAGATGCTGCATGATTTGACAAATACAGGACCTGGCTTTGAAACAAAACTCACCATGAATAGCTATAGCAAGATTCCCGTTGGGTATGAAATTGTATATCAACAATTTCTCATCCACAGACCAATAATAAGCTTGAAGAGTTACTATATTTGGATGACGTAGCTTTCCAATAGCTTCAACTTCTGTCTGAAATTCTCTAAACCTTTGCGAACCTCCTTCACCCAATCTTCTAACAGCCAAGGTAAGCCCATCCTCAAGCACCACTTTATACACAATCCCAACACCAGTTTTACCGATCACAAATGCAGATGCTTTCAAGAGCTCATCAAGATTGAATGCCACGTGTGCATCCAAATGCACTAGGTCGCATTGTTCCCCATTTTCAGACAAAGATTCTGACTCATCTTTCCTAAAGCAAAAGTATTCCTTCCTACTCTTACCCCCCTTCTCAAAACCATGATCATGTTCATCCTTCCTCATGCCACAAGGCCAAATTCTAGAGTAACAGTATGAGAACAGCAGCCCAATAACACAAATGCCAACAACATCACTCAGAACAATGGCGATTACAGTGGCTTTACTCAGGCCAGGCCCGCCATCAGCCTTGCCCCCACCTTGTGGAGAGTAGTTATAGGGCAAGTAAGGAAATGGTGAAGGCGAACTCGCATCACTAGAACAAAGATTCTTCAATGGAGGACCACAAAGACCAGGATTCCCAATAAAGGCTGTTGGACCTCTGTTAATTAGAGCACCATTTTGTGGAATCGGGCCGGTTAATTCATTGTAGGTGAGATCAATGTAAACTTTATCAGGAAGATTGCCAAGACTAGCTGGAATTGAACCGTTGAACTTATTATGAGACAAATCAACAGTTTCTTGCAAATCAGACAGAGAACCTAAGTCATTGGGAATTGAACCACCAAACTCATTGTAAGAAAGATCAAGCTTTTCTAACAACACCATGTTGTCCCCAAATCCATAAGGTAAAGAACCAGTAAAATTGTTGTGACTAAGATCAAGATTCCTCAATCTTTTACAATAAATTAAAGAAGAAGGCAGTGACCCATTAAAGAAATTATGTGATAAATCTAGAGTTTGAATGTTTACAAGATTTCCAACCTCAATGGGCAGAGTCCCAGAAAAGGCATTGCCGTAAAGAACCAAACTTTGTAACTTCCGAGACTTGAATAACAGAGAAGGTAATCCTCCATAAAAGTTATTACTCCTTAAATTCAAATGTCTGAGTTCCGAAAAAGATCCTAGAGAAGAAGAAAGAAACCCAGAAAGTTTCTTGTCAGGAATGCTTACAGAAACAACTCTTTGTTCTTTGCATGTAATGCCATTCCATGAACAAGGGGTTTCATCAGAAGAGTTCCAGTTGTTCAGTGACCCTTCCGGGTCTTCTTTAATGGACTGCTTGAATGATAACAGAGCTAAGCCTTCATCGTTCAAAGAACTCACCACAACAATATTATGAGAATGAGAGAAAATTAATACAAATAACAGGATTAAATCTAACATTTCAAAGAAAGTCAGCTGGAGCCAGAGTCAAGAGATGGGACCGTTGGAAATGTAGCCAAAGGAGAGACGACAAGAAAAGATGGGTTCTTTTGAAGTACCTTTATGCTGCAGAAAACCACGTTGTTTGAAGGAGATAGAATACTGAAGCTTAATAGAGAGAGAGAGAGAGAGAGAGAGAGAGAGCTTTGATAGCAGAGAATAGAAACACGAAGGTTTGCAGAAAAAAGCAAAGAAGAACATTGGGATATCAAAAACTATATTACTTTTATAGTAGAATTTTCGAAAAACAGAAGTGTGGAAAACGGAAGAAGATCAAGTACACCTATTTTTGTGAAAACAAAACTCTACCATTAAAAAAAGAAAAGAAAAAAGAGTTAAAGCACTGGGGCGCGCTTCTCCTCTTATTTTAATATACAGTGCTACAGTTCATTGGGTTTCCAACGCTTCAAAGAAGGGTCCCTAATTATTGCGACCTAACGTTAACAAGCAACTCTTATTATAAAAATAAAATGGATACAAGTTAAAGCTTACTGTTAACCTTTTCTTACCCACGAATTGAATATATATCTATTTTCTTATTTTTTATAATTAATTTATTAAAGAATAAAATATAGTAATATATTATACATAAAAAATTAAGAAAATATATTTTAAAATTGATCAATTCTTATTTGAAATTCATAAACACCCTTTGTTAGTTTGCATTCTTTCTTGATCTATATAACCACTAACAAATAGTTCGAACTGTCTAATCGTCCGTTTAAGCACATAAAACGTCTAACTGTTCTATTTTTTAAAAGATGGGATTGCATGTCACAGCCTAGCGTCTATTTTCTTATTTTCTTCAAAAAAATTGTAAATCATCCAAAAAATGTCTAACTATGCTATTTTTTAAAAGATCATATTGCATCTCGGTGTCTAGCGTCTATTTTCTTATTTTCTTCAATAAAAAATTATAAATCATCATAATATTTTTTTTCATGAAAAATATATAATTTATTTTTCATGCATCTCTAATCCAATACAATAGTTCAAGCACAATGAATATACAAATTTAATCCAAACGATCAATCAAAAAATAATTGTATTTTTTGAATTTGATACCTTATTTAAAATATGAAAAATAGATTTCAAATCAAAATTCTTGAAAATAAGATTAATTTGAAGCATTATATGATAAAAACTTATAAAAAACCAAATTATGATTAGTGATTTAAATATTTAAAAAAGTAATCCTAAATTGTTACCTATATTTTTTTCTTTTTCCTTTTTTTACATAAATTATAAAAAAAAATTAAGTATTGTGAAAATTTTATTATTTTTAAGTAATTCTCTTATTACATTGGTGTAGCCGAAGGTAGTTATTCGAAGAGTGTTTTTATTATTAAATTAAATTTTTTAAGTATATTATAAAAAATATTATTTAAACTAAATTTACTTAGTATTTGATATTAATTTCTTATTATATCATCATTTCATATGTAAAACAATAATATTTTGAAATACACTATAAAATCACCCGCCCTGCGTCGACAACCCCCAACCCTCTCTCTCACTCACTAACAACCCCCCCCCCCCCACCACACCACACACCAAATCTAGTAGAACTTTTTTTGAAAAATCTTGTTGGCGAAGATGGCTCATATTTGGAATATAAACATGGTTCATTCATAATCCTATTAATTTAGGTAAGATCAAATATCTCTATGTCGTATCGATTTATTTTTTATAGATTAAAGACAAAAAAATAAAATTATATTCACCTTTAATTGCATTATTCAAACTATAGGATATTCGGCATCCGTCCTTCGAACAGTCCAAAGAATTTATGTATATTAATGTGATAAAAAATAATAATTTATGTATTTTAATGTGGTATAAAAAATAATGATTGTGGAGGGTTCAGAAATTGGGTATTTTAATTGCAGTGGGTCCAGCTACATAAGTTCAAGAAAACCGACCTCTGATCGCAACTAACCCGATAGTAAAAGTCCAAGATGTCCAAAACAGCTTTATCCAACAACGACACGACATCGTATTAACTCGTAATAGCAGACGAACTGGGCAGATTCATTCCTGCAATCTAACGGTCTATAATGGACGCTTCTGCACGAGCTATGGTGGAGGCCATCCACGCTAATCCCACTCAAGCCGTGCTTTATCTCTCCGGCGGCGCCTCTCAGGTACACCGGAACATATTCATAAATGTATTATTCGCAGTTGCAGAGTTTCTGTTGTGTATGCCTTTTATACTTAAACTGTTTGTTGAAATGTCCATGAAGTAACTTTTGAAAACGCGCAGGCACTTGGATGGTTAATGTCTGTGCCGGGAGCTTCAAACACTGTCCTAGAGACTGTCGTGCCTTATTCTAGGATGTCCATGATCCAGTTACTGGGCAAGGTCTTTTCACTTTTTACTCAATGTTCTTTAAAATTCTTTAGTGAAATTGGACTGACATTCATCTTCTGATGGTGAATAGTTATGTTTTTTTATGTTAATTTTCAGGTTCCGTCTAAATTTGCCAGTCGACAAACGGCAGAGGACATGGCGCTGATGGCGTATAATAGAGCTCTAAAGCTTTCTCAGCCAGGTTATTTTATCAATTGCCTATCAATGTGTCCCCTAATGATATTCTCTTACACAGGACTGATAAATTGGACATATTCTACCAACACTAGTGTTTTGTTGACATGTGACCTTCATTTTGTATGTTTCTAACATTTATTTGAACTAAACTTTTGAGAAAAAAATCTTATAAATGCTTTAATTCTTTATATCTGATATTTACACATGATTTTCTCATAAGTTTCTGGACGAAGCTTGGTTTCTGCTCAAGGTTCTAATCTTAACCATCAGGCTGCAGTCCTTTGCCCTCAAAATGAACTAATTTGGTCCCTTAACTTGGGTAACCCTTCAATTGTGGATGTCTCTTAACAAAGTCTAAATGACTCTCAATTAAAATCTTACCTGTTTCTTTGTGACTTTCTGAACTCAAGAGTTATGCTCGAGAACCAATTGGACCCATGCTGCTTGATTACATAGAGATTTCTTTGACATCTGGTTGCAAACTAGAGTGATGTATAAGACTATTCGAGACCTTAATATCACACCTTATTCAGCCCAATGCACCTTACGAACTAGTTTTCCAGAGGCAACTTGAGTTTCATCAGCATTTCGACTCATTAATCTCCTCTCTTGTCTGCAGCTGGGTCTTCATGACTACATTTTTATGCACTTGCTTTTGGCCCTTGATTTTTCTGATTGCTACTCCAAGTTGTTGTTCATAGTAGAAGCAAAATAGGGGAAATACAGAATTTGCATGTTGATCTCCTTTTCACGTTTGACTAACTTTGATATTCTTTTCTAAAGTAAAGTGCTCTCTTTTGAGTTTCTCTGAGTTCTTTACCTAATATTGGTATCCTCTATCGGATGCTATATATATACATCTCTTAACTGAAAATGATACAAGATTTAACGTGCTAGAACATCTAATTCATCCACTGAGCTATATCTTTTAAGATCTTGAATCACTTAACTACAAGTTTATAATGCTATTTATTTATGTTAGATCAGAATTTGTGCGTGTGTGTTTTGTTCAGTATGAATTCGAACTATAATTGAAATATGCGGAAGCGAAACAGTAATTACAATAATTGCGAGGAAGAATCCCTTCTTCCTCTCGAGTATCTTTATTAGACAAAGTGTTTATTCCCACAATTGTATAGTTTGGACTTACACGTCATTAGACTCCCTCCAATATCAAATAAAACGTCTCTCTCTGTGCATATGTGACTAAATATAATGTAAAGAGAAATAATTTTCAGCCTTCACATATGACTCTTATTTATAGACCCGAAGGCTCATTCGATCCTCCAAATTTTCATGATCTTTATTCCATGTAAGGCTTGATCATACCCTCGGCTGTTGATCTCTTTTTCTCCAAGGAATGGACTTGTGTAAATCCTTTCCTTCATTGCTAGATCTTTGTGAATCTTTCCTTGTGCGATTAGATCTCCTCATGCATATGTCTCTTGATTTGGTTTGATCTTGCAAATCCTATGATTCTGAATATCTTTCGTAATCTTTTTCTTTGCAACCTGCATAGATTAGTACACACATTTAAATTATGATTTTCGATATGCCAACATACTTACTTTATCAATTTATTTATCCCTTATTTGCACTTCAGTTAGTCTGACAGCCATTGAAGAAATGGTTTTTTATTTTCTTTTTGTTCACGGTGTTGAAATCAGCATATCTTTTTATTTATTTCAGTTCACACACACACGCATATATATGATTTTATATAGATCTCTTAATTGAAAATGGTAGAACATTCGACTAATGTGGAACATGATAGAGCATCTCACGCATGTCTAGTCTAACAGTCATTTAAGAAATATTTCTTGTGTTCACTGCCGCTGAGATCAGCAAATCTTTTATTTATTTCAGTTTCTTTGATATTTTACCATGTATGCTTCCCACAGTTCTTGGTGACAGAAAATGGTTGTATTCAATGTTGTATTAAAATTGTTGTTTCTTTGTCCAATGAGACTTCATGTTTTAGTTATCTCTAGTCATCTGTTGAATACAGGCTTCCCAGCGCTTGGTGTGGGTTTCACTGGTTCTCTGGCCAGCACACGTCCCAAGTTTGGGGATCATAGGTAACATGTTACTTCATTCATGCAACATTTTCAAATTGTTCATGTGATATGTGTTTGCAGTAATTCTCTAAGTTTTTATGGTACTGAATCTATAATGGTAATAGCGTCATCATTGTCTCTTGAAAGTACATGTCAGTGTACGTTTTCATTATCCATAATATGTAATGGTAAATAACTTCATCATCTGTCTCTTGAATGTACATGTTAGCATATGCTTTCATTAGCCCTAATATACGCCCTTTTTGTCGGTTCTCATTATATAAAGCTTTTTAGGTCTGTAGATTAAATTTGATTTTATCTCCGTCTTTTGTATTACATTATTTGTGGATTAGAGGTCGAGACCACGAGAAATTTTAGTATTATAGGCTCTGTGTGGCACGAATATTGCTGTTGGGTCTCAAGGGTATTTTTGTGTTATACAAGTTTTAGCTCTTGAGGTGGTTATGCTTGATAAGGTGTAACTTGCTCATCAAATAGATCGATATTGCCTAAATGCTGCAACTGCATATCCTGAATGATTACGAAAATAAATATATAGGAAGAACGAAAGAGATGATTAACAAAATGAAGCAAGTTTTAAACAGGGGGATTCAATGATAAAATTCAACTAGAATTTTCCTTTTGTACAATGCACGATTTGTAATATATTTAACTTTATAAAAATTGTAATTGCATAATTGAATAATTATAAATTAAAAAAAATAAAGAATTGTGAATTATCTGATAAAATTTATTTCATAGGTCAAAAACGAATTAGAAAATGAAAATTTTATTTGTGTGTTGGGATATTAAAAAATGTTTTCGAAAAGTAGAAAAGAAAGAAAGAAACTGCTTTTAAAAACTCAACAGATTTTTAGATTTTCTTAGCTCTTACGTGTATGTGTGCATCATGCGCCTTTCCATGGGCTGTTGTTCACCAGCTAAATATTTTTTTCCTTTTTCTTTTTTTACAGAAAATTGTGAATCTTATCATCGAACTTGGAAACTGCAAAATGACGGGATTTTACTATTTACAGACTATTGTGTTATTATATTAGTAAATATAAATATATAGATAAATGGAATATTGTATAAAAAACAAAATTTAAAAATTATACAATAATTTTTTAATAATAAAATATGTTATTTGCAACCCAAACCCAATACAAATAGTCTCCACAAGAAATATACAAATCTAATCCAAATAATCAACAAAAAAATAATTGCATTCTTTGAATCTAATATCATATTTAAAAAATAAGCAATATGAGTGTCAATTTAAAGATCATGTCCAGAGGATTAATTTGATGTATTAAGAAACAAAAAAGTTATTTGTGTTTTAAACATTTGGAATAAGTTTTTCAAAGTAAAAGAGAAAAAAACTGAACCAATCACAAGATGCCACCCATATAATCTTTTTTATATTTAACTGCAAATTGTTAAAAGCATTCCCAGATTTAGAAACTGAGTTTTGGCGGTATTTTACTATTTATAGGTGGTTCTCTTATTATATTAGTATATATATAGATTCATGATAAGTCACATAGCCCAGGGTTGGGCTAGTGGAAAACCTTGAGAATACAATGAAAATTACTCATAATCCATCACAACAAACATCATAAATGTGATCAACATAAGCATAAATAATTAAAATGAGAGAAAAAAATCTTATTCCAAAATGGTTGATTGTTGCTTAGAGATGAGAATTTTGCAAAACAATCTAAAATTCTCAATCCTCCTTGGACAATTGAAAGAAACTACAAAACTAAGCTACAAAATCAAAAGAAAGGAGAAGAAAAGAAGAAAGAAAGTGAGCTAAAAAATTAAGCATGAGAATATAACATGAGATATCCTCTCCAAGCCCTCATTAAATGCTATATGTGTTGTAATGGAAAAGGTCTAGGGGCAAGCCTACAAGCATGGGCAGTTAAAATTGCCATTTTTGTGTCTTGAACGCTCAGGCTCTTTGACCTGAAGAAAGATGGGTTTGCACCTGCAGAAACCTCTGAAATTTGCCTGAATATCGTGTGCATTCGCAGGCGCAAACTTGTTAGGCTCACGACCATGAATCCGTTAAGAACTGGACCTAGCTTTCCAATCATTGAAGTAATAATATTCATGTAATTTAAGCAGAGTAGCTGCTTTACGTGTTCTAACCAGCTGTGACTATTTATTTGAATAGACTTCCTAGTAATTCATGTTTGGTTCTTGACAACCATGATAACGATTTTTATGTTTAGACAAGTAAGATAAAAACGTGTTTTAATGTACAATAACCTAGATGCTAGATCACAACAATGGGGTGTTAAACACCCATTTGTTTTTTGTCTAAAATAATGGATATTCTGCCCATATTTTTTCTTTTTCCTTCAGTGCTATTTTGTTTATGTGTTGGAGTGGATTTGATGAGTACAATTTATTCAGGTTTCATGTATCAACTAGGACATCTGACCAGCTTTGGTCATCAACGGTTACTTTGTCAAAGGTATCACATAATCCTCCAATTTTTTTACATGGTGGTAGGATTTCTCACTTTAAAATATTAAGTTTGTTCTATTTACATGAGTCATTTCAGGGTCTGAGAACACGTGAAGAAGAAGATAAAGTTTCAAGCCAGTTTGTACTGAAGGTAATGTATCTCCTGCCTTTTTTTGTCTTAAATGAGGGTCTAATTGCTCTTTAGTGATCACTGATGCTCGGAAACTTCGGAAGTAGAGTACATGTGTCTCTGGATATAGGATATGTATCTGGTACTAGATCCGTTGGCATAAAAGTGGACATTTCATACTTGTGAAAAAATGACATTTCATATAGTAAATTATTTTGTAAAGTTTTTTGTTGGACTCTTTAAGTTATGTGATATCATGTTATTTATGTTTGTGTTTTGGACTTCTAAACTTGTAATTTCATTGCAATTTATTTTTATTTAGCAAATTAAAAGTTATAATTGGATTAATCTTTAACTTACATTATTTTATGTGTATTTCAATTTTATATGTGTATGCTTACATGTATCCCTGTACCTGTAGCTATTGTTTTCAGCAGTATCCATTTATATTAATTCCTAAAACTTTTATTGTGGTGGATTTACAGTCACTTGATGATTGCTGGGGTTGTAGCATATTTTGTTCCTAAATCACATTCGGGATGTTGGACCATGAAAGGGAGAGAAAAGTATTTGCTGGGAATCTTCTGGATGATGAAACATCTAAAATTTGTTACCAGGTCACAAAAAGACATTTGTAGGGAATGTTTTGGATGATGAAACATCTTAAATTTATGTGGGTGCCACTTGTCAGATCAGTGCCATAGGAGATTTCTGTTATTTGATACAGGACTAGAGGCAGAAGTTGGTTTTTAATTTGTGTACTAGTTCTGCTAATTTAATATATATTCTGATCTTAGTTTCCCTGCATAATTGATTATTAGAGTGTTTACAGGGTCTAAAATGATTTTTGTGCATCAAATTCTGTTTCCTTTATATACTCTTTTCTTTGTATTTCCTGCTTTCTTTTCTTGTTTATTTTTTGGTACCATGTTTCTCAATCTAGTCAGTCGCTTGTGGAACTTTATTTTAGCAAATAAGATACTTCTTTGTTTATTTATATGCCCTTGATTTTGCATAATTTTTTTACCTCAAAATTCTTTGATATGACAAGACGATGTCTATTTCCAAGATTCTAAGTAACATGTCATCTTACATTCATGAATTGTTTGTAGGCAATAGCATACGCTTGCAAGGTTCCTGCAACATTTGTGTCTGACTTAACTGATTCTGAAGTTCCTGATGAATTTGAAATGCAATTTGATGAAGATCAGCAGTTGGAGCAACTTATCAATGGTCAAATATGCTTCAAGGTTTATCCCTTTTTAAGTGGTATGGGTCAGCTATATGCAAAGTCAAGTTCACACAGTTTGTGGTCTCTTTGTTGTTCATTTTGATGGAAATGTTGTGCAGATATATCTAAGGCAGAAAGGAAGATACTTCTCTCTGGATCTTTTAATCCATTGCATGATGGCCACCTAAAGCTCTTAGATGTTGCTGCGAGGTATATTCATGTTTTCTTGAAAGCCATGACACTCAATAATGAATGTGATTGAATAAGTGTTCTCTTCGTTGCATGACTTCTAAGGTGTGTATTGAGTTTCTGGTTTTGTCACAAAATGTTGCGCCACTTTAATCCCCTGTTCCAGAAACAAACAGTCTTGGACATTTTCAGTTTTTTGTTCTTGAGAGATTATTGGTAAATCTTAATGTCTGCATGACAGACATTAAATTGAATATATCTGTGATAGTGCAATGTCTTTCAGCGGCTGGGTTTAGAAGATCTGCAGTCATATATTATTTGCTTTTCTCTGATGTGTTCTTGGTTTTTTGTTATCTGTATTCTGGACACACCTGAAAGCTTGATTTCTATTCATCTACTGCCGATTTTACTTTGACAATTTTAGGGGTATTTATCCTATTCTCTTGGGTTATCTTATCCATGTTGTGCATATACATGCATCTGACTAATACTATATGCTTATTTTCTGGAATCTCTCTTTCAGCAGTGGACTAATGTTTAATTCTTCTAAAAAGTTCTGTGAAATCCTCCACTTCACCTCCATCATAGTTTGAAGCCTCTTCTATCTTAAAAGGAAATTGTTTGGACCAAATTGCCTTTGGTTACACCATGTTGTGAATCTTCATTTCTTTACAATTTCTGAATATAAAGACTTCATTATCATTGAATCTAGAAGTTAAAAAGCTCTCTCTCTCTCTCTCTCTCTCTCTCTCTCTCACACACACACACACACACACCCCTTATGATCTCTTGCTTCGAGAATTTTGTCACGTGTTAATTTATCAAGCAGCCTCTTTCAGGTTGTGAAGAACAAATCTTTATCATTAGAACACTGTGCAGTTATAAGCTCATAGTTTATGGTCTTAGTGACTTTTTAGATATTTTACTCCTGTATTTGATTTTTCTATTGTTTTTTTGGGAAACTTCTTGGGATATAAGTTTTTTTTTTCTTACCTTCTCAAGAAAATAAAATGGAAGTCTTTTGGCTTGATTGGAACTCTAAGGTGAAGCATGGTTGTAAGAAGAATTTTTGAGCATCTATATATATTATACAACATTGGCATTTGGATTTTTGTTGTATTCATGTGCTATTTATCCTTTTGAGATGCATTCTTAACAATTATAGTTACACACCATCTTATGCAGCCTTCTTGGTGAAGGATATCCATGCTTTGAGTTGTCAGCTGTGAATGCAGACAAGCCTCCATTGACTGTGTCTCAAATCAAACTACGTGTTAAGCAGTTTGAAAAAATAGGTGAGTTTTAACTCATGACCTTCAGACATGCCACTGTGAATTTTAGATGTAGCTTTTCTGGCCTGTGTTCATTAGTTTTCATAACTGCGGTTAGACAAAGTGGTGTTACTTTCTACAATCTTATAATCAAACAATTTATACCTTGTCCATCATATCTTTCACTCACGAAGCTTGACACCTTCCTCAGAGCTGTTCTAATTCTTTGATTCTTTGTATTGACTTTGCTTATGCATCTTTTCTGTCTTTATCTTCAACTAATGGTAGCAGCATATCGTAACTGTGCTATTGCTTTTCTTCTGCAATCTTCAATAATTCTATGAATGTGGTTAGAGTTTGAATTTGACATGAAAGCAACCTAGCTGCATGCGAAAGAACAGATCACGGGCATCTGGATACCTCTGTTCAGCCTTGTTTATAGCATTTAGGATTTGGTATGTTTTAGTTGTAGGATACACAACCAAGCCGCACATTTAAATGAAATCTTCAAAGATGTCACTTCACCTCATTGTAAAGCAGCTCCATATTGTTACTTCTTCTACTCAGCTCCCAGCCTTAGGAGGGGGTGGGAGCAGGTGGTTGTCCCACCTTGGGATCATATTATTGTCTTGAAGTTATTGGGTTAACTCCTGATTATTTAGTTCCAAATAAACTCACCACCTTATCTCATATGATTTCTCTCTGACTCACTTAAAAATAAAAAAATAATAAAAAAGCGAGATGATGATTTTTTCCCTTTTCATAGTAATGTAAAATGTATGTTTTCCTACCTTGGTGGAAAAAGGATTGGTATCCATTCTTCTTAGAACATTAGGGTATAGTTTAATTCTAATTTCTGCCATTTCTTTTTCTTCTTTTCTCTTCCAAAAGCAGCGGTAGTGGGTGCATTTTCAACTTATTACTTGGATAACCATTGCTTTATGATCCATGATTCTATAATACTATTTAAAAAAAAAAAAAAGGGTCTAAGTGAGCTTTATGATCCATGATTTTGTGAATTATATATATTACTCAGCTTATTCAGTATGCTAGTACGCATCTAAGTGAGCTATACTAATGGTCTAAGTCTATCAAGTGCAGGGAAAACGGTCATAATTTCCAACCAGCCGTATTTTTACAAGAAAGCCGAAATTTTTCCTGGCAGTGCATTCGTGATTGGTGTGGACACTGCAGCAAGGCTTATAAATGTGAGGGAATCGATTCTAGATAGTATTTTCACATTAGTTCTTAATTTTGGTGCATCTTTTATTATTCAGACCTGGTTATGAGGTAAATGTTGCTCTCCGCTATTCCATTTTCTCAGTTTTTTGATTCCCAATGCACTAGACTTTGGTAAAAATGAGCTATTTCTGTTTTTTCTCATGGCTTAAGCTTATGAAGCTAACATACTAGATGAGCAAGTAATGCAAGTCCAAAATGATTTCATTTTTTTCACTGTAGTTCATGCATGTGTATTGTCAATTTATGAAAATTTTCTTCTAAGTATATGGAAACCGAAAAAAAAAAAAAAAAGGGAGCAGTATTCCACCCTTTTTGCAGTCCGTCTAGAAACAAAGATTAGAAATTATATAATTTTCTGTAAACCTGAACCTGCAATTCACTAAAATCTCCCTCAATTCAAATTGTTTGTTTTACCAGAAACCATTTTTGTTTCCCTTGGATTTTATCAATATGGTTGAAGGCTAATAAACCCTTTCATTGATTGAGTAACTTGACGTTTGTTTCTTTTGACAGCCTAAGTATTATTGCGGCGATCATGGAAGAATGTTGGAAGTTCTGTTAGCATGCAAAAGCACAGGGTGTGTTTTTCTTGTTGCTGGTCGAAATGTGGATGGTGATTTTAAGGTTCATCCTCAAATCTCTCTCTCTCTCTCTCTCTCTCTCTCTCTCTCTCTCTTCATATCGTTTTGGTGTCCATGGTGAGTTTAATTGCCTGTGCTGTAGGTTCTTGAAGATCTTAATATTCCTGAGGAGCTAAGGGATATGTTTATCCCAATACCAGCTGATAAATTTCGAATGGACATTTCATCGACTGAAATCAGGAGAAGGCAAGGACTGCTTTAATTCACATAGCTCATTCTTTGAAAAAACAAACAACAAAATGTTGTTATACATACTGTAATAACTTGCATGTACAAATTACAATCGGGATCAGTTGGAAAGGTCTCACTGTCAGTGCTGAGAATAAAAAGACTGGAGACACCTGGTTTTTATGTGTCTCGAATTTGTCGGAATTTTGGTTGGCTACGAATGATTGGTAAGGTATAGATTGTACACCTATTTGGATTTGGATCTGGATCCTTTGCATTTCTCTATTGGTAAATTGTGAAGAGAGAAAGACATAAGAGAGTTTAAATAAGGATGGTAGACACCACATTTTTTAACATTATTCGTCATTCTCTATGCACAGGAAATTCACAAAACCGAAATGAGAGAATCAATTCCCACAGAATATTTTAAGGCTGTGTTTGGTTAGTGTTTTTGAGTGTGCAATAGATACATTGGAATCAGTTCTGTCGGCGTGCAAACAATATTATGAAATTTATTTATGTTGACTAAAATTGAGTTTGGCAAGTATATGTAAGGATGGGAGATGGTAATAAGCTTTTAAACTAAATTAAATCTTTTGATTAAGAAAACCATCCTTCATAAAATATGGTAAACTAAATATTTGTTTTTATTTTTAATTTTTATTATGAATTATTGAATTATAAAACTTCCTTTTTTTTCACGTAAGTGCAGTAGAGATTAAGTTCTGTTGTAAATTAATTGTTACTTTAGAATATAATCCAGATTTGTTTTAGGTATATCCCTACTTGTATTAGCTATTTTTATTCATTCTTAATTTTTGAACAAAAGTTTAAAACGACATTTGTTGTAAATTTAAGTATAACAATGTCTCGTTTACTTGGTTGACAGGTGAGCTACATGCTTGGGACTAAATACCGAATACAAATTCCACGATACGAGGTTTCATGAACATAGTGTTAGATTTAAAATATAATATTATTGTAATTAAGTTCAAATAGATTTGGTTCATTGATGTTTTTTTTTCTTTTTTTTTTTTAATTGCAATGGAGGTAGTAGCAGCAACTTGCCATTTGATTCGATTGATTCATTAATATGATACGAAACTAAAACGAATATAATAAATTATTGTTATCTCTTCATAGATTTTAGATGGAATCAGGTGGAACTTGAATGACATGAAAAGAAAATTGGACAAATCATGTCATTCCATAAGTTAACCTAAAAATTTGTTTTACATTTTTTTAAAATAATTTATTGTAATTTTACATGAAAAGTTATTTTTTAAAGGAAAAATCATGTATATTAAATTCTACCGTATGCTATTAAGAATTGTTGATTCCAACTATTATTTTGTGAATTTATAAAATTGTAAGTGTTATCATTTTAAGAATTTTATTTAATTGTTTATATATATATATTCAATCGGGTTGGTCGAGTTAACCTTGTAAAATAATAGTGTTCAGGTTATAATTCTTAATACAAAAGCTAAATAGGGTTTGTGAGGATTCATACAAAACATGTAATAAAATATCTCAATTCGACTCTAACCTACGAACCAATCTAGGAAATTGTACATGTACTACTATGAATTGTTGATTTTAACTATTATTTTGTGAACTCATAAAATTGTATACGAATATTTATTATTTTTAGAATTTTTTTAATGTTTGTAAACTCAATCTGGTTGGTCGAATCAACCCAATAAATAAATACTTAGTTTTCAATTTATAATTCTTGACACAAAATATTTAACAAATTATGTTTGAATCTTGTAATAATCACATCTCAATTCAACCGTGAACCTACAATCCGATCCGCTAGACGTGGAACCCTAGGGGGAGGATGTCAAATTTACTACAATTTTCATGTAAAGTTGAGAATTAGTACACTCCGTTATAGCATCAACCGGATCGGACATAATGCCGTTAAATTGGATTAAATCTACAGTGGATGCTTATCATAAATCTAATCAAAGATATTATTACAAAGCCTTTGATTTTCAGTCTCAGACATCCCATCTGTGGGACACCGTCATCCACCACAGGCGGAGCCACAAGCGCCGCCGCAAGCAGCGCCGCCGTACGTATCAGTGTGGGAGGCGGCCGAAACTTTGTCCTGCGACGCGCCGCCGGCGCAAGAAAACACGACGGCTATGATCAGGCAGACGCTGAGCAAAACAGCCCACGCCGCCACCACTGCTCCACCAACTTCTGCGGCGGCGCTTCCGTCCCAGCTATCTGCAGCAGCTTTCCATTGCCTCACCATCTAAACACAGAGAAAGTTGATATAATTGATTCTTCACAGCCTTTTTATCCTATCAGGACCAAATCACTTATCCGAAAATGTTCTTTCAGTGTGTGAAATAGTACGTGTCTGGATTAGTGATCGGGGCAATAAATAATGAAAAGGAGAAGAGGCAGGATTCAAGATTATAAAGTGGAATTGCAGAATACTTGACAAGTGGTCAAAAGTATCCCCACTTTCTCTTTTGAATATCGAGTACAAAAGTGTGAAAACGATCACCTATCCATCGTTCAGTTATTATAGGTTTTACGAACAAATAAATGAAGTACTTAATCACCGATAAAGTTAATTGATACCGAAAACAATTAACATGTCAATATCAATTTTTCTACTCGAAAAATAAAACATGTGGTGAAATATTGAAACTACATAAAAATTTCGTACAATTCTAAACTATAATCTACAATTATATAAAATACGAGTGAAATATAAAAATAAAATAAAAAAATTGATCGGATGTTAATTAACCGAAAAATCCAACAACGGTATTAGTATAAGCAACTGTAAACTGAAATCTGAAGATGACCAAAGTGGCCCTTATTTGGACTCTTGGTGGCGTGTATGGCCGTCAACATATTTAGTCAACTGTATTGGATAAATTTCTTTATGAGATTACAGCTTGGGACATAAATAAACTATTAAAAGTACCAGAGTACGTCGAGGACTAAAAAGTCAATTTACACGACACAAAATCATTAAATATTGAAACCATGCTTAAATCTTTATTCAAAATAAGTCAACGGGATATTATTTTTTAATTGTTTCTATATTAAAACTATTGACTCAATGAGTTGTGCCTTAGAATATAATATAATACATATACGGTTCAAAAACAAAATAGTTTTTTTTTTTTTCAATAATGAAATTTTTATACTATCTTAGAAATTATAAAATTACATTTAATAACATTTTTTATTTTTTTCAAACTTATTTAATTATATATAATTTATTTGTAAAATACAATTTTTTTTATTTTTAACTTTAATTATAAAATAAGACATTAATTTTCAAAATATGATTATCCTTTTAAAACAAAAAATATTTTTGAAACCGATTTTTTTTTCAACATTGAGGGAATAATTGCTACTAAACATCATTTTTAATGCTATCTCGTTCAATTTTTTATTTGTTAAATTCGGGATAAATGTGAGATTCTTAATTATTTATTTAGGAAAAAAGGGTTTTATATTATAGAAATATTAAAATAACAAAATCATAGATAATTCACATCCCTGCACCTTTCCAATGTTCGGAGATTATTAATCTTAAAATGTATAGAAAGATTTGAACTCGTAACCTTCTATCTTCAGACTCATAATTTCCACCAATTATCCGTAAAGAACTTTGTGCAAGAACTTTCTCATTCTTCAACTTCTAACCTATCAAATTGAGTTTTTTAATACCAAATATATATTTTAAATTTTTTTAAAATTTAAGCATAATTCATTTTAATAATTTTAATTTAACATAAATTATAGGCGGTTAACCTCTAGTTGAGCTCTTCGTCACATCAAAAAATGATAATGTGTGATACTTCTAATGCACTTGCCATCTAAGTAGTTCGAACACTCCATAAATTATTTACGATAAATTTAAAAATTAAATATAAATAAAATAAAATTAAAATTAAAGATCATTATAAAAAAATTATAGAATTAAAATATTTATATTAAACAAAGCCAACGTTGACGGACATAAATTCGAAAATTTTCATTTTTGTCCAAAGAATTGTGATGTTGGCTGAAAAATTGAACTTTGATAAAAGTACATGTGGATGTGGGGTGCTACTTTACCTAATATTTTTCTCTACTGCCAAACTTCAGAATGAGTTCTTTACTTAGTGGACCAGAATCTCGTTTTAATATACTACTCCTTTTATATAAGGCCACATCTTTTATATCCATAATTCATATTTTTATTTATATCTCGTATAAATCATATACTCGAAGTAACACAATTTTTGTATTCGTTGATTAAATTCATTCAGTCATATGTAATGTATTTGTGAGATAAAAAGTTTTAAATTTTGTACTGACTAACAAATTAAAACTTTAACTTTGAAAATGTACTCTTTTCGGTGATAAAAAGTAGGAAGAAGAAAGAATAATATATATTGAAGCTCGTAAAATTTGGATATGTCATGAGTTCTGAAAAGTAGATAATATATATATATATATATATAATAAAGATGGGATGTACAATTTTGATTTTATGCACAAAGGGTATTTTTGGAAATAATATACTTTACAAGAAATAAAAATTCACATAGTATTAGGAAAAATTATAAAAATAGTGTTGTAACTTATGGGTAGTTCCAAAATTAGCCATTTAATTTATTAATTTTACAATTTTGGTTATTTTTCTATTTAATTTCTTCAATTTGCATATTTTTTTAGCCGAAGTTTAAAATTTTGTTGGATATTTGCACATGCACCACACATTAAAGTGTTAAATAAGGGTTTTTATTTTTCTGACAGAATAAGTGAAATGAACATGTCATTCGTAATAAACAGTATGAAATTAGACACATCAAAATTAACCATAGAGATCATTCATAATGTGATCTGATTATGCGGTGTATATGTACAATTATCGAGTAATTTTTTTTTATTTTAATTAAAAAATAACCAAACTCGAACAATTAAAAAAATAAAAAAATTTAAAATCACCCACAAATTAGAGAACTAACTTTGCAATTTTCCGTGTGCTATTAATATTAGATTACTTATTATTTTCCTTTCCAACGCCACCGCAGCCCAAATGCATTGACTTGCTGCGGCCCGCCTCAACGGGCCCGACTGCTTAATCTAGCTCACATTTCTAGTAAATCTGATAGGCTTACTTCGACAGCCCATAAATTTTAACTGTTGTAATGGGCTCAAATTTCACTGGAATCAGGTGGTAACGATCTAACAATAAAAGTTTGTAATCCAGCCCACTAAAAACCAAAGTGAAGCCCACTAACGGCCCACAAAACGAGACTTGTAATTCCATCCAAACACAACCTTATGGAACAAGCTATTTTGTTCGTACTTCAAATTTTTTTTATTTTATATTCTTATCCAATTTGAGGTTACCTTTTCAAGTGGACATTTTGCTATTGTCAACATACTCAATTTATTTTACAACAAACTAAATCAAGAATTTGTCGAATATATATTAATAAAACAAAATAATAAAATAATAATTTTTTAATAACTTAAACTTTTAAATGAGGTGGTCGTTACATACGAATGATTTTAGAGTCGAAGACGTTTTCTGTTGAGACAATACCTTAAATATCACAAATTATGTTATACCAACTTTCTACGAGGTTGGTCAAATAAAATTACGAGTCAAATTAGTAGGTTTAATTATCAAAATATTATAAAATAATTCGTAAATCATTATGCAGGTGTTTTTGTCTTCCTTTTTGGGTCCCTCTTTTTTTTTTTTCTTTTTTTTTTTTTTCTTTTTTTTTTTTTTTTTTTATTTTTTTATGTGCTTTAATTTAGATGCATCTGCATGAGCAATTATCATTAGCACAGATGTGGCCACGTTAAAATATGGTGAAAAAGGAAAGGGTTTTCAACTTTGAACAGCCAAACACCCCCCTTGCAGGCTGCAGTACCGCTTTTCACCAATAAAGGCATCCCTTTTCATCATCACACACTCATTGTGATATAGAAAATAAATTTCAAGATTTTAATAAATTAATAATATACTTTTATATAAATAAATTATATTTAAAAAGATTAAAAGTAATACTTTATAAAATCATAAATATTATATTTTGAATCACAATTTAACATTTGTACTTCTATTATTATTTAACAATTTAAGTATTAATTATTAAAATCATTAAAATTTGATCGTGCGTATCATTTCTTATGTAGTATTTCTGCCGTCATCATCAGGACACAATTGACACTCCTACTATAGTGTCTTTCGTGTTACAATATATTGATAATAATATTTATAATTAGAAATATATTTTGAATAAACAATAAATGTGATATCATATCCTCAAAATCACGGGAAGTATGCTTCCACTGGGTTAGAGGGATGCATGTCAAATTTTTTTGTGAAAATTTTAGGCCGTGTGAGATTAAAAGAATAATGTAAATCTTGTATTTATTTTAAAATGTAATAAAGTCTGGTATGTAAAATATGTGTTTATGATGATGAATATATGTTAAAAAATAGTTTGTAATAATTAACTAATTATAAAGTAATTTGTAAGATGATTGTGTTACAAATAGAGATAAAGAAAAAGAAAGTGAGGAAAAATTGTAGATGCGTTTTTTTCTTCAGAAAAAAATTGTAAAATACGATTTATCGAACCCAAAAATAAATCCTAATATAAATAAAAAAATAGAATCGACACGTCTCTCATCCAAAGATCCACACATATCTTGAGATACATAAAAATAGAAAAGGTTAGAACAAAGGAAAAATAAATATAGAAGGGATAAAGATCATATGGGATGTTATAATTAGAAGGGGAGGCGCATGCAATTTGACATCACATCGCATCACCGAAAAGAAATAAAGAGTCACACTCGGATTAATTTAATCCTGTTTGGGTCCATCTAATCATAATTATCATTGCATGCCATCATTCTTCAAATCAAACGATTCTCTCCAAGGAAAACACAAAACTTATTATATTATTTTTTTAAATTTACTCAACTTAAAAGAAATTTATTAATAATTAAAAGTTTTTTAGAGAATAGTTCAAAAATTAATTAATTTTACATTCAAAACAATGTAAATAATAAAATTAAAATTTTAAACCCATCAATCTAGACACAATGTGATTAAAGAGGGTCTAGTGTTGTGCCACATACAAGATTGTAGAAATCGAAAATTAGCAGTTAAACATTTGAGAACTGTCCAGATCCTAGGCCGATTAGGCGATCGCTAGTTTTTCTTTTTTTAAAATATATTTTATTTTTTTTTTCTTTTTAGCAATTGTTTCCTTATATAATATATATAATATTTTTAAAATATTGTACCATTAATACATATTTTTACAATTTAATTTTTTAAATTTTAAACTAAAAAAGTTTAAACAAAATGTTATAAATAATTAAAAATTATAAAATATTTTAGAAAAATATATTTGGGTTGTCTAGCCCGACTAATTGTCTGTCCAAACACAAAAAACATCTTACATTATCGTTTTTCATATAATTTGATTGGCCAGAGACCGTCTAAGCCAAATTTTACATTTCACATGAGAATTTTTAGTGGAAATTCATTTTATTTTGATTATTTAGCATCATTAATATATATATATATATATATATATATTTAAAAGATATAAAAGAATTAGGAATATATAATCCTTACAAATGTATAGTGTTATTTATCTCGATACGCCACCAATTCCACTACCAAGAAATCAAAATACATTAATTTCTGAAAATAACCCATCTTATACTATAATAATTATTTGATTAAATAAAACCCAAAAAGGACTTTTTTGGGATGAGAAAGACAATGAAAAATTTGTGGTTAATTTTTTTCTTTTTCTTTTTCTTTTTATTTTTAATTAATTAATTTATTTATTAGGAGAGTTGTGGTCGAGTTTGAGTCAATGAAATATTTCATCAATCAATTCAAGTTTGTAATGATAATGTTGGTTAGCTTTAATTAGTTACTTAGTCTTTGAAACTTTAATCACTCTGTTTATCTTGTAATTTGTTGTAATTAGTGAAATATCTGTGAAATTTTATTTATTTTAAAAAATATTATGTTAATATAAGATATAATATTAAAATATATCTATTATTATTGTTTTATTTTTTCACTCTTAATTACAATATTTGTAAGGGAAAGAAATTAAATTAGCACGTTATGTATGTAACTTTTGTAGGTTTTTTAGCATAACTTACAATTTAGTAGTTTTTTTAGTATTTTTGGGCAAAATTGCTCTTTTCATTTTAGTAATGGGTGGGGCTATTCATACCCCCAAAATATCTAAACATATTCCAAAGTCTGAATATACCTCATTAAAATTTAATAATTCTTTTTTTATACTAAATATACTCTATTTTTACCTCTTATACCCTTCTCACTAAAAAAATAAATAAATAAATCAGCATCCCAACCTGACTGTCCAACAAATTGACAAAAACCTCTTTGCTTTCTCAAAAAAAAATTATAATATTTTTTCCTCTGCAATTTATCTATCTACCATAAATTTATGTACATCCTTTCTTCTCTACCCAGAAACCCAAAATAAAAGAAAAAATCCTCTTTGTTTCTCAAAACGATAACAAATTTAGGTTCATCACCAAAATATTACGGCGTCTATCGCCAATTTATGACTTTATGTCATGGTGATGACTCTTTCATGTTGTATCTTCATTTTTTTTCTCTATTTTCTTCTCCTCCATAATCTGGCTCTACTCTTTACTGCTCAATTTTCCAATAGCATATGAAGCCAAGCTATCATTTTCGAAGCAAAGCAAACCCTCATTTCCAAGCATATCTTGCAAGTGTCCATACAGATGTATTGCATCTATCAACATTATTTTCTTGTTAATTTCTTGAAGTTTTTGTGGTACAATCATATGATTTCATAACCATCTGAAAAAGTTTCTCCATTTTTTGTATGAATATCTTTTGTGTTATTTTTTTAAACATTGTGTAAATTACCACTACAGTGCCAAAAGTTACAAAAAAAATGTTACTTAGGGGTATTTTCACATATGTGCAATGTTGGTACAAAGATGAAATAGAAACTCAAGTTCCATCTTCTATAAATTAAGTCCCGAGTTGTTTATATGTGCTGACTTTATTCAATGAGAATTAAATAACGGCGGAGAAAGTTATTTAACTTCCTAGCCACATGATAACCTCTTTCTCACATTCTCTCTCTTATCCTTCCACCCGAGAGAGAGAGAGAGAGAGAGATTATAATAAGTGATTATTCTTCAACTAATATAAATACTTGAACTATGAACCGTGGTAGATTTTCATACATAGTTTATTCTGATGAAGAATAAAAAATATCAATATTTAAGATTGTGGTTTTATCCTTTCGTAATTCAACAAATATATTCCGTAACAAATTATCGTGGTAGCCTCTCAGACCAAAAAGTTTGAAAACAAATTCTATTTTTTAGGGGGGAAAGGGTTCCAATTATTAATCACACATTAGCATGGAATGATGATGATGATGGTGCAGCATGATTCTATCTCATTTACAAGCGTGACCACCCATTGCCTACAAAGTCTTCTCATTACCACTTTATGCTTACCATCTTTGTATCTTTATTTTTTTCTCAGACCTTATTTTTCAAATATATGATCACATAAAGAAGAAAATTTTGCACCAATTTCTGTCTTTACTCATACATTTGATGTATCATTTCAATCGTTATCTGTATGTCCCATTTTGTACGTTCAATTCTCGTTAATGTACGTCACATCATATGACATGAACGTGTATATCTTTAAGTTAAAAATATTAATTTCGAACTATATTGTTTCACAAATAATTACACTTTAAAGGATATATTAGTCCATGTAGTGATGAAACCG
The DNA here is from genome assembly GCA_028749325.2 of Caryopteris x clandonensis. Lineage (NCBI taxonomy): Eukaryota > Viridiplantae > Streptophyta > Magnoliopsida > Lamiales > Lamiaceae > Caryopteris > Caryopteris x clandonensis. The sequence continues at coordinate 2,935,193 of JAPYKT020000019.1, read as the reverse complement.
GATACTTTGATGAGGTATTCGATTATTAATAATATAACAATAAAAACGTAAAAAAAATTGTGCATTATGAGTACCGTACAATATGATGTAATAGTATTACTTGTTTAACTAAAAAGTATTACTACCAAAACACATTATTGAGATATAACTTGTTACTCTAAAAAGTATTACTGTTTACTTTAACAATATTATTCATTTACATATAACGTATTACTGATTTATCTTAAAAGTATTACTCAGTGGTTGCATGGTATATATCCAAAACGAGACTCACGTAAATAAAAATAATATAAATAAAGTATACAGTATCCATCTTTCTTTTTGTGATTCATAGGTATAAAATCTTTGATTTTCATCATTAGCCAAACTATAACATATACTAAAATATTAAGAATCAAATGTTGAATAAAAGTACACACAGCCCTAATTTTTATCATATTATTTATTTTAAAATAAAAGTTACCTGGAGCAAATATGGGGTCTTCCAATAACATATTTGTGCTGTTGTGCATCTTCTTTCCCTTTGCATGATGCCATCTCTCTCTATAAATAGAGCTGCAAACCAAATCTTTCCTCCACACATCTCCTTACATCCTTTTGAGCCCCCCCCCCCCCCACCACCCCACCCACCAACAAAAAAAGAGAGAGAAAAATGAATCCCAAAGTAGTAGCTATCTGTGTAGTACTCTTGGTGCTGCTTGCTACTGAAGTTGAGGTGGCAAAAGCAGTGACTTGCAACCCATTGCAGCTCAGCCCATGCGCGGCCGCGATCACGTCGTCCGGTAGTCCAACCAACGCCTGCTGTGCAAAGATAAGGGAGCAGAGGCCTTGCCTTTGCCAGTACATGAAGAATCCCAATCTCCAGAAGTTCATCAACTCGCCGGGGGCTAAGAAGGTGGCCAGTTCTTGTGGGACCCCCTTTCCCAAGTGCTGAAACTGTGTCGTATCGTGCTGTATGAGTATCAGTTTGATCAAGTGATGTTCTTATTTCCCAGTATCGTAGTGTGATGGTGTATCTTTATCCGTTCATTTTGACTACGTAGATATGATGCCACTGTTTCTTGCTTGTAAACTTGTGGTTTATGTTTAATGAAAATGGGTTTTCTATGAATTTTTGTTTTCAATTTTTAATTGCTAAAAACTAATATATAAATAAAAAACACACACACACACACACACACACACATATATATATATATATATATAAATTCTCCAGAACTGGTTTGGGACATTTCTTGCTTCCTGAGCAGACAGAATCCTTAAAGATGTAAAATTATAAACTGAGCAGAATGAATATTTAGTATATAGTGATATTCATCGGGGATGCATTTTAGAGGGAACGAGGGGAGGCAGTCGCACCTTGGATTTTCTAAAAATAATCCGTCCCCTCAGAGTCTTAATAGTGGATCCATCCCTGACATTCACACGCACCCCACATCCCAATAACATTCGTCATCTTGAGTCTTGTTGTCTCACCAAATAACAGTATAGGTTAGTAGTTCGTTTCCTGAACCACTAAAACAGAAATGGAAGAAAAAGGATGCCACCACATCGGCTTCATTGATTTCTAAAATGGTATCATTCAGAAAATAAGAAAACCAAGAGACAATATTGAAAAGCAAGATTCATAATATAATACAAATATAATAACTTCACATTTCTACAACATACTTATAAATTATATACTCCAATAAGTCACATATCAGACCTCTTTGTGTCACTTCACACATCACAACATTACTCAAAACTTTTGGTAACAATCTCACAAAACCAGAATCAGGCCTTTGCGGATTCACTGGTCTTGAGCTGATGCTCATTTTCTGCATAATTTGAAGGGGTCATTCCAACTCCTTCGTTTTGGTGCTTCTCCCATCCACCTGTATCGGCCTTCGAATGAGTCCAGTAATATACAGTGGAAGCAATCATCGCTATTAATGTTAGGGCGGCACCAGCAGCAAAGACACCCTTACGAAGAGTGGCACAGGACAAGTGCTCCACGTGAAAAATTGCTCGATATTTTGTGTGGTAAGCGTTCCTAGCCGATCCTGCCAACAAGCATGCCTCCGCTGCAAGAAAGCTGATCCTGTTGATTTTTTTTTTTATTTTTTTTTTAAGATTTCAATCCAAGTAGAATGATAGATTTGTCAGTGTGCCTGAGGATGTGCAGACCAATAGAAAGAATAAAAGTAATTAAAGGCATCATTTGGTAGAACATGTATGAATAATGAAACGCAGAAATCAGCAAAAAATGCTGAAGAGAAAGTCCAATAAGCAAAGAGTCAGAAAGCACACAACTAATCGTGTTGCTTTTACTTTTGATGGTTGTTGGGTCCACTAACCAGATTAGATACTGATTTCAGAACTATTTTCCAGAATGAAGGATTCAGTATGTGAGGACGAAGGCAATCGAACAGGTTTGCAGAAGAAAATAGAGAATAGAGATTGACTTAATTGTCCCCAATTCTGCAGCCATTATACATGTGCTGAAAAACAACTGAACAAGGAAACAGCCAGTTGAGCTACATAATTGGCTGCTCGGATGCCTATCCAAGGGTTTGGCTACTTTTGCTGAATTGTAAAAATATGCATTCTTCTCATGCTTACGATTTTGTTGAAAGCATAAATCAATTCAGCCACCTTTAAGTGGTTTGACTATGGTGGAGTGACTGGAGTCACTCCCAAAAGTGGACCGACCCCATACAGTTCTTTCACATGTTATATCAAACGAACAGACGTCAACTATAATTAAGTACAAGAAATCATATATGCTTCATATAATCGATGAGGCTTGTCTGAGCTTTGAGCTGATTGCTTGAATTTTCAAACTTTTAGGTGTAGAAGATATAGGTAAGGGATTGTTAACCATAGTTTATGAGGATGAACTTCATGTCATAAGAACTCTTGATGAGGAATTTAAACAATCTTGTCAATTAATTGATTATGCATACATTATAATCATATGAAATAAATGTGAAGTTTCACAAGTGTATGATGGAGTTACCATTCAGAATCTTAAGCACAGCAAAGAAGTACTATCTTCCATAATATGCTTTCAACATGTGCAACAGCCTAGATGCTTCATGGTTCCTACATGTCAATAATCTTGTTACTTTTTATAGCTCCTACATGTGCAATGGCCTTCACAAACCAAATTGTAAAATTTAGAAATCGCGTTCATCTACCCAATCTTAAAGACCAAAAGATTCAACAAAGAACAACCTAGTTTCTAGAATTAGAATCAAGTTTCAAATCAATGTCCAATTATCCTACAAGAAAGATTCAAAATGTAAGAAATGATCTAATATTCGAATGTAAGTGCTCAAACTCAGAAGCACATTGGAAAAGCCAAGTGAAATAAGATGAAATTGTGGACATTGTTCCAGCAGGAGGGTGATAGGTGCTTACTCGATAGTGACTAAAGTCTATACTATGCAACTCTTGGCTGTTGCTGCCAAAACGTTTCCCACCTGTTTGCAGTACAAATATGCTTCTACACATTTGGTTCTTTTAGGGATGAAATAAATAAACAAGTTTCTTTTCCTTTCTCTGTTAAGCTAAAATATCATTTTGGGAAGAAAGAACAGATCAACAAATTACCCAATTGCACCATTGCCATAGCTTCAAGTTAACATATAACAATAAATGAGCTAACCAACCAATAAATGCTAAAACAAGCAACTTCACTGTACTATGAGCATACAACAAAGTTGAAACATAGTTAGCAACTAAGTTTTCAGATCATTAATTTCATCATAACGGAATTCCGCCAAACACACCATGTGCATAGGACCTACCGCAAAAAAAAAAAAAAAAAAAAAAAAAAAAAAATCTACAGCTGTAAAAATGACACAATTGGCGGAAATGGTAAATAAACTAGCAAAAAACGAGGAGCACACAGTAAGGTTACCATGAGAAAATGAAGAAGACAACAGCACAACTAGTAGAGCGGCCGCCCATCATCCCTCTCCCGAAACACAAACACTTAGTGACGCCGTGAATTAAAGTCTGGGCAATCAGGAGCAGCCCAAACGCCGACAATCCGTACGCCGTCGACGCGTCTGTCCCGTACGCACAGTACGTTTTCTCATCGTACTCATCCGGCATCACCTTTGCCTTCCCAATTGAAAACAAGAAGTACAAATTAAAAGCCATTCGTTAATTCCATGGAGAAAACAATAAAGAGAGTAAAACATGGTAGAAAGATGGAACAAAAGAGCACCGTGCTACGGCGGCGTTCGGCGCCGACGGCGAGTACAAAAGCAATGAGGTGAAGAGAGATGAAGATTGCAAGAACGGGAACTGAAACTCCCATTTTGAATTTTTTTTTGAATTATTCAGTGTTGAATGTTGTTTGGAATTATTGAGAGAGTGCAATGAGCTAAGGTATTGCTGTTTCTTGGAGGAAGGAAAGCTGGAAAAGTAGAGAGAGGAAATAATGGCTTTATTTTGCTTTTATAGTGCTTTCTGGGTGGGGAAAGTAGAATATAATAAAGGAACAGGTCTACAACTTTTTGTCATTTATGCCTCCAATATTATTAATATAATCAAACTTCTATGATTAACCCTTATTCTTCAGTCTCTAATAAGTATTAATCAACCAAAGTATAATTAATTCTTAAGCATATATTAATCATGTAAAAGGGTTGCAGCGTAATATAATTTAAGATATTATTTATTTAATTATAAAATATTATTTATTTAATTATAAAATATTACTTATTTAATATAGAAGGCCTACTCGGGGATTAAACTAGTTATCCCGTGAAGAGGAAGAATCAATAGTCTTGAGCCACATACGACCTTGAGCTAAGACGGCGCCTCGCATATGGGTAGCAAGAGAGCGCCTCAACGGATCAGGTCTCTATGCTTAGAGCGATCTCGCGATGGGCGGCAAGTCTAGGTGGTGAAGAGTTCGTTGGACCCGCGTGGGCTGTCGGATACATTCTTTCCAGTACTAGACCAGCTACGATACACCACTCTGATTCAGGATGGATCTACTTTTTTAAAACGTATTATTAATTTTTTAAATATATTACTTATGAGTAATTATCTTAAAAAATAATAATATTTTATATTTAAATAAATAATATTTTATAATTACACAAGTAATACCTTAAATATATATATATATATAAAGAGAATTATGATAGTGTGACCGCATATATCCTAAAGCACTATACAATATTCCGTCCATTTTAGGGTTATAATAAGCGGATTGATTCATCTACTAAGCTGTAGCCCATCTTTTCATCCCTTAATATTTGGTAAAGGAAAACTTAATTTTGGTCGTTGAACAATTACCCTATATACATTTATTTTTTAAAATTAAATTATTGCATTGTAAAATGCTTCATTAACTAATAATTGATTGGATATTTGATTCATTATGTCTCAAATTACTAAAATTATGGACTCAACTATCGACTCTTAGATGTCGTATCAATAATTTTTATTGTCAAGCCTGCAATATCCGATAAAAGAATCAATTACACAATTAATAAAAAAAGTATGCATAGACACTGCATGCCACCAAACACCAAAATTCTAAAGTTTTTTTTTTAAAGATCATAAATATATATATATATATATATATATATTGTTGTAAAATATTGTAAACATTGTAAAATAATTGCGTAACCCCCGTGGTATCCGTGTTAATGTATGCACCCATCACTTATGTATTAAAATTGCGTTCATAAAATTTAAATAAAATAATAATACACTGTAATTTTAACATATTATTGATGAATAGATTAATTTGTTGTCGCGTGATCATTGCCATTGTGATCATTGTTCCAAAAAAGGGAAAAGAAATGAAAGTGCAGATCAGGAGAGTAATAACCTCTAACCCGTAGGCCAGTAGACTCATTAGCCCGCAAGCTAATGGGCCCAGGCCTTGACCCGTACTGGGCTGGATTACATAAGCCGATGATTCTAATTTTGCAGCTCGCTATTTAATTTGAGAGAGAGAGAGAGAGAGAGAGAGTATTGAAGAACACAGTAATAACACTAATCCTAGAGATGCCGCTTCATTAGTCACAAAAGAGAAACACAGTTAGTATACACACGCAGCAACTACTTCACACTACATCCCCCATTATCTCTATCAAAATCCCCTCAGAATGCTGAAACAAATTTAACTACCAACTACAGCAGAGATTAATGGACCCGATCTCCTTTTTTCTGTCAATTTTTTCATATTATCGTTTTGTCTTAAAGTCACGCTAATATAGATACAACAGCATTGTCATAAGACAGAAAAAAAACCACACTTGCTCAATCAACCCTTCCTCACAGAACCAGTTTGGTTTCTCTCCAACAAAAGCCAAGTTCTATCTACGGCAGAAGAAAGAGAAATCAGGGTGATTGACCTGGAGCAAATTTAGCCAATTATCCGCAGCTTGGAGTAGAGCACTTGCTAACTGGCGTTGATGTCCCACATTTGGCGTCCACAGAGATGCTTTGTACTTGTATGAAGCGAGCCCAAATACTGGAAGTGTAACTTGAGGAAAACCATCATTCTCAGTTGGGTATGTCATAACTGGAGGATGCACAACTTCATTTCCTGAAAAAGTTCAAATTAGAATATGAATAATGTCAAAACTTGCAGAGAGAGAGGGGGGGGGGGGGGGAGGAGTTCAGCTACCTGTCACGGGTGTGTGAAGAGAATGGAAGGTTAGAAAGCAAGCATCCAGATCTCTTAGAGTTGGACCCGTAGGTATTCTGTAAATGGGGTACCTATATAGTTAATCATTTCCATTAGAACAGCCATGTGCATAAAGCAATTCGTGAAAGAGTGCGTTCATTTCAAGTTAAGGGTTACCAGGCAACAGAAATCCAGCTCGATGGAAGTAGGTCACAACTCCTAAGTGTTTTTAGTTCCGGGAAGTGGAGAGCAAGATCCGATATCTGTCAAGAGGAAAGAATGGAAGAGCAGCAATCCTCTCTCAGAATATAGTAGCAGAAGAAATTCAGACAATGTATCATCAAAGCATTCAGGGTTATATACAAAAAGCAAACCTTGTTCGCCAGAGGTTCCCTAGAATACGGCTGGTCTCGTTCAAGATACTCAAACAACAAGCAACCCTGAGAATTTCCAGATTCACCTTCATCACTAGAGAAGCCTTCTTGAAATTCCATATGCTGCTCTCTCAGTGACAACTGATCTATTCTAAGAGAACTATCCCTTGTTTGATCATAGTTCGGTTTCTCCCTAGAATAGTTCAAGCCGCCCCTGTCTTGTTCGCAATCACTGCTTCCATCACTACTAGAATCCCTAAAATATTCGGAATCACTTTCTTCACCAAGTCCCCTAACACATAATGGAGAGGATGAGACTTGGATAAGTGTTACATAAATTCATATAAGTCAATCCTTAGAGAGAGAGAGAGAGAGAGAGTTTATTTACGCATGCTAGATGAGAAATCAAACAAAGCGCCATGGATAAGATAGGGGCTCATTTCTTAGAAAAAGCTTATGATGATATATAATGAAACAATGGGTTAAATAAAAGCGGCACACAAGAAGTCAAGAGTGTTTATTGACCCAATCCAAATACTAACTGTTCACCCTTTTTCAGAGAGCAACAAATGTACCAATGCAAATTATAGAATAGAGATTAATCACCTGCACTGGCGTTTGCTTTAAGTGATAAGTTGAAAGATTGAGATATTGGCTAAAGCCTTCTAAACTTTTTGCAAATTATTGAGAATCTTACAAAAGAAACACATGTTCAATTGCTACAACATTAATCAGGACATTAGCCAAGTGAGAGGAGACCAAGTGCAATAACTCTCTATCACAGAGACGGTAGATAAATCAATTGCTCAATCAGTATTATGAAATTGATATCTTCACATGACAAAACCAACAAAATTGCTTAATTCCAATTCCAGATGGAAACTGCATTCCTATTCACTAAAAACAAATTACAAGAATCTTTCCTAAATAACTCTTAATTTTTTTTCTTGCAAAAGATTAATTAGATGATGCTAAATCAGTACATGCCAAGATGAAAACAATATATGTATGATGTGCCCAAAAGGAAGATACCTTAATTTTGCTGTACTCTTTGACAGGTCGGCATACAATTGGATGCCTGATAAATAGGGTACATAATATTGAACCACACCATCACGATCATTTAAAATCAACGGCACTCCAACACCATATGCACTCCATTCCTTGAACGACTCCCATAAATCACTTAGCACAAAGAAAGGCTGGAATTCCACGTCACATGTTCTCCAACTCCTGACTTTCATCTGTGAGATTTGACAGTACAGAATATTACAAGGAAAACAATAAAAGAACTGTAAATGATAGATAGCTTAAATATTTTTAAAAATTAGAACATGGTGATGACAAATTACTAACACAGACACAGGAAATGTAAGACATAAATCTGAAGTGTAGTATTATCATAAGAATTTGCAGGAAAGCATTCCTTACTCAACCAAGAATTCAATAGCTTCTAATAACAACTTCTTACTCATTGATTGGATGCCGAATAGTGATAAATAATCTTGCCATTAACCACATCTACTGAGAGAACAAACGTATGTAACTTATTAGGAAATCTCAGCCTAAAAAACACTAAATTGAAAATTCCACCTTGTACATTGCTCCAGAACCAAAGAAGTTCACCAAAATACAAGCTAATTTTAAAATTTACGATATGAGATCTTATAACCATTACATACAAAGTAAGCCAAATTAATAATCTTTAATCTCTTAATAATGAAATCCTGAAACTTCATATTTGATGCGCACACTGAGAAATCAAGCAAAGATTGGCATAACCAGAACATAGGAAAATCAGGTATAACTTTAAACCATTTTGCTATCAGAACCTAGTCAGTATTTACCGACCCTCGTTTAAATACTGCAGATGGCAACATTACTCAAAACTCGTTAAAACCAGGTTTAATAAATATATAAATGAGTAGCCAATAACTCCAAAAAGTACTCAGATAAAATAAACAAGGGTTTTTCGCAACAATTCATCCTCAGTCGTAAATAAACTCCAATAGTTCAAAATCAAGAAAAAGGAACCTTAGATAAATATTGCGCCGGTACCGATGGCGTGACTGATTCCAAAAACCTCTCCAGATTACACAATGGAGAGGGCTCTGACACCGGCGGTGAGGCCGGAATTTCAGGCTTCGACTTCTCCGGCAGTGGTTCATCAGCCCGGGTCCGCGAGCGGCTAGGGGTAACGTCACTTTGAGCCCTCCTCAAAGAATCTTGACTCAGGCGAGCCTTCGCCGCGCTGTAAAATCGATCTTCCCCATTTCTACTCCGATTGAACTGCAATCCTGCCCCCAACATGTTGTCAAACCAAAACTAAAACACCAAAAACCCTAATTTACGTAATAATCCCTTTTATGTATATCAACAAAGCCTCAACCCTTTGAATGTTAAAACCTTTTTCCTGCAATTCCTATCCGTCTATTTATATGTAGAATTCTTGGAAGTTTATCTTGGTATGGAAGATCAGTAAATGCTGCCGCCTGATATTGGCGATCAAATCCGCTTATGATTGTTGACGAATTGTTGGGAGAAATATAAACTCGGATCAAAATTGTTCGCTGCAAAATGTATGTAAAGGTGTAGATATAGAGGGAGAAAGAGAGGAAGAAAACGAATGGGTATAAGGAAGAAAAGAAGAGGACCGAAATTTGGATTAAAATAAATGATTAATTTATTGGCAGATAATTAGAAGGTGAAATTGCAGTTGATGGGGGAAATGTTTTCTTTATTGCGCGCTGTAAAAGACGCGGCTTTTGGTGTGAGTGGCTATGAAGGACAGACATGAAAGGACGCATTTGCCCCCATTTAGATATTTTCATTTTCATTACTTAATAATTAAGAATATTTTTAAAGCCACCACTAAATTTATTTTATACTCCATATAAATTTTACTCATAAATTTAGATATAATGTAAATAACATAAATATTCTTATTTAAAAATTAAAATTATATACAAATTTTATTTTTAATAAATAAATATTTATTCTTTCCACACAAATTAATACATATTTATTGATTTATTAAAAATTAAAATTTGTGTATATTTTTAATTTTTAAATAAGAATATTTATGTCATTTGCATTATATCTAATTTTGTGAGTAAAATTAATATGGTGTGCAAAGTAAATTTAATGATAGCTTTAGAAACACCCAACAATTAAATAACAATTACTTAGGGGATCTTTGTAAGTTTTGTACTCCAACTCATCAAGAGATATTACTGATTTTTTCGTTCGGTTCAACTATTTTACAAATTTCAATAATTATTTTATAATTTTTCAATTGTTCAAATATTAAAATTTATCTTTAACATATATTTATTACTTTTTACCATAATTTAACACATAAATTACATGTTCTATCTTATTAAAACCCAAAACAAATACACAATTTACATCATTCTTTTAATTTTATTACAATTACATTTGTATTTATATCGCATCTACATTCTATTTAGTTGGTACAATCACATAAGTAGTTTTATCATTTTTGTAGGCATGGCCACATCCATAAATAATTTCAGGTCATGTAACAACATAATATAGTACTAAAGAACTTTCCATAACCTTATTATAAATAATATATATTTAAATATTTAATTTTTTTCACTGCATCGTACAATAATTATATATTTACATCATATTTATATATATTTTATTAATAAAATCATATGTGTGTGTGTGTATATATATATATATACAAACTGCGATATCAAATAAACTAACCCGGACGCATGCGCGCAGACACAAAAGCATGGAAGTGAAGGGCAAAGTTGGGATTTTATTTTCTTTTGTGGTTAATCCCTTTCTCTTTAAAGTGAAGGAGATGATAAAGCAATTAGTAAAATTCTTAGCTTGGTCAAAACTCAAGAAAATGCTGTTCCGGCATTCTTATTGTTTAATCCAATGAATAGGTACTCCATCCTTTTTTGTTATACTATATATCTCTTGTTTGTTTGTCTAAATCAGACAATAAATTGTGTGACATCATATTAAAAAATTAAAAATTAAAAATAAAAACTAATTTTCTCAATTAAACAGCTTAGATTGATTGTTATTACACTTGCACCACGTATCTCATGTGAACTCATTTTCTTATTTATTTAATTTATTTTTTTACCAAGTCAATTCTTGATGTTGCTTGTGAGTGCATTGATTGGCTGGAAACGTTTTTTTGTAATGTTGGAAAAAAAAATAATAACTTGGATGTGAAAGGAGGGCAATGAATACTCAACTTATATAATAATAATAATAATAATAATAATAATAATAATAACACTTTTTGTTTCTTTTTAATTTTTAAAAGTTAAAATAATTTTAATCATTTTCAAATTTGGAAAGAAAGAAAGGATTGGATGTTTGTGTGTGTATAATCAAATTCAATTCAAATATAGAAAAAATAGATATAGATTTGTTCAACTCATGCTCTATGATTGGCGTGTGCTTTTCACACGGGTAGGCTTAAAAACAATAGTATTTCTTTTTAAGCGTAATCTTAAAATATATATATGTATAAAAGGCGTGAAGAGTACGAACCAACTAATATGCGAATGTTGTTGATGAGTGGTGGACAAACGGTAGCCCTAGTATTTGCAAATATATCAACCTTTGATTAGTTGAGTTTTAATTATTTTTTTCAAAAATATTCTACTATAATTGTTGATATACAGATATTTTTTCAATTGTAATATGTTTTGGCGTATAATATTATTAAAATAATATTTTTTATGATATTTAAGTTAAGGCATATAATATATATATATTAAAATAAGATATAATATTAAAAAAATGCAATTATTTTTTAATTGATTTAATCGTTAAATTTAAAATGTGTTGTATATTGTTATAAATAAATATGAATTAATTTTTAAAAAATATTTAAAAAATTGTTTGCTAAAATAATAAAAAATATATAAATATAAAACTCGTATTTTATATTTATAATTGTCCTGCATCAGATCGATTTGAATATTTGATTAAGATCAAGTCCCAACCACTTATTTATACATACTTTTCTTCGATCCCAACTCTGAAAGTTTATAGATTAAATTAATACTTGAAAAATTAACAAGTTCTGATTAATTATAAATTAATTATTAATTTAAATGGATTTTATTATAAAGTAGAAAGTATAACGCCTACCTCAGTCAAATAGATCGAATCTAGTTCCCGAATCAAAGTAGAGCAAATTCAGACCTCAAATTAGTTTAATATGTATATTCTTAGAATCTATTCTATTAATGTACTTAGAGTTATTATAATTACACCAAAGTACAAATAACCATCTATTTCCATGTGTAAATTATTTTGGAGCGATTCATAAAAATGTTTTTCAATTATTAATATTTGAAGACCATTCTAGCTTAATTTTGTACACGTGAGAATTTCTTTTATGAATATTAATTTATTAGGCATGATTTAATAAATTCAAAAAATAACTCACTTTCTCTAAGAACACATCAAATATTAAATAAATAAATTTATGTTAATTATATATATATATATTCTATTATATATTATACATAATTTACGGAATATAAAAATTGACAGTACTACCAAAATCCGTTTATACATAAAGGATGATTGTACTACCCAAATCCGTCCGCTACAAATTATGGACTAAAATGGTCCAAACATTTGAGGTCAAGATGGATTGGTACACATTATTTCAAAATCTATAACTATATAAAAGTAGGAGAGTGTGGAAAATTTACAAAAAATGTTTAATTTTCAGAGACTTATAACTCTATCTTTTCAATTTCATTTTTTATAAAAAAATATATCAAATTAATCGATTTTCACAATCTTTAATTTAATATTTTTATATTATAAGATATTTTTATTTTAAATAATTTTTATTAAAAACATATCTTAAATAATATATATTTTATTTTAATAAAAAAATTCTTGACAGAAATACTAGTCGACACCCGAATAGAGTTTCAGTAGCTTTAGAATTGTGGTAAGGAGGCGTCATTCTGAAGTTGTTAGAGGGTTATATAGTCATTTCACGATGGAGCATTTCACTTCCCAACAATAATGACAACAAAGTGTGTGTAGCCGACCTCTTGAATAATCAAAACATTATCGGATCGAGTGGCATTCAATTCTGACTAAGCACGGACGTGATTGGTTCCTCAAAGATTAGTCTAAACAAGAATTGCCATGTGAAGAATCATTTGTGTGACACGTGTATGCTGGATTTAAGGGGACGTCGCTCTCTTATCGGGCTGCGGTGTCCTGCCCGAGGGGATTGGGGTCGCGTGAAGTGACGCGATATCAGGAGGAGGTGGCGGGTCGCGGGGTTTTAGGTTTTATGTCCCCACGTCCGATGTGCTGTCCAAACAAAGTGAGAGAGTTTCCGTGTGAGTAGCACGCGCATTGATTTCTGACTGTGACTTATATCTTTGTTTCACGCTCTTCTAGGAGCGTGGCTTCCCGTAGATAATTTTGGCCCTTCTAAATTTAAATTTTATTTCCACCAATATTATCTTAGCAAACTATTTTGTCATCTGATGTCTTAAATCATATTTACTCAAAAATTCTTGTGAAATTGTTGTACGTGTTATATGATATAAATTATTATTTATTTAATTATAAAATATTATTAATTTTTTTAAATAATAATTTTAAAAAATAATGATAAATAATACCTTAAATTGTGTCACACGTGCAACTCTTACACAGAAGACCCACTCCCATATTTATGTTGGATTTTAAAATGTATTGTAAACTGATTTTTTAAACTGTATTATTGAATTTATTTTATATAATTTTTTTCCATTTTAAATTATATTTATATTAAAATAATATTTTATAATATATATATAATTGTGTAATGAAGGTTTTTACATGCAGATATATCTAAGGTACATGAACTCGATTGAAATTAATTAGAATATGGTAGAAACCGTAGCATAGTTCACTCGATCCACCAAATAATAATTACATGATTAATCAAATATATTATTAAAAATACTAAATAATAAATCATTATATTATTGAAATCAAATGACAATAAAAAAGCTAAAATAATTGTAAATATTTAACAAATATTGAAGCAATAAATTAATAAATTTAAATGTATATTTTTGTGTTGGTCACACAATAAATGATAATTCAATTATTATAAAAATAAATAATCCGATTTATTCAGACTGACAAAGACTCTCATAAAAAAGAGACTAAAGAAAACTTATTAAGAATATAAAATAAAAAAATAAAGCAAAAGATAAATACAAAATATTTCCACAGCTTTTGGGTTTGACAGAGAGAGGGCCCACGGTCCCACGTTATGGGTTAGGTCATTGGACTTAGAGGGGATGCAGTTATGTTTAATCGAACACCTAATATGCAACAAAATTAAATTAGTTTGGCATAAATTCGGCGATAATTAATTATATTTTCTGACTATTGCATAGGGAATATATGTATTTATGTACTATAATTGTGAAGTATGTTTAATTTAATTTTATATTATGTATCAAATATGCAATTTATTATTTACTATTTTAAAAAATAATTAAATATAATTTTTAGATAGAATAGTGAATTTAATTGTTATCTTTATATATATTTTGGGTCAATCATAAAACTTTATGCCTGAAATTCTTGCACAACTTAATAAATTAAATATTATTAATTTGATAATTATCACAAAAATATTAGATAAATATGAAAGGACCAACCCAATATTATAATTCTAATTTAAGCACAATTACAAATAATGATTTGTTCTTCACTATAATTTACACCATAATAGTAGTTAACACACAAAACTAAATTGTTACATTTTCAATAAATGGATTAATTCTCAATTAACATGGTATATTCGTAAATTCATTACGATCCAACCCATGACTATTAGCTCAAACCATTACACATATAGCCATGTTAGAATATGTCTTGAATTTGCCATTCGCCAAGTTAGTACGAGTTCTCGCGATATCTATTATAATGGATTATATTTTCAATAAATGGATTAATTCTGAATTAACATGGTATATTCGTAAATTCATTACGATCTAACCCACGACTACTAGCTCAAACCATTACTCATATAGCCATGTTAGAATATGTCTTGAATTTGCCATTCGCCAAGTTAGAACGAGTTCTCGCGATATCTATTATAATGGATTTTAATTTTCTATTTTGAACCTATTTTTAGATATTCATATTTTTCGCTTTAAAATAGTATATAAGCTACTTCTCTGCAGGGTAGCCGCAATTTCTATTCCGTAAAATCATCAAAAACATAAACTTTGTGCTCTGGCTGGCCCAACAGGCCTGTAAAACTAAATCGTTTATTGTAATGGCCCAATCAATTTTTGCCAGTAAGAACGGCCCAAATTGAAAAAAACTACCCAGCCTAATAGGAGTTCGGAGTTAGGCCCAAGTTTGATTTATTATTTATAAGGGCAGGTTTCTTTTGGGATTATGTGGAATTTGGAAAATTTAGATTTCAGAATTCAGGTATTTGAAATTTTTGGATTTTTTTTAAATATATATTTTGTTATAATTGAATAATTGTGTAATGATTTAATTTTTGTTTTGAAAATTTAAAAAGTGGAAGAATAATTGTAACGGAGTATGTTTTTATAGAATTTCAAAATCGACTAATTTGAGTTTGAAAAAATTGAAATCCTTTTTTTCTGAAATCCAAATACGAAATTCATTTTATTGAATTCCAAAAGAAACAAGAAACCTTATTGATCGGTCATATAGGCCCGAGTTGGATATCCAATTGCTTCAATTTGAATTATCCGGTACCTTTTCTTTAATAAATAGTGCTGGGCCTTTTTTCAATAATAAAGTCTTAAAGAGCTTATTTTAAACAAAATGTGTTACCTATTATATAATTTATTTATATAAAAAGGAGTAATTATAAAAGTTAAAGCATACAACTAATTATTGTATTATATATTATTTATATAAATAAACCTTAAATAGCATTAGGTTTGGCACGAGGAGACCTTCTTTAAAGTTCAAGTTTAACTTGTTTAAATAGGTTCGGAAAAAAAATTAGGTTGAACTCATTTACTGAATAGGTTAGGCGGAACTAAATCCTATATATATTAGATCCACAAATCCTTATTGAAGAATCTGATATCATTCAGTCACTCGTTACAACTCATTATGTCTTTGATCGAACATGATATGAAATAATTATTATTGATTGGCTTAACATTCATTCAAAATATTACACTCAACGAGAAGAAATGTATACGTAGCACAATTGATTGTGGGTTGTGAGGTTGTGTCACAATCAAATGCATAGTAAAAGGTGGTGTTTGTTTGGGTTGTGATAATATATGTTGTTATTGACATGTCAGATCAATATGTTTAGTAGAGTTTTGCTTGTATTATTATATTATGAGAGATAAAGATTTGTGAATTTAATAATTGGTGATGGATTATTATATATATATATATATGCTTATTGGATGTCAAAATAAAGATTTTAAAAAGAGAATTAATTTATATTTTTTATAAAAAATAAATTTGAAATAAAAAAGTTATAAGTATTTAAAAAAATTTAGGTGAAAAAATATTATTGAATAGTTTTATTGGGAATGATGAGAGAAGAGAGAGAAAAAAAAATGTAGAGTGGGTAGGGTTGTGGATGAAACAACCACGACCCCAATCTCATAAACAAACACGGGACGGATGGGATGAAGATGTAAGTTGGTTTGAACTCTTGTCTAAATCAATTTATATTATTAATTTATTCAATTTGGTCAACTCAACACATGGAGGAGAAAAATAAAAAAAAAGTCAATAAAGTGTTAAATAAAAGAATGGGAAATAACTAATGTAACGTCTCCAACAGGGCAAAAGGTCTATGGAAATTTAACTATTTCAACAAAATTATGAAGAGTTAAGTGGGCACAAAGTGGTTGGAAAATTGGAAAGTCGATTTTCTAAATTTAATTTTGAATTTTTATTGACATAAAACTATATTTCGAACCTACGTAGTCAATGCAAAGTTTATTATTTAGGCAACCTACCTAATATGAAAATTATTATTCACGAGTTAATTAATTTTATATAAAAATTATAATTTAAGCTAATTTGTTTTTCATGTCAACTAATTGATGCAAATATTATTATTTGAGTTAATTTAATTGATACAAAAATTATCATTCGAACCAATTTATTTGAAAATGAGAGAAAAATACGATATAAGCGAGAAGTGTAAAATTACACAACTGATTAAAATTATAGTAAAAATTACTGAATCTTATTAAAATTTTCATAAGTGAAAATGTAGTTATTTGTAGTTGGGGAATATTCATACATTAATCAATATTTTCCAATGGAAAAATAATAAATAATAAATGAAATAAAATAATGACGGCGTTGGATGTATAATTGGTCGTATGCTCGAAAGTAGAAGTCAAAGAAGACCTGCTTGAGCTAAAGGGGTGGTCGGTTTGAAATTTGTGAGCTGACTCTCTCTCTCTCTCTTGGGGATTTAGAATTAATATGTAGAGATTCCCATTTTTAAATTAAAAAAGAAAAACAAAAGTGATCTCTTATATATTGAGTGTGCTATTTAATGTCATTATTATTTGTTTAATTAAAATATATTTTTATTTATTAAAAAAATATTATGATTTTTTTAAGTAACAATCAATAATATTTTTTTTAAGTAACAACATAATGTTTCCTTATACCCATAATAAGTGTCGTTTTAATAGTTTTAATCTTTTACAGAATAAGTGACATTTTATAATTTTCAAGGTGGGAATTAATGTTAATTTTCTAATTTATCCTTATTGTGGATAGTGAAAATACTTTTTAATTAAACAAATAACACTTGTACATTCAGAAACATGAATTTTCAGGTAATTTTTTTGAAATTTCATACTTTTTAAAAACTATTTGTTATTTATAAAGCACCTCATGACTAAAGTAATATTAAATTATTACCATAAATTTATATTATGATACGATACATACATATATAGTATATAATTTATCTCATGAACTTAAGAATTTATAAAGAACTCAAACTAAGAGAATAGAGCTCCTCTTTCCCGTGCATTCCCCTTGCCGCGCTGTAAGCTTGGTCGCTTCTTGAGGCATCTTTCGCCGAGCACTGAGTTACTTACATTTGAGGCTGACTCCGGCCACCAAACACTGACGTTTCAGGATAACTGTAACTCGATGGCTACCAAAGTAATTAGATGAAAATACTTATTTTAATAATAATTAAATATTTAACCAAAAAATGTATGGCATTAGAAACACATTATTTAGTCCACCAAACCAAATTTACATCCCTAATGAATTTGTGAATTAAATGATGAGACGTGGGAAAAATAGTTCCATATTGAGAGGAGTGGTCAAATTGATACCACCAAAATAACATATCTTCAAAGTGTGGAGGGAATGAGCCCACGCTACCTAGCCATTATCATATTCTTTATTTATTATTCTATTTTATTTGAGTTAATTACAAGCCCATAAAAAACATATTCTTTTTTCCTTTTTTAAAAATTATTATATTTTAAAAATATCACAAATATTTTGTAATTCGAAGCATGAGGTGATTTTCAAATTGACCCCAAATATATATAGTAATTATTCTAGTTATATATGTATACAATATAGTAATTTTTATACATTAATTTTAAAATATGTCAAATTAATAGTGATGGATTTTTTTCTAATAAATAATTATATCTTAACTTCTCTATTACCAAAATAAATTCGCTGCACCGATTTGATAAAAATATAAGTAGGGACGAAAAATAATAAAAGGGCAGAGATGCGGATGAGGAATACATTCCTCGCGCTGGCCCATTCCATATTCATTGCAATGGGTGCCAAATTTTAGGAGTCATATCCACAAAATCTGTTTATTAAATTAAAATATATACTAAAAAATTCATGTGCTAAAATATATTTTACGAAATTAAATACGTATTTTGATGTGTGTTATTGTTCACACACATATATATATATATAATATATGTATATAATGATAAATAAATGAATGGTAGATAATGTACTTAATAAATCCACTAGACAGAGAATCGTAGCCACTATATCAAACATTTAATTGAAAGAGAGATATCTTTTGATTGTATTAAAAAAAAAAGATATTTAAAAAGTCCAAGTTAGGAGATTAAGACAAAACTTCCATAATTCAACTGTCTGTATTATTCAAACACTGGATTGGTCAATTCTTGCAACTATCTCAACATGACCCAATGTCTCATGCTCTGCAATTCTCCAATAGCTAGTGGAAGGAAGGCACACACATTCAACCGAACTTTCCGTGTCCGAAGATTTAAGGTTCAGATGGGAAAGTATTTTGTCTTCATCAATTTTCCGTAATCGCGTGGTTCATGATCTCCAGATGAAGGTAACTAATATGCGTACTTTCTTGATTTTTCTGGACATTTGTGTGTTCTGTGTTGTCGTTTTGTCAAGAAGATCGTCCGCTGCTCATTATCAGTTTGAAGCATGCTGGCCGAAAAACTGCGGCAGCGGCCCGAATGTAAGTTTCCCGTTTTACATTTATGGCAAGCAGGAATCTTATTGTGGGTATGGGTACCCTGGATTCATGCTCCATTGCGGCAGTAATGGTTATCCGGTTCTTCAGTTGCAAACTGAGTATGTGGTTGAAGATATTTTCTACGAAACCCGATCTTTTCGCGTGTATAATTCTGCTTTGTTAAATCCAAATAGTAGCAGTAATTGTCTTCCGAGAATCGGAAACACAAGTCTCCTGAGATCCCAGTACGAGTTTGCTGATAATGTGACGAATCTGAACTTGCTCTCCAACTGCAACGATTCATTGTCGAAAAAGCCCTCAGAAAACATGACTTTTTGCGATGGTAGCAGAGTTTGGGCCTTATATGGCGACGATGCAGTGGAAAATTGCAAAACGAATTTGGTTGCACCCGTAGAAAAAGATGGAGACATGGGAATGGTAAATCTGGTACAAGTTTTAAGGAAGGGTTTTGTTTTAAACTGGACAGCCTCCGATTGCCGTGAGTGCAAAGAAAGTGGAGGCAATTGTGGATATAACGAGACGGCTCGCGTCTTTAGGTGCTTCTGCCCCGACAGGCCTCATTCTAGGAGTTGCAAACCTGGTAAACTCTTCTCACATTCCCAGATTAGTGTTGTTTTTCTTGTTGTAATATTAGACATAGAATGCCTGCCAAGTTTTTGAAGGTTTGCCTCTTCCAACAATTCTAAGGTTAAACACGCTGCTCTTCATGTTCAGCTAATGACAGAAGCTGTTTTACTTTCAGAAATCTGTTCCAAATAATATTGGGAATTTTAATTGACAAAAAGAAATGTTTGATTTTGCATTCCACCATTTATTATTGAAATACCAAATCCTAATCCATGTTTATAGTTGTGTCTTTTTATATGAGTACCTGTTTATGTTCATTGTAGTTTTCCATATATACCTTCAATCATCTTTGCCATAATCAGAACCACTGAAGCTTTTTCTATGTCAGATTCGGGTACAGGGAGTAATCGGAAGAGGTTCGTACTCGTCACAGGTACCAAGTCCTACAACTGTGTTTTTCATACAAAATTTCATCATTCAATCTTAGTTTTTGAAACCGTACTTGTTCTGGGTTATGCTTGCAGCTATATCTGCAGGTGGTGTCTTCCTCCTCCTAAGCCTTTTGGTCGCACTAATAATCTGGCGATGCAAGAAAAAGTTCGACATATCTTCTGATGACATCTCAAAATCAGACATGGAACTGGGAAGCTTCCACTTTAACATCCCCATTTTCTCTTACAAAGAACTCGTAGAGGCCACAAAGAACTTCAACTCTTCTAATGAACTTGGAGATGGAGGCTTTGGAACCGTATACTATGGTAAGAAAACAATACTTAGAATACCGTTCTCGCTCAATTCAACCTAAACACCGTTACATTACAGCAAGCTTGCCCTTGTTATAAATAGGGAAACTTCATGATGGAAGAGAAGTTGCGGTAAAGCGGCTGTATGAGCGTAACGGTAGAAGAGTGGAGCAATTCATGAACGAAATCAATATCCTTACCAATTTAAGGCACAAGAATCTTGTTTCACTTTACGGGTGTACTTCTAGGAGAAGCAAGGAACTCCTTCTTGTCTATGAATACGTCTCCAATGGAACAGTAGCCGATCATCTTCATGGTGAGAGAGCCCAAGAATCACCTCTTACGTGGCCCATTCGCTTGAAGATCGCCATAGAAACAGCAAGTGCTTTAGCTTATCTCCACAAATCTGATATAATACATCGCGATGTGAAGACAAACAACATATTACTCGATAACAACTTTTGTGTCAAAGTAGCTGATTTCGGTCTTTCTAGACTCTTCCCCAGTGACCTCACCCATGTCTCCACTGTCCCTCAGGGGACCCCGGGATACGTTGATCCCGACTATCATCAGTGCTATCAGCTAAACAACAAGAGCGACGTTTATAGCTTTGGAGTAGTCCTGATAGAGCTCATATCCTCAATGCCAGCTGTGGATATAAGTAGGCATAGTAACGAAATAAACTTAGCCAACTTGGCTGTTAACAGGATTCAGAGGCACGCATTTGATGAACTGATTGACCCATATCTTGGATACGGGCTGGATGATGACATCACAAGGACGACCATGTTGGTTGCTGAGCTGGCTTTCCGGTGTCTGCAGCTTGAGAAGGATATGAGGCCTTCAATGGATGAGGTTTTGGGTTTTCTGAAGGAGATTCAGGGTGATGATGAGTTAGACTTCGAGACGAAAAAAGCGGGTAATGATGATATTTCTGGGGCTGGAAAGATCCCTCCTTCCCCTGAAACAGATGATGCTGTACTTTTGAAGAGTAAGAATTTTCTGCCTTCACCCAATGCTGTGATTGATAGGTGGATAAGTAGCTCTAATACAAGTTCTTCTTACCACAAATCGGTGGAAATATAGTAATTTGCTTTTCATCTGTGTTGTATATATATTCTCTCAAATAAGTTGAAGTTTGCTGAAGACTGAGGTTGTCCAAATTTCTGGACAAGTTTATTGGCATTGTTCTCTGCGAAGAAGAGTTTAGTTCCTTAAACTCTGGTCTTTTTTTTATTTTTTATTTTTTATTATTATTTAAATAATTTAATAAAAAATATATATTTTAATATATCAAATACATTCTTGAGATAAAACAGAATAGAGTCATTACGGCCTGTCAAAAGTTTAGATTTTGGGCTATGCTCCAAGAGTCCAATGAGAAAATAGAAGAATATATGTTTTGACCTTATGTGGGGATATATATTGATCATAAATTTGTATAAAAAATTTACAATCTTCACAATTCATTTGTAAATAACCCCCTCATTCAAATGTGGCTTTGTTAGAATAAGAACAAATTGGAGATTTCTATTTAAGATAGTAAAATCCTCGTCCTTATATATAGTGCCTAATAATGTTACACCACAACAATATCAATGCCATAATATATATTAAAAAATTAAGTTGTTTCATCATTAACTCATACTAGCACAACTAGACTACTCCATAAACCCCAATCAAGCTGTGTCCCAAAAGATCAAGTAGTTCGACCCGACCCACACCATTAATGTTGTTAGTCTTTGGTATTCCACTTCAAGGATTCTAAAAGAGCTCTAGTTCATGCCTAATGGCTCTCTTGACAAGTTAGTAAGTAATAAAGTATAGATTATCACCGGACAATCTTGGTGATAATGAATAGATTAAACATATTAGATGGGAGTTTAAGGTCAAACTCTTATTGATAATGAAAATTCGAAGGGATTCAAGAATTCAATCACCGTCACTACACATTTTCAATATCAAAAGAAAAAGAAAATATAGAAAATATGATACTCTTTCCGTCCAAAAAAAAAAAGTAGTACTTTTGTAACGTGCACATTTAATTTAGGTCAACCAAATAAATGTATAATTAATTATAAACCACATTTTCACTAATTCACTACTTTAAACTTATTTATTTATTTATTTATTCTACTAAAAATCATCTCAATCAAAAAAATATTATTAAAATTTTAACTAATAATTCTTTTTGGAAGATTGTATTACAAGAACAAGGTCAGGCCCTGAAGTGACAAGTCAGTTTTATTGTATTGACAATGAATATTGAATTTGAAACACAGTAATGTAAGCATACAATGTTTGGGCTTGAGCTTGGGCTTGGGCTTGTATTGGTTCATGCGATCGGGTTGGGCTTCTTTTAAGCCGGCCGTTCAGATTTTCCACTAATTCTTATTGAATATTTTTAGGTTGTTTTGCGTCTCATGTTTTTTTTTTGAACTTCCAACGTTTGAAATGATGTCGTTTTATTAATTAATTAATTTATTTCTAATCTTAGGCGCTTCTAATTGGATTATTATTTATAAGCTTATGAGTGATAAACATTATGAATTTATTAACTATGATAAACATTTGCATACTATTATTTAATTTACGATAATAATGTCGTGATATTTGAAGTTTAATTTTTCAGTATCTTAAATTTATAATGTCGTTATGGATAGATTTATTTGGATTTCATTATATATGTATAATTATATTGTAGATACATACAAAATTGTACAAAAATACATCAACAAATTTTATTTTATTGTAAATGTGTATAACAATATATATATATATATATAGTCAATTCAAGATCGATCTTAGAGAGATGGGGAACTAATCCAAGTTACTATTGTGATCAGAACAACTAATTTTATATAAATAATTGAAAATAAAATTTTTGTTTATCATTTATCAAATTCAAGAAGCCAAATCAAATTAAAAAAGGAGAAGACAATTACATATGACCCTTTGCCTTTTGTCAACAACCATCTTCTTTTATTTCAAAAACAAATACAACTTTTACATAAAATTCTAAAAAATGAAAAATAAATAAATAAGTACTCACCTCATTCTAAAATGTGTGTTATGTTTTGTAAATTATAATTTTTTTCCATTTTTATTCAATTAAATAAAAGGGAAATTTTCTAAATTTATAATTTTTTATTTATACAAATTTTCTATTAATTAATTTAATTTATTCAACGTCGATAATCTATAATATAAAAAATTATAATAATTTTTTATTACAATTTTTTTGGTTTTTGAACAGAGCCCTGAGGCTCCCAGTCCCAGACAACATAATTATGAGGACTGCTTTTAATCCCCACACAAATTCTGTACTCGGAAAACGTGCATCCACACTGATTCTTCTTCAATCTTCCCACGTGCCTTGTAACTCCTTCGGAATTTGTTTGTTTTAAGTTTGGCACGTCAAATGATTAAATGTTAAAATATTTTATTTATGTCTGTTTTGTTAGATATTAATAAATTAATTAAAATATTCTTATATATTTATAAATTTTTTATTTTATTTTTATTTTTAAATGCAGAAATCCCACCTTATTTTTTTCTTTTTTTTAATGTTTCTTCAATACAGAGAAACTTCTCAATATCTTCAATGTATAGAAGTTGGAATTGCAGATTTACGACTTTTTTTATATTGGGCTCCTAATCTGAAACATTTTCATCTCCATATTTCTTCAATACAGAGAAGTTGAAATTGCAGATTTATGATTTTCTTGAGATTCGGCTTTAAATCTGAAACTTTTCACCGCGAAAACCAAACTTGATAAGAAATATACATTTAACACTATTGTTTAAATGATTTTTTCTCCATCTTTTAATGGTTTTTCTCTAAACTTGATTTTGTTAAAAACTTTGTATATAAAGGTTCATATATATATATTTGTTGTATGTGGGCATGCCTAATGATCTTACTCAGCAATACAATAATGTAGGCATGCCTAATGATCTTATTCAACAACTCAATAGAGTCCGTTAAATTAAAATCTTAGTTACCTACATACAACGAAATTGTCTGTTATTGGAACACACTGTCGTTGTTCTAACAAATAAAAACTATCGCTATTAAATTTTACTTTATAATTTTAAAATTTATGTAATATTTTACGAGCCACTTAAATCCACAGCGAACATGCCTTTAATAATAAACAATCACATATCTCATCATGTTATCTAAACTTGTTTCTTTTTTTGGTGGGATCTTTAGACCAAATGATTAGGTCTGACTTGCTACAAATTTCGAATTCTTCCTCTCAAATAATGTATTTATTTAAAGTAGATTTCACGTTCAAAGCGTTCTCCCATTTGCACTTTTCTCTTCGTTCCACTGTTTTCTTTTTCTTTTCTTTCTTTTCAACAATTCCCAATAACACAAAAATAAAAAATAAAAAAATTCGAATAATTATTACTTTATATGTTCGAATAAAATAGTTATATTTTAAAAGAATTATCATTTTAAATATATTTTATTATTATAATATAGATAAAAGATTTCAGTATATACATCACCAGCAAGTCATTAAGAACTTTTAACATACAGTTTTAAAATTGTGTATTAAATAGTTTTTTTTCTTTTGTCAGTAATCTATATCTATCGTTTATATATAAAAGTAAAATGATTTTTTTGAGTTTATTTTTTCCTCTAAACATGATTATCATTTTTGCATTTATATAGAAAATAAATATATTAACTTTATTCAATAAAATTTTGATTTGCACTACATATGTTTGGATTTGTAGCAGAACTAATATATTTTCAAATGAATATCCATATATTTTAAACAAATCAATATATAATTTGCAGTAGATTTAGTAGGTCTATAACCATGAAAAATTATCGATAATATTTTATTTAAAAATTTTAAATAAATCTATACTCAAATATAAAAATTATAAATTCAAATATTACGTATAATTATTTTTTGCTAATACTTTTAATAATAAATAATATATTTTTAATAACAAAAATATACAAAAATAACTTGCATATGTCGCATGTGGTCTCACGATTATAGTATATTATGTTCTTTTTTAATATCAAAATTGGTTCCTTACACCTTCATGTGTTATGTTTAAGGTAGGAACAAAATAAAATTTCACTAGAGTGTACACACTTGTTTCTAATTTTAACATTCTCAAATCCATCATGAATATATGTATATATATATATAATTCATTTTCTCAATAAATCTTTAATTTTTCACCAACGAAAAACGGTATTATTATAATTTTTTTATATAGTTTTCATATTAGATTCTTGAAAAATTAAAACACTATGACAATCAAGTTATCTATCATATTGACAACAATTCTCTATGTAAAACCATTAAAAAACTATCAAGTGAACGGTTTAAAATACACATAAAAGTTTATAGTATTATTTAAAATAATAACTCAAAAACGTTACAAGAACAATAAGACGTACGTTCAATCAAAATACATAGAAAATAAATAGTTTGCAAACAAAAAAAGTTTTTTATTCTATAAAATCAACAAACAATCTAAAATAATACAGAAGATTTCTGTTTGTATTAATAGTCACACCTAAAATTTTAATTAAAATATAATTATTAACTAACGAAAAGGTCACACTTAAAATAAAAAATAAAAAAATTAAATAAATAAATAATCAGTAACAGTAGAGATACTCTTTGTCCGGAGAAACCGAGACCATGACTCAAATGCGCCTTTACTTGAGACTTAAGTTTAGCATCGGAAACTACAAATAAAAGAAAAAAAGAAAAAAAAGAAAAAAGAAAAAAAAAAGATTTTTTTTTTATCTTTTTTATATTTTATTTAAGATGAGCATCAAAAGCTGTATATGTAATCTATTGTCTTAGGAATTTTGATTTTTTAAGAACTTAATAGCCAATTATCGTCTCCTAATATATAATTTTATCATATATCATTATACGAACGAACATTTAATGTGAATTTAATAACAAAACTTTCAATTTTTTGTAATAGTAAAAACAGAATTGCATTTGTCCAAAAAAAAAAAAAAAAAGAAGCATATATACACCAATCGCTCGTGGTAAAACATAATTGAAATTGCATAATTTTTTTTTTTTTTATTATAAGAACCATTATATAAGTTTTTTAGTATATAAATAAGGAGTTTTGAGAAAAATATTATTTTACTAGTTTGTCACATTAATATTAGTTATTTGAAAATATTAAATAGAGGTTTAATTTTACAATCTTCCATTTCAAATATTCTTGAGATCTACATTTAAAGTAGAAAATTAGTTTATTTAAATATATAAATATTAAATAAGGTTATTTGCATATTTTCCGGTCATTTGTAGCATGCACTTTCAAACTTATTTCCTTTTCTTTTGTCATTGTAATTTTTATTTTATTATTGATTTTAAAGGGATAAAATTAAAAAAAAATTATATATATATATATATAGAGAGATAAATGTATAATAAATAAAGTATATTGGACAAAAATATAAAATTAAAAATCAAGTGTATAAAATAAGTTTGAAGAGAATAAATGCAATTTCTTCTCAAGTTATAATTTTGAGAAATTTGGATCTTCGATCGTATTTTCAAAATGTTCCACTGGAAAAATCAGAACTTACGATATCAAACAAGAAATTTTAGTCTAAAAGTTCTGAATTATAAATCTACTTACCCTAAATTTTAAATTATGAAATTATAATAAAAATATACCAAATAATGTAAAATTATGAATTGTTAATAAAATATATATTAAACGAATCCTAAATTATTAACCTACGTCATGAATTTGAATCTATTTATTTATAAAATAATATACACAAACTTATTCAATTTTTGGATTTAGAAAATAAAAAAAATTAATTGTAAAAAGTGGGACCGAGCATTATGTCACTTGAATTTTGAGATGCACAACATTTAATTGAATATATATTTTGTGCATATGCCATGCAATTATTACCCATCTGAATCAGGTTTCACGTCCCTAGCTCTCCGTGGGACCACTCCCCAACGTTCCTAATTTTGCAGTACCCTCCATTTATTATGTTGTACTCTTCCAACTCTCTACCTATCAATAGTAAGCAGGCAACCCCATCTCCAAAATTTAATTATACTTATTTATATTACCAAAAAAAAAAAAAAAAAGTATTTTTAATTTTTCAATTTTCTTACATAGAAATTTCTTCGATGATAAATATGAAAGTCAAAACCTTAAGGGTATGTTTGGACACGTCTTTGCATAATCGGTTGTGAATTTTACCATAATCAAACTCGTGTTTGTTTATGAGGTTGTGGGTTGTAGTTGTTCCATCCACAACCGTACCCACTCTACACCTTTTTTTTTCTCACTATTCTCTCATCATTTCCAAGAAAACTATTCAATATATTTTTTTTTACCCAAAATTTTTATAAGTTTTTTATTTCAAATCCATTTTTTATAAAAATTATATCATATTAATTCTTTGCTTAAGATCTTTATTTTGACATCCATTTTGCACATATATATATATATATATATATATATATAATAATCCATCATCAATTATTAAATCCACAAATATTTATCTCTCATAATATAACAATACAAATAAAACTCTACTAAACCTATTGATTTGACATATCAATAACAATCTACCTTATCACAACCCAAAACAAACACTAACCTTACAACCCACAATCGATTGTACTACGGAGGCCTCCAACTTAGTCCAAACATCTCCTAAATTTATGTACCAAAATTCTTACTCATAATCGATTACACACAATTCAAACCAGACACGTTTTAACAAAATTAATAAACTTAAGTTTGTATATTATAGCTAAAGTATACTGAAATATGAAATTTAGTAAACTGTTTGACTGTATTTTGAATAACAATGATATCTAGCCTATCGTATCATTACCAAACTGATAAATATAGAAACGAACAATAAAATTAAAATTAATGTATAAAGATGTCATTCATCAATATGTTATATGGTAATTTAAATAAAAATAAGATCTTATTATAATAGAAAATGTCATGTTCATAATAATACATATTTTAGATTAAAAATGAATTGATTTAATTTTACAAAATTCAAATACATAGGTGGAAAAGTTATTAATATATTTATATAAATAGTATAATACTATATAGTGAAGATTTTCCATTCTTGTTCTTGATAATCTCCGACATCAATTCCCTCTGATTCCATAAACTATTAACAAGAAACTTCCGCCATTACAGCCTTCTTCACTCTATTCGCTACTCTCTGCAAACGCTGCAATCAACAATGGCGGCAGCCAAAGGAAAATCCAACCCTTTAACCACCGCCATCTTCCTCTTCCTCCTCCACTACGCCGCCGCCATTACGAACCCCGACACGCAATCCCTCCTCCTCTTCAAGTCCACCGCGGACCCTAATAATACCATGCTCACCTCCTGGAACTCCTCATCCGATCCATGCACCGACTCATGGGTCGGTGTATCCTGCCTCCGCAACCGGGTATCCCGTTTAGTCCTCGAAAATCTCGACCTACGAGGAAGTTTCTCACATTCCCTAACTCTCCTCACCCAGCTTCGGGTCCTCAGTCTCAAGGAGAATGGGTTTTCGGGCCAGATTCCGGACCTATCCAACCTCACCAGTCTTAAACTCCTCTTCATTTCTCACAACCATTTTTCCGGCGACTTCCCGTTGTCGTTGTCTTCGCTTTCGAAGCTCTACCGCCTTGATCTCTCGTACAACAACTTTTCCGGGAGTATACCGTTGAGCGTGAACCGTTTCACCCATTTGTTGACGTTGAGGCTGGAAGGAAACGAGTTTTCGGGCTCTATTCCGGGCTTGAGATTACCCAATTTGCAGGACTTCAATGTGTCAGGAAACGGGCTGACAGGGGAAATACCAGCTTCACTTTCGGGTTTCCCGGCATCATCATTTTGGAACAACCGGGTTTTGTGCGGCCCGCCGTTGGACAAATGCAAGGCGATTTCTAGCGACCCCACACGGCCCGGTGGGGCAATGGCGTCGCCGCTGAGCCCGAAGACGACGGTTGCGTCGTCTCCAACTGCAATGCCGGCACAAACAAAGCCGACGATTCAACCTGCAAACACTCGCCGGAGTAAAATTAGCTCGCTGGCTATAATCGGCATAATAGTCGGCGACGTTGCTGCGTTGGGGTTAGTTTCATTGCTCCTATATTGTTATTTCTGGAAAAATTACTCCAACGAATTGGAGTCAGGCAAAAGCAGCAGCTCCAGCGTTCAAAAAATTGTCTATTCGTCAAGCCCGTACCCGAACCCGGCCCACTCGGTGCACGAGAGGGGAAAAATTGTCTTCTTCGAAGGGGAGAGGAGGTTTGAACTGGAGGATTTGCTGAGGGCGTCGGCGGAGATGCTGGGGAAAGGCGGATTCGGGACGGCTTATAAGGCAGTTTTGGACGACGGCAACGTGGTGGCGGTGAAGAGATTGAAGGATTTGAGTGTGAATGGGAAGAAAGAGTTTGAGCAGCAAATGGAGGTATTGGGGAGGCTTAAACATCCAAATTTGGTGCAGTTTAAGGCTTACTATTTTGCCAGGGATGAAAAGCTGTTGGTTTATGATTACATGCCTAATGGAAACTTATATTGGCTGCTTCATGGTAAGTTTTTTCCCCAGCTATCAAGTTTCATGCATAATTTATTGAATATCGCAGCTGATTTGGGCGTGATATTGAAGATTTTTGTTAGGCTAAATAATTAAAATGGTTGTGGAGATTATTGAAGTTGGAGTGGGCTCTGCTGTTGTTAAATTAAGATTCTAAATTCATACTGAATCTTTATATTCTTGCCAAGAAAATGGCATTGGTAATTGACGTTTTCTTTCATGTTTTGCTCCACTTGCTTCTCATCCTCTGTTTAAAGGAAATTGTTTCTTGATATTGTTGTTTCAATTCTTGCAAAGGAACTGGCATTGGTAAATTGCACGGTATATTTGAAATTCATAGCTTTGTCTCTCTCTCTCTCTCTCTGCGTGAGCCCTTTTTCTGAGGTGAATTTTCTGTAAACTCAAAATCTTATGTTGGTTCATCCTTTAGAATACACTTATCAGCATCTTTGATCCATGTGTAAGTGATGTGAACTCCTGCTTCAACCTCCACATTGCATTCATAGTACTGCATATGGTTGTCTGTAACATCTGCATCATAATTTGGGTGATAATCTTTGGTTATAAATCATTACAGGCAACAGAGGGCCCGGGAGAACTCCACTAGACTGGACCACTCGACTAAAGATTGCAGCCGGTGCAGCTCGAGGGCTCGCCTTCATTCACAGCTCATGCAAATCCCTCAAACTCACGCACGGCAACATCAAATCCACTAACATTCTCATCGACAAGGATGGCAACGCAAGATTCTCCGATTTCGGCCTCTCCATTTTCGCACAACCTTCCTCAGCCCCAAAATCAAATGCCTACACAGCCCCCGAAGCATCCTTGGATTGTCGAAAACTCACTCAAAAATCCGATGTGTACTCCTTTGGTGTCCTCTTACTGGAGCTGCTCACTGGAAAATGCCCCTCTACTGTAGATGGGAACGGGCCGGGCTCAGGTTATGGTGGGGTCCTCTCCGATTTGCCAAGGTGGGTCCAGTCAGTTGTGAGAGAGGAGTGGACGGCCGAGGTGTTTGATTTGGAGCTTATGAGGTACAAAGACATTGAAGAGGAAATGGTGGGGTTGTTGCAGATCGGGATGGCTTGTGCTCAAGGTGCACCCGATCAGAGGCCGAAGATGAACCAAGTTGTGAAGATGATAGATGAGTTGCCGGGCGTGGAGGAGTCGCCTTCGCACGAGAATCGTGACTCGGTCTTGGATTCTCCTGCTGGTTCTGAGGAGACCTGCAGAGCGAGGGTATGATCAAAGGTTAGTGTTTGAAGAGGTTGCTTCAATTCGCTTCAAGATTTCTTGTAAATCTTTAAAGTTTACCCTTTGAGTAGGTTTTGGGGTGTTGGGAATTCACTTTCCATGTTTCACTAGTGTCCCACAGTTAAACGAAGTCATTTTAATAATATCTAGTTACAAAGTGAGATTGCAATTTAAAATACGAATATGACCTTCGTAATTTTAACAATGAAACACGTAAAGAAAAATGAAATAGAGGATCCGGTGCGTGCTTTCTAAAATTTAAGAACATATTTAATAGGAAGGAGTAGATTGACTGCATTAATATATTTTTGGTTCTTTATAATTAATCTCCCTCACTGTTTAAATTTATTTTAAGCCATTTTTTATTTTCCAAATAAATGAAATAATATTTTTATTTATGGTATTGGCGTCTCATCCTAAATTTGCGCCGAAGGTTCATAAGAAATAAAGCTCTCTTAGGGCTAGAGAACGGGCTCCATTTTAGGCCCAATTATTCCGGTTAATGTTTACATTAAGAAACGGCCCAGCCCATATCTGTTTCATTGCCAAGAAACCATTGACTAATTTTAACTGCTATTATCCCTTTGTTAACAGACATTCAAATTCCCACCAAAGTTATATCTTCAGAATTATCATTATGAATAAGAAATTATATTTTATTATATAGTAATGTTTTATTTTATATAATTTTATCAATACATATCATAATATTATAATGCCATTATTACGAGATATATATATATATATATACACACACACACATACATGTCATACTGCAACTGTGCAAAACCATGTGATGAATTTAGTTCGAACCATGAATTTATACCTAAATTGGGCCTCAGCAATAATTCAGCAGTAAAGACCAAGTATCATTTTCTCATCATTTTTTTTTTGAAAAAATGTGAGCACAATATATATAATTAAAAAATGTAGGAGCCATTCCCCCAAAGAATAAAAATATCTCTCTCTCTCTCTATCTCTACCTACCTACCTGTTGAAGTGCATTATACTTGGTGCAAACCTCAACAGCCTATCCAAGGCACTGTAATGAAATTTTCTTGCAAACAAGAAACAAACATTTGTTTTCCTCCCATTGTACTCACACTTGCCACCACTCCTCAACTTCTCCAAGAACTCCGGAGTGACATCTGTCCTGATGAACTTGGACGGGTGGGGCCCGCCCCTCGACCAGTCGACCCAAGTCAAGGTCCGGTTCGAATTCCTCTCCCCAAATTTCATGTTCACAAACGTGGGCAAATAGTGCTCATCGGCATAACAGGAACCATTACAATAGTCCTTGAAAACTGGAAAATATTTGGTGTCTGCAATAATCTCAATGGCAAGATCCCTGTCAATCTGGAACCACTGGGACCCCTTTCTCCATTGACTAAGCTTGATCGTGGGGCCCATTTCTTGGCTGTACCGGCCCCGTCCCACCGGGCCTGGTAGATCGTACAACTCAACGAAATTGTGGGATGAGTTCGTTAAGTAGGAGTAGATGGTGGAGAAGTTGTAGAGGGGGATGCAAGCTTCAGACAGGAGAACAAAGTGTTGGTTTGAGAAATCAAGAAGTGCATTGGCTAGTAATCTTCGCTCTGCTTCGATCATGTTAACATTCCCCCATTGAACTTCCTGCGTCAAATTTCATAAGAGGTTTGTCTTAGTTAGATGAAAATCACTTATATGTAATCTACAAAAAGTATACATGCATAGTAACCGACATAAATGGTGCATCTCGTTTCACAAACTTCATGAATATTAGCAACTCGTATTGTTTACTGTTACAATGAGATACAAGATTGAACGGGACTGAAACTAAGAACCTCTCGGAAAGAAAATTCTTGCAAGGAAATCAAGTGATATTGCTATTGTTTAGTTTAGCTCATTCAAAATACAGCACATGGTAGAATAGATTTCTAACACAATGTGGATTTTGAAGATGAGAGGTTGAAGAAAAAATCTTGATTCATTGTTGTAGGGTTGTGGACCAAGGTTTGGGCAGGACAACATTTGCTTTGCTACTGAGAGGTCCCTCTCTCTCTCTCTGTGCAACTGAACCCTGTTAAATGCTACCCCATTGTTGCAGATAGGTGGGAGCTTATTTGTCCTTGCTGATAATTAGTTAACATCAAGACCAGGACACTCATTAAGTCACATAGGTATGCTGCAAAAGCCCACTCAAAATCCAAATGTACGACTACACTAGAGGTTGAGAATTACTCAGTAATTTATGTAACTTTATTGCAAAAGTATTTAAGATTTTCTGCTGTCGTATATTTTTAAATAAATGTCATAATTAAGGTGGTAGCATATTTTGAAACTTGCAATATGTCTCAAAACTCATGACTTTTGAGATATGTTCGTTTTTATTCGAATTTTTATAAAATATATGGTAGTTTTTACCTTTGTTAACAGTTTGACCCATAAATCTAGGGTCGGTAACATATCTTCAAAGTCTATGTATGAACCTAGTGACAATGTCCATACTTAATTACTTAGTTAATGACTCAAAACACACACACACGTACATTAATTAACCAGCTGTGTGTTTAATGTGTGTTATTCTGAAGTTGACCGTTTCATAAGTCTTAAATGTGAAGGGCGGTTTTGTTGAGTATTCAATTCTACATTTATCACCTACTTTCTCGATTAGGAAAGGGTACAGAAGCAACTTCACAAGAAATTAAATTAAAAAAAAAAAACAAATTTGCCGACTTTCTTTAGTTAGAAACTAGGTAAACTTCCGACACAGGTGGCAATATCATATCCAGTTCATATTATAAAAATTAATTCTTTGATCGAAAACTTGAATTAATATACAATATTATGAACAATCTTGTACCAGGTTTGTCTGAAGTTCTTGGATAATCAAGCATTTTTTTACACAATTTAGTTCTTATTTTACATAACGAGGCATTTTTATAACAAAAAAAATTACACGTTACACAATTAAACTTGTTGTCCGTGTCGAAAAGAAGAGTAAATTATTAAATGTCATAACAGAGGAATGTCCGGAAAAAACATCCCCTTACAGTAAATTCTGCAGATATATCTTTTAAAGATCTATAGCATTTATGAGGACAAAAATGCATCAATTCTATAAAATAGTTAATATTTATGCAAATAAATAAAAAAATAAAAATATAAAATAATATTTTTTTTTATAAAAAAAAAGTAAAAGTGTGGATGATCAAAACTAACCTTACTGGGAATTCTCCTCCCATGGAAAACCGAACCCGCAGGCTCCGACCCATTGAAAGAGGGATCCGAGTGCACGTAAATCGTGTACAACCCTTGGTGACCCTTGAAGAATTTCTCCCAGAGCGGCGCTAAAACCACCGGCCCTTTAGTCAAGAACATGAATGCGATCTTCGGCACGCGCTCGAACGGAAACTCTTTGATTTTCGGCGCCATTGATGCTCTCCAGAGCAGCTCTTGATCGCCCATTCCATGCATCAAGGTAGGTGGCTGTATCGATTCCACACGGCTTGCCGTTGAAGCATTCCTGGCCGTTGGATTGGATGATTGGAATGTGAGCGGTTGTTCGATCAATGACTGTGAGGTGAAGATGGAGAATTGACCGTTGGTGACTTGCAGATTGAATGAGAAGCTCTTGTAATGGAAGCAGAGGATGATGCCGAAGGTCAGGCCGAAGACGAAGAAGAGGAGGTAGGAGAGAAGGGTGATGAGAGAGAAAGAGTGGTTTATAAGTTTTCCGGGGACTGTAAATAACGGGATTTGTCCATGGTTCTTCATCGCAGCGGCGGCGCAGGCGGCAGAAATGGTGGTGGCGGTGGCGGTGGGAGATTCTGAGAAATCGAGAAGCAAAAGTTAAGGTGGAAAGAGTACATAAAGGGTTAGGGATATAAAAAGAAAATTCAAAAGGCAACTTGGGAGGTAGCAACTGTTGAACGACCTTTCACATGCAGGTGAATTATTTTCAGTTGAAATTTTGTAAATTTTATAAAAGTTAGGGGCGAGATTTCGAGAATGCCCTTTTTCCGGGGTCCTGATAATAAATTCATATAACTTTAAAATCAAATTAAATATTTAATATTTTCGACAAGAACATCACTAAGTTAATGTTAGAATACAGACAAAGCGTCGGTTGATGTGATGAGATTATTACTAAGCTTACCACAATTATAAAACACGAAACTTCGATTGGTGGAGAAATATGCTTAGCCAATCATTACTTGGACCTTGTGTAATATTCATATATATATATATATATAATACATTGGGATTTTTTTATCAAAAAAATATAAGTTTTGTATGGTTAAACTTACCAAAAAATAATTAAACGAGAATTTGTCAAAACACAGTTTTTTCTTAAAGCACAGGCGGAGTCCAATTTTCACGTCAACAAAAACGAGCAGTGAGTATTCGAAGACTCAAAGAATATGAGAGAATGGTGAGCTACTTTTATAGATGCTAGATTACTCAATTGGGAAGAAATCTTAGTATTTTCATGAATCAATCATGTTTGGAATCCACAAGATCTTAATTCATAAATACGAGAAGGCAAATATCATAGTTAGTAATTAGTTAATTACCATAAAAAACAATATTCGTAATTAATACTCTTTGATACTGCAAATAATATTTATTATTGTTTATAAAATATAAAAAAATAATCGCAGATTCTGTAACATACACACAGACATATGCATTACATTTGTACCTGTTGAAGAAAAGAATCAAGAGATAGAGGCTTTTAGGTTAAATTTATTATTTCTAAGATTTTTTTAAACAAAAATGTTCGAAAAATATATGTTAAAGATTTTGATAATGCGAAACACGTGTTATAGAAGGATCCCGTGCCTCAGATTATTTTCTATTTTTAAAATAAAATACGAGTATGTTGATGTAAGAAGAAAATTACGATATAAAAAACAAATAGAGAGACAATTATTCATCGTTGTAAATTTCTACTACTCGAAACCAATAAAATTGTAAAATTATAATTTAGAATTATTAGGGAAGATACAGTGAACGGAAGTTTTGATAATTTGGAACGTGTGGTATGGCGCAACACGTATTCCGTCAAAATTGGGTTATTGTCAAATGTTGTGGATTTTAAAAGTCTCCAAAGTCACAACTAAGAGAGCTGTCACAGCCCATTTCTGAGAAGTTAAACGAATATCACTACTGGTGTAGGTGCCTTAATAATAATAATAATAATAATAATAATAATAATAATAATAATAATAATAATAATAATAATAATAATAATAATATCACTACTGGTGTAGATGCGTAGAGCAAAATGATGTTAATAATAATAATAATAATAATTTACATTTATACTTCCTCCATTCTAAATATATAATTTATTTTAATCTTTGTATGCGAATGTAGGAAATAAGTAGTTTAAAAATAAATTTATAGTGAATTTTCAAGAATATTTTTATTTAAGAATATTGTGTTCAACATAATTATTGAATGTAAAGTATTTAATATAGAGGTATATTTGTAACTTATTGCGACATAATACTCCATAAATATGGAAGCAAAACTATATATTTAAAACAACTCTAAAATGTTTTGAAAAAACAAATCATAGACGAGTAAGAAAGGAGCGAGGATTTCAGAGGAAACTCAATTTATCATAAAACTCTCAATATTATATTCAAATTTTAGTCTCTGTATATGACTTTCTCACGGTTGCAATCAACTCCGATACAACGGGTTGTGTTGTTATGGTGCTAGGTGTGATGATTTTTTACATATTAGTATTTTTGTGTTTTCGTGTTTATATTTTTTTTCGTTCCATCATCTTTTCTAGTAAACAAAGAAAATTTTCAGTGCTCGTTCGCTACTTTCTTATGCATGTTGCAAATGGTGCGGAGGAAATATGGAGAGTATGGAGAACATAACATCATTAATTTTCTTGTATGCTTGAGATTCTAAACTGAGATTCAAATTTTAAGAACATGTTTTAAATCGATAAAAAAAATTCCCGAATTAAATTTTTTATACTTTAGGTATAATATCAGAGTTTTAGGACAAAATGAATATCATTTGAAACTAGGGAGTATTGTGTTTCATTCACTAATTATAATTATATAAATTTGATAGTATTATCACTTCTTTTATTATTAATTTTTTACGAACATATGAATAATGGTTTGGAACTATGATTTAACGCAAAAACTTATGTGTATCAGATGCACATGCAATACGATTTAAAGTATTACTAGTTTAATTATAAAATATTACTTATTTAACTATATATTATTATTTGTTACTTAAAATGTATCACTTTTAATAGTTACAAAAAATAGTATTACTTTATAGTTTGAAAAATAGTACTTTAAACCGTGTTGCACGTGCATCTGATATAAAAGAGACCCACCCATAATTTAAAATTAAAGAAAAGTGAAAAGAAAAACATAATATTGTAAAGAATGTCGCATACGTCATTCTCTAAATAAAATATATTAAATAAAAAGACATGCAACGTCAAGATGCATTAAATTGGACTCATTAAAACATACAATTGGTCATAAAAATATATAACAAGGAATAATTTTATTTAATAACATCTCCAATGGTTTTTACCTATAAACCCTCATAAATATAGTATATTATTAATTAATTAATTATATTTATCAAATAATAATAAATAAATATTTTCAAATTATGTTTAGTATAATTGTTTTGAAGTAGACATGATTTTCCCTTAGTTAAGTCAAGAGAGAGGAATGTATAAATTGACATGAAAACATGATTTTTTTATACTGTTGACTTGTTGAGAGATGGTACCTTGACCTAGTCTCCTTTATTTTTATATTTTTTTTGTTTTTTATTTTTATTTTAATGGAGGGGATGATTTAAAAATTATGTAATATATTCCCGTTTGTTTTTATTAAATTAACATAAAAAATCTTGAATTAACTCTAGTTTAATTCAGGCGATATTTTGTTAACTTAATAGTTGTTTGTTATACTTAATGTGATTTAATTAGGTAACAATATAATGTAATTTTTTAAATATATAAATTTACTATATTATTATGTATTACTTTATTATATAAAAAATAATTGTACAACCCATAAATTTCACGGAATTTCCACTAATTTCTATCTAACACAATGGACGAGTTCAAAATTTTATTTAGTATTTATTATTACTGCTACTACTATTACTATTATTATTATTATTATTATTGTTATTTACATTGCTAGTTTTCTTATGTTAAATCAGTGTATCATTAATTATAATGTTCCTTCAACTAAATTTTAATAAATAAATAAATATCAAATAATTTTGAAGGCCAAAATAGTAATTAACACAATGAAAACACCAAACTAAATTATAATCTCACTATGTGAAGTCGACTGTATGAATTATAACCTGTCATCTTGTTCGATTGAAGCATACATTTTTAGTTTATTTAAATAATAATAATTTTTTAATTTTTTTAAAAAAATCTTTTTGAATATTCTATACAGAAAAGGCTTATATAAATTATATATAATGTCCTAATCAACTTACGTTCTCTTCTTTGTTCTATCTACATTTTTATTATTCATTCACCATTCAATTTTATCTTATATACTGTTTTTTGCATCTGTATTAATATTCTTATATATATATATAAGAATAATAATTATTATTCTCATTTAATAATACTTTTGATCCATTAAATTTTGCCCTACATACGGATAAATTTTTAGATTTTTTTATTTAATTCGAACCATATTATATCCATACGTACTAATAATAGAAAATGCTTCCATTTCTTGCACACGAACTTCGTAAAAATAATGTGTATTTTATCGTAACATATTTAATAGCAATATTATAATATATTTATAAAAAATATATTTGTACGCAGCACAACTTACTAAATGTTCTCAAATCTCATTAAATTTTTTAAAATTATATTATATATATATATATTATTTTTTAAAAATATATTATAAACCGTTCATCGCTCGTAACAATAATAATTATTTAGAAAAAGCAAAATCTTGCGCTAAAATCAAAATAATGTTTCCAGCGGCAGTGTCCATAGCGCATTGTTGGTTATTCATGCGGTAGTATTAGGGTTTTTTTTCAAAATAATGCAACAAAAAAAAAATTTACAAAATAGGTATGTTTCCGAACAGTTTTTAAAAATAGGTAAAACGTCACCGCCGGTGACGTTATTTCAAAAAAACGTCACCGGAGGTGACGATTTTAAATTAAAAGAAAGAACGTCACCTTAGGTGACGTTCTTTCTTTTATGATATAATTATATATGCACATACATCATATATATATATATCATATACATGCATATATATATATATTATATATATAGATACTGCCGCCTATATATATACATATATAGACATATATATATAGCCTGTATTATATATATATATATATTTTAAATGTATATTCTTATTAATATATATATATAATATATTTAATTTATTCAGTAAATATATAAGAATAAATATTACAATATAATTAATAGAATAAAAAAATTATAAATTTATTTAAGATAAAAGAAATATTTAAATTTATTTTTATAATATATATTATATATATATGTATTTATAAAATTATTATTTATAAATAAGAATATATATTTTGAATATGTATATATATATTTTTATTTATTAAGTAAATATATAAAAAAATTATATATATAGTAATAATAATATATGTAATAATAATATATGTAAT
The DNA here is from genome assembly GCA_028749325.2 of Caryopteris x clandonensis. NCBI lineage: Eukaryota > Viridiplantae > Streptophyta > Magnoliopsida > Lamiales > Lamiaceae > Caryopteris > Caryopteris x clandonensis. The sequence continues at coordinate 2,894,785 of JAPYKT020000019.1, read as the reverse complement.
AATAATCAAAAATTATTATTAAATTTTGAATATGTATATATAAATTCATATCTTTTTATTATATTTATATATCTTATTAATTTAAAAATTATGAATTAATAATCAAAAATTATTATTAAATTTAACATATTTTTTTAAATTTATCTTACATAAAATTATAACCTATCCATTTTTAAAATTATAATTTAATATATCATTTTATATATTTACTTATTAATTTAAAATATGTATATATATATTCTAAATAAATAAGATATATATATATATGTAATAATAATACATAAATATATTATTAAAAAAAAAAAAAGGAAACATCGTCACCTAAGGTGACGTTTTTAAAATTATGTATATTATATCATATATATATATTTATAATATACATATATATATATATATATTTGTGAATAATAATATATATATATTCGAATATATATATATAAATATATAAATTCATATCTTTTTATTATATTTATATATCTTATTAATTTAAAAATTATGAATTAATAATCAAAAATTATTATTAAATTTAACATATTTTTTTAAATTTATCTTACATAAAATTATATCCTATCCATTTTTAAAATTATAATTTAATATATCATTTTATATATTTACTTATTAATTTAAAATATGTATATATATTCTAAATAAATAAGATATATATATATATATGTAATAATAATACATAAATATATTATTAAAAAAAAAAATAGGAAACATCTTCACCTAAGGTGACGTTTTTAAAATTATGTATATTATATCATATATATATATTTATAATATACACACATATATATATATATTTGTGAATAATAATATATATATTCGAATATATATATATATATAAATATATAAATTCATATCTTTTTATTATATTTATATATCTTATTAATTTAAAAATTATGAATTAATAATAAAAAAATATTATTAAATTTAACATATTTTTTTATATTTATCTTACATAAAATTATATCCTATCCATTTTTAAAATTATAATTTAATATATCATTTTATATATTTACTTATTAATTTAAAATATGTATATATATTCCAAATAAATAAGATATATATATATATGTAATAATAATACATAAATATATTATTAAAAAAAAAAAAGGAAACATCGGCACCTAAGGTGACGTTTTTAAAATTATGTATATTATATCATATATATATATAATATACATATATATATATATATTTGTGAATAATATATATATATATTCGAATATATATATATATAAATATATAAATTCATATCTTTTTATTATATTTATATATATTATTAATTTAAAAATTATGAATTAATAATCAAAAATTATTATTAAATTTAACATATTTTTTTAAATTTATCTTAAATAAAATTATATCCTATCCATTTTTAAAATTATAATTTAATATATCATTTTATATATTTACTTATTAATTTAAAATATGTATATATATTCTAAATAAATAAGATATATATATATATAATAATAATACATAAATATATTATTAAAAAAAAAAAAAAAGGAAACATCGTCACCTAAGGTGACGTTTTTAAAATTATGTATATTATATCATATATATATTTATAATATACATATATATATATATTTGTGAATAATAATATATATATATATTCGAATATATATATATATAAATATATAAATTCATATCTTTTTATTATATTTATATGTATTATTAATTTAAAAATTATGAATTAATAATAAAAAATTATTATTAAATTTAACAAAGTTTTTTAAATTTATCTTAAATAAAATTAAATTATATCCATTTTTATAATTATAATTTAATATATCATTTTTTATATTTACTTATTAAATAAAAATATGTATACATATTCTAAACATATATTATTATTTATAAATATTTATTAGAAATATATATATATCTATATCTATATATAATATATATAAAAAAAATCTATAAACATCACCTTCGCATTAATTGAGCATGCATTATTTGCATGCATTATTTGAAGAAGACAAAGTCACATCAACTTCTGCAGAAATTTGTCGTGAAAACTTTATCATTGCAGCCTTTACAGAGGAGACCATATTTACTCTATTGCAGGAGGTGGCGTGACTTTTTCTCCTCAGAAATTTGTCGTGAATACTTTATTATTGCAGGAATGCATTTATAAAAAGTTTAAGTAGTTACGAAAGTCATTAAAGCATTTAATGAAAGTTTGAAAACTCAGGAATGCATTTATAAAAGTTTGCCGTGAAGAAATAATTGAAGCATGCATATATCACATCAACAGTCTGTATTTTACACCTATATAATGACAACTACATCTCCCTTCTATTCACGTTTCATTTCATTTTCCTTCTTCAACATTCTTCGTCCATTTTCCTCCTTCTTAATTCTCGTTCAACATTGATTGTGCTCACCTCGTTTTTTGGAAGAATTTATTACTGCTGCAATCGCGTCTTTATTTTCTTTGTATAAAAAGGTATGTTTTATGGAGCCAAGTATCACATACTTGAATATATTTTTGTTCTACTTGTAACTTAATTTTTTTTTATTTATTATCAGTAGATATATGTTATAAATTTTTTTAATGTTGTTCTTTCATTTGCAGTGATAATGGATATCAATTCACACAACCACTATGGCCCGAAGGAACCGACAGTTCTCACCCTTCAATCTCAGCACATTTCCGAGGGCCTACTGAAGCCCGACGGTGATTTGAACTTTTTCTTTCGCTTTAGGCGGTGCGATAATGATTTTTGGGAATTATTTGACCAGGAAGGGTCTGAGATCCACACACGCGTACTGGATTTGTTATTTCAAATGGGTCTCTATGGTGTGTATAGGTGCGGGAGGTTTTACCCGGACAACCACTTAATAACCGCTTTGGTGGAGAGGTGGCGGCCTGAAACCCATACATTTCACCTGCCTGTTGGTGAAGCAACGGTGACTTTAATGGATGTCGCCTTAATATGGGGTTTGCCGATTGAAGGGGATCCGGTGTGTGGACTTGATCCTACAATGTCTCCAAATGAGTGGGCTAATTACTGTCAGGCGATGTTAGGTTACACGCCAGACATATCCCACATAAAAAGTGGAAAGATTAGAGCTACCTCTTTAGCCGCTCATATGCGATCGCATCCAGAGACGGATGATAGCACAATTGAACATGTCGAGCAATATGCTCGGGCATGTGCTTTATTCTTGATATGCGGTGTGATGTGCCCTGATGCCAGTGGGAATTTGTTACCACTAGTATATTTACAATGTCTGCAAGACATAAAGAAAGTTATTGAATTCAGCTGGGGCAGTGCCGTACTATCTTCTCTATACCGTCACTTGTGCGATGGCGCCTTGGAGTATAAAGAAAACCTCGGTGGCCCAGTTCAACTGTTACAGGTACTTAAAAATTTTTTATGATATATTAATGAATCTACCATACGTAACCTTTGTAATTACTCTTTTTTTGTGTTTTCATAATATTTGATAGATTTGGGCATGGTCGCGCATATCTTCTATTGTACCTGTATATAAGAGGAGTAGATTAAATATGCAAGAAATTGAAAGACCTGATCATTTGGGTGGTGGTACACTCCCTGTCCCCCCTTTCGGTGCCCGGTAATATTTACAATGCAAGCCATGTTGTTTTGGTTATTTTATCGTTATTGGTAATATTTACAGTGCACACCCAAATGTAATGCATCTACTGATTAACTAGTAAAATATATGTAACAGGTGGAATATTGATAGCAGTTTCGTGCACACTGGTAGGCGCCAGGTCAAGGTTTTTCGAGAAATATTGGATAAATTGACACATGACCAGGTTCGATTTATTACTTCATTTTAATTATTCTTATATGTATTAATTAAAAACACATGTATGTTTTTTGGTTTTTGGTTGTTATGTGTCATCAGTTTACATGGGATCCATATGATTGTTCGCAACCGAAAGTATTCCATTTACCTTCGCGGTGCTTTTCGGACAATGTACGAGCTATATGTCCACTGATTTTCTTCTCATTTGTGGAGTTCCATCATCCAGAAAGAGTCTTACGTCAGTTCCGAATGTTGCAAGACATACCTAATCGGATCGACCCTCTTGATGACTGGAAGACGAACGTGCATCAGATTGATCGTAAAGGGCGAAAAAATGCCAACTGGATGGACATATATAATATTTATGAAATAACTGAAAATCAGGCTCATCCCAATATTCCTCCCCTAAATAGGGTTGGAATGCAGCTGCATATGTTCGCTTGTAGTTTACCAAGCAATAATACGGTTGCACAAATGAAGTAGCATTAATCCGTAAATCAGCGCATACACTCATCACATGAGAACATGGAATACCATATAAGGTCCACTTGCCGCAAGAGCAGTCTCTAGTAGAAAGCCTAACAGCATGCATGTGGCCCCCTTTGCCTGGTCTTGGTTTCGTGACCACCATAGCAGATTGCTCATGGTAATCGATCTGGGTAACCACATGACCCACAGACATATGAGACCAATACTGATATTTTGAATGAGCAAAATCAGTATATGATTGTGCATTACTCTGCATTCTCCTCACAGCTTTTTTTCGTTCTCTAAAATATGCAACGCATCGCTTGAACGTGATCTCCACTATAGCTGTTAGAGGAAGACGTCGAGCACCCTTTAAGACACCGTTAAACGATTCAGACACATTAGTGGTCAAAATACCATGTCGCCAGCCACCATCATGCGCGAAAGCCCATTGTTCTTTATTGATTTCATTGAGATACAAGAACGCAGCTGGATTCAGATTTTTGATTTCATTCATAACACTGTTATGCTTAATGATTTGGTGTTCAGATCCAGCACGCCAACACAGATCTTTCAATTGCACATCTTTAAAATGCGAATTGAAATTTGAACAAACATGTCTCAAACAAAAACGACTCACTCCATGTGGGGCATTAAATGTTGGTATTGACTCGATTGCACTTAAAAGACCTGCATTTCTATCTGAAATAATGCACATCTGAGCCCTCCCACGTATGACGTACTTGCAAATCAAATCCAAAAACCACTTCCAAGATTCAAAATTCTCCTCGTCTACAATAGCAAATGCTAGGGGAAATATCTGTTTGTTTCCATCCACCGCAACGGCTATCAGCATTTTATGTTTGTATTTTGTGTATAGATGTGTCCCATCAACACTGATAATCGGTGGACAGTACTTGAACCCAGTATAACAAGGCTCGAACGCCCAAAAAACATATTTGATAATCTTTTTATGTGGGACGTTGGTGTCATAGTGTTTCCACTCTACAATAGTGCCCGAGTTCCACTTTTGCAATGCACCCAAAAACTTAGGCAGCTTTCTTACGGAGCTCTCCCATGTCCCGTAAGTGTTCTCAATCGCCCGTCTAATACCATGCCATGCCTTCTGATAAGAAATCGAGTATCCGGTTGCATTTTTAACGTCTGCTTGTGCCTCAGACACGCTGATTGCAGGATTGACCCGAACATTTTCCTTAATCAAGAAAGCTACGAAATTTTTGTCCAGGTTGCGATGATCAGAAGATATATCATTCATATAACATCTATGATCTCCACCATATTTGGTTATTTTGAACATCCCCAGTTTTTGCTTAAATGATGCTCTAACATACCAAGGACACTCTTGAGAAGGAGCACTGTGTTGACATTTGACGTTTTTAACATTATGTATATTATATCATATATATATTTATAATATACATATATATATATATATATATATTTTTGAATAATAATATATATATATTCGAATATGTATATAAATATATAAATTCATATCTTTTCATTATATTTATATATATTATTAATTTAAAAATTATGAATTAATAATCAAAAATTATTATTAAATGTAACATATTTTTTAAAATTTTCCTTAAATAAAATTATATCCTATCCATTTTTAAAATTATAATTTAATATATCATTTTATATATTTACTTATTAATTTAAAATATGTATATATATTCTAAATAAATAAGATATATATATATATATATATGTAATAATAATACATAAATATATTATAAAAAAAAAAAAAAGGAAACATCGTCACCTAAGGTGACGTTTTTAAAAAAACGTCACCTAAGGTGACGTTTTTAATATTATGTATATTATATCATATATATATTTATAATATACATATATATATATATATATATATATATTTGTGAATAAAAATATATATATATATATATATATATTCGAATATATATATATATAAATATATAAATTCATATCTTTTTATTATATTTATATATATTATTAATTTAAAAATTATGAATTAATAATCAAAAATTATTATTAAATTTAACATATTTTTTTAAATTTATCTTAAATAAAATTATATCCTATCTATTTTTAAAATTATAATTTAATATATCATTTTATATATTTACTTATTAATTTAAAATATGTATATATATTCTAAATAAATAAGATATACATATATATATATATATATATGTAATAATAATACATATATATATTATTAAAAAAAAAACGAAACATCGTCACCTAAGGTGACGTTTTAAAAAAAACGTCACCTAAGGTGACGTTTTTAAAATTATGTATATTATATCATATATATTTATAATATACATATATATATATATTTTTTTTTTTGAATAATAATATATATATATTCGAATATATATTTTTATTATATTTATATATATTATTAATTTAAAAACTATGAATTAATAATCAAAAATTATTATTAAATTTAACAAAGTTTTTTAAATTTATCTTAAATAAAATTAAATTATATCCATTTTTATAATTATAAATGTAATATATCATTTTATATATTTACTTATTAAATAAAAATATGTATACATATTCTAAACATATATTATTATTTGTAAATATTTATTAGAAATATATATATATATATATATATCTATATATAATATATATAAAAAAAACTATAAACATCACATTCGCATTAATTGAGCATGCATTATTTGCATGCATTATTTGAAGAATCACATCAACTTTTGCAGAAATTTGTCGTGCAAACTTTATCATTGCAGCTTTACAGAGGAGACCATATTTACTGTATTGCAGGATGTGGCGTGACTTTTTCTCCTCAGAAATTTGTCGTGAATACTTTATTATTGCAGGAATGCATTTATAAAAAGTTTAAGAAATTACGAAAGTCTTAAAGCATTTAATGAAAGTTTGAAAACTCAGGAATGCCTTTAAAAAAGTTTGCCGTGAAGAAATAATTGAAGCATGCATATATCACATCAACAGTCTGTATTTTACACCTATATAATGACAACTATATCTCCCTTCTATTCACGTTTCATTTCATTTTCCTTCTTCAACATTCTTCGTCCATTTTCCTCCTTCTTAATTCTCGTTCAACATTGATTGTGCTCACCTCGTTTTTTGGAAGAATTTATTACTGCTGCAATCGCGTCTTTATTTTCTTTGTATAAAAAGGTATGTTTTATGGAGCCAAGTATCACATACTTGAATATATTTTTGTTCTACTTGTAACTTAATTTTTTTTTTTTAATATCAATAGATATATGTTATAAATTTTTTTAATGTTGTTCTTTCATTTGCAGTGATAATGGATATTAATTCACACAACCACTATGGCCCGAAGGAACCGACCGTTCTCACCCTTCAATCTCAGCACATTTCCGAGGGCCTACTGAAGCCCGACGGTGATTTGAACTTTTTCTTTCGCTTTAGGCGGTGCGATAATGATTTTTGGGAATTATTTGACCAGGAAGGGTCTGAGATCCACACACGCGTACTAGATTTGTTATTTCAAATGGGTCTCTATGGTGTGTATAGGTGCGGGAGGTTTTACCCGGACAACCACCTAATAACCGCTTTGGTGGAGAGGTGGCGGCCTGAAACCCATACATTTCACCTGCCTGTTGGTGAAGCAACGGTGACTTTAATGGATGTCGCCTTAATATGGGGTTTGCCGATTGAAGGGAATCCGGTGTGCGGACTTGATCCTACAATGTCTCCAAATGAGTGGGCTAATTACTGTCAGGCGATGTTAGGTTACACGCCAGACATATCCCACATAAAAAGTGGAAAGATTAGAGCTACCTCTTTAGCCGCTCATATGCGATCGCATCCAGTGACGGATGATAGCACAATTGAACATGTCGAGCAATATGCTCGGGCATGTGCTTTATTCTTGATATGCGGTGTAATGTGCCCTGATGCCAGTGGAAATTTGTTACCACTAGTATATTTACAATGTCTGCAAGACATAAAGAAAGTTATTGAATTCAGCTGGGGCAGTGCCGTACTATCTTCTCTATACCGTCACTTGTGCGATGGCGCCTTGGAGTATAAAGAAAACCTCGGTGGCCCAGTTCAACTGTTACAGGTACTTATAAATTTTTTATGATATATTAATGAATCTACCATACGTAACCTTTGTAATTACTCTTTTTTTGTGTTTTCATAATATTTGATAGATTTGGGCATGGTCGCGCATATCTTCTATTGTACCTGTATATAAGAGGAGTAGATTAAATATGCAAGAAATTGAAAGACCTGATCATTTGGGTGGTGGTACACTCCCTGTCCCCCCTTTCGGTGCTCGGTAATATTTACAATGCAAGCCATGTTGTTTTGGTTATTTTATCGTTATTGGTAATATTTACAGTGCACACCCAAATGTAATGCATCTACTGATTAACTAGTAAAATATATGTAACAGGTGGAATATTGATAGCAGTTTCGTGCACACTGGTAGGCGCCAGGTCAAGGTTTTTCGAGAAATATTGGATAAATTGACACATGACCAGGTTCGATTTATTACTTCATTTTAATTATTCTTATATGTATTAATTAAAAACACATGTATGTTTTTTGGTTTTTGGTTGTTGTGTGTCATCAGTTTACATGGGATCCATATGATTGGTCGCAACCGGAAGTACTCCATTTACCTTCGCGGTGCTTCTCGGACAATGTACGAGCTATATGTCCATTGATTTTTTTCTCATTTGTGGAGTTCCATCATCCAGAAAGAGTCTTACGTCAGTTCCGAATGTTGCAAGACATACCTAATCGGATCGACCCTCTTGATGACTGGAAGACGAAAGTGCATCAGATTGATCGTAAAGGGCGAAAAAATGCCAACTGGATGGACATACACGCGAAGTATGTTCATCAGTGGAATCAAAGACATGAGTATCTCACGGGAACCCAATATGTAATGAACCCAACGACGACACCCGATTACTATGATTGGTATAACTCGATTACACGTCGTTTTATATCCCCTGTAGATACGCATGACATAATGGGAATAAAAACTGGAGATGCTTCACTGATGCACTACATGGTACGCAACATATATGCAGTTCTACAATTAATTTTATATCTATTCAACATGATTGGTGTTTTAATATACATCTTTTATCTTATTTGTAGATCGAACAATTGGAACCCATGAAGAGAAATATACAGAATAGAAATAGATTAGACATTGACCAACTTAATAGTTTGTTAGATGAACAGCTCTCATTGTATGAAAATATAGAGCGAACAATTGAGAGACTGTCCCCCGAGCCTCCGCAAATGACGTATACCCAGCCTGTACATCAACAACAGACGCAAAGTCAAGCAGAAAATCATATGAGAATTAGAAGGCGTCGTTCCCCTGAAGTTCGGATGCCACCACCTGCGAACTTTGCATCAACATCTTCGCGGCCCGAATACCAAACTGAAGGACATATGTCGGATGTATATAGGCCTTCAATGAGTACACCACCGTATACTCCGACACCCTACCATCCATTAATGTCCACTCACTCGCCATTTCCTGGTATGAACGTTGACCTCGGAGCAGGAGACACGAGCAATATGCCAAACTACGACTATGTCCGTCCTACTCCGATTCAATTCCAGTATTCAGATGTGGCTACTTTCCGGGATGTACCAGACCACTCTACGTCATCCTCCAGCAGAATGACAATTCATTTGACACCAACCTCGGAGGAAGATGACGTCGAAGAAGACATACAGCCACAACCACCCGTTGTCAACACAAGAGGTAGACGAGGTGGAACTCGAAGGAGACAACAAGAAATATCAGGAAATGTCGGGCAAGGTGAAGGAAGAGGTCGCCGAACTAGAAGAAATCGAGGTTGTGGTACAGGAGGTCATTTGTAATAGGTGTGAATATAGATCATAACAAACAAACAATTATTTTTATTTACTAATCTGAAAAAAAAAAAGTGACTTTATACCCATGACACATTCATTACAATGAAATTTTAGTTGCAATTTTCATAATTTTGCATCTAATTTTGATATTCTTTTTCATATTTGTTTTCAAGTGAATTTGAATTTTCTTTATTTATGTATTATTTTCTATGTTTACTTATAATTTATAGTATATACATAACAAAAAGAAATTTTTCGCGAAGATGTACTTTTTTTAATTTCAATATTTTATTTTAGCATTTCATTTTCGCTCCAAATTAATTAACTGCATAATTGTTACACATTCTATACAAGTCGTCCATTAATAAAACAGCACACCACAATTAATTTAAAATCCAAACTATTTATTATTTTGTATCATTTACATCTACTAACCAAATTTTTTAAAAAATTAAATAAATTTGCATAATGAACATTCCAACCCAAAGTTTTGTGCCAATTAATAATAATACATAAATATATATATATGAAATTTAAAAAAAAATACAATAAACCTCACCTTTAAAAAACATCATCTAAGGTTTTTAGTTATATATATATATTATATATTATATATACACATATATATATATTTATTTATAAAATATATATTTATAAATAATAATATATATAAATTTATATATATTATTATTATATATATTATTAATTTAAAAGATATGAATTAATAAAAAAATTTATTATTTAATTTAATAAATATTTCTGTATATTATTATTACATATATTATTATTATTATATATTTTTTTTATATATTCACTTAATAAATTTAAAAAAAATATATATATACATATTTGAAATATATATATATATTACAGGTTATATATATATATATATGTGTATACATATATATATGTATCTATATATAATATATATATATGCATGTATATGATATATATATATGATGTATGTGCATATATAATTATATCATAAAAGAAAGAACGTCACCTAAGGTGACGTTCTTTCTTTTAATTTAAAATCGTCACCTCCGGTGACGTTTTTTTGAAATAACGTCACCGGCGGTGACGTTTTACCTATTTTTAAAAACTGTTCGGAAACATACCTATTTTATAAATTTTTTTTTTTGTTGCATTATTTTGAAAAAAAACCCGGCAGTATTACGCCCGACATAAAAGAAACATCAAAACGAAGCGTTTGACATCAACTCATAGAAAGTCAATTAGTGCTGTAAAATTTTATTTGACTGTTTCCATCTTTTTCTTTTATTGTGTATACCTGTCTCATGTGCACAATAATGACGTCATAAATCAGATTAAAAAAAGTTCAGGAAAATTGATGAATTAGAAAAGTCAGTAACACACAGGCATGGTCGTTGGCGGTGGCTAAAGCGTTAGTTGCGCCAAATAAAAATAAAAGTAATGAATTGATTCACCAGAAAAAGGAACCAAGTCGTTACAGGGTAGCCAGTGCGTCCATATCACAAGCCCTAATCGATTCTTCCAGAAAAAACTCTTGCTCGGTACTGGATTTAAAATTGTACGTTAAAAACTTATTTAAATTTTATTCGATAAAAAGCATACTTATTATAATCTCAAGCTCAAATTGAATCTCGATAAATAAATATTGTTAAACAAGTATAAAAATATCAAAATAGTTGAGTTCGACTTAAATTTAATTTAATTAATAATTAAATAAATTTTAAATATAATATTAAAAATTCAACAATATTTGGAATAAATTTGAAATATAACATGCTCGATCAAACTCAAGTCATTTACAGCCACATATATAAATAAGTTCGTATCAACATAAAAAAATGAGTTAACAATCATGTGATCAAACACTATATGATGAACAATTTTATAATAATAATAATAAAACATATAAATAACTATTGGAACCAAAAAATTGTACCTTGATAATATTATTTATATTATTTTTTTAAATGAAAATATTTATAATTATTTCTTAAAATATAAGCAAAGTAGCTTTTGAAGTTTGGCACTTCAATTTGATACCATGCTAAAGTTTGCACGGCTGGGAGAGTCAACTTTTGTCTTTGATTTGATTCCTATCTTCCAATATGGCGCAGTCAATAATTTGTTTATGATTACTTTTCTTTATATGGATTATTTTTAATTCAATTTCTCCATATTATTAATATGCTCACGGCTTATATATTAAAGTTAAATGTACGTATTTTGATTAACGAAATAAAATTTATTCTATAATACTCTGATATATCAGTTTGTGTGTATTAAAATATGTTCATTATAAATAAACGAGTATTATTTTAAAACAGTTTTAATTTGTATCAGCACTATTTTGTAATTGCTCTAATTTAATAAATAATAAGGGTTGAATTATCTTATGTTTGTTTCATTTAGTAACTTAGAAAGTCAAACTTAATTGGAAATAATAAAATACATTATGAAAATAACATAAAAATAAAAATTATGTCTACGATTGAGAAATATAAAACAAGATAATTATATATTAAGTAAATACAAAACTTTGAAAAATATTTAATTAAGCATAAATAAATATTAAGTCTCAAAGTGATGATATTAGCAAAAATTTTATATAAATCTGATAAATATTTTTACTCATTTTACTATAAACTTGAAAAATAATACAAACAATTTAAAATGTTTTTGAAATTTATTTCATAATTTTTATACTCATCCAAATGATTTTTATATATTAAAAAATTGTCTCGTTTTATTATTTTTCCTATGAAATATGTAAGATTTTCAGCTTTTTCTATAATTTTCTTGCAACATATAATTTTTAGTTAATATCATTATTTTGAGACATAATTGTTTATTATGATTATTTAAGTATTTTTATATTTTATTTCACAATTCCACAATTTTTATATTTATTAAATATGTTATTTATCTTGTTTTATATTTCTCAAAATTTTATAGTATTTAATTTTTATTTAATTTTTTATATGTTTCATATTTAATTAAGGTTAATATAAATTTTTAATGAATATGATAAAATTATAAAAATGTGAAGAATTGGGATTAAATTGTATTACTTCTTAAAGGTTGAAATTACATAGTTAACGTCCGTCGCGCCACGTAGGATAATGTGCACTAAAAAAAATAGATGGACGATAGAATTGATTTTTTTCTTTTATATGTTGTAATTTTTGAAATTTTTGAAACTTTATGCTAAAATTGTGAAACTTGTGAAAGGTTTAAATTAAATTATAATTTTTTTTCCTAAAATATTAGATCTCTAGAAAATGACAATTGAAGACCATGCTATTTTCTGGGCTGGGCTTGATTAATTTTAATCTTGACTGGCCCAACCAAGCCCTTTCGTAAAGGTCCAACTAGAAATGGACCTCGTTAGGCCTAGTTCAAAATTTCAATTATTTACTTTAACCCGGAGAATAACGTGATGTGCTTTGTTTGTCATTGCAAATTTTAGATGTTTTGTCTATGTCTTTTAGTCATATATTTAAGGTGGAATATAATTGAATATATATTATTTAATTTATATTATAATTTTCTGAAATTATATTTTGGAGAATAAAATATATTTACTGAAATCTTTATTAATCTCATAAATATTTTAGAGATTTTCCTCGAATAAATATAAACGATAAAGGAGAGGAAAACTATTTTCGGAAAATGAAACGAACAAAGCCCAAATATGGCATGATAAACTAGATTCCTTACAGACTAACACTTGGGCCACTATGCTAGAATATCTGCTCGATATTGGGCCTATTGGGCCTGCACTGTAATAAGCTTTCACTTCAACTGGATCATGTTGGATTATTCTGAAACATGATTATAACAGTCAAAATTTATTTGTCACGCAAATTTACTGTGTAATGGTTGGAGATAGCCTTTCCATCACAGTCAAAATTTTATAATTAGCTTCTTTTGTTAATGATGTATTTTTACTAATTTGATAGAGAATAGTGTTTGGGTTGTATTTTTAACTTGCGACAAATATACTATCCAACTTAAATGAGATCCACGTTAAATAGTATTTGAGGTGACAACTCATTAAGTGAATTTAAAATTGGTCTAAATACACTGCACACTGATTTGACATACATGGTGGAGGATCAACAAATTTGCAGCCAAGTTTTGTAGAGAAAACGAGAGAGAAGAGGAGAGAAACTTGTTCCTAAAAAAGAATCTTGATCTGGAATCCTGCAGGCATATTTGCCGGAGAATCAACTATTGGATTGAGCTAATATTTGAACAGTATGTTCAGAACACATTTAGGTAGATTTTGAACAGTGGGGATTGGATTTTGATACTCTAAGGGTTGGGTACAATAGTCGGACAACAAAACTTTGGGTAAGGTCATTCAAAGTTTTGTTTGTTATCAAAATTTGATTATCTTGAATCCACTTGTGGTTGAAAATATATGTTGTTGTGATAAATTGTAATATTTGATGTACTCCTATACAGACATGGCACGGTCCCTCTGGTTCTGGACCGCCAGTTCCATAGTTCTGATTCCTAATTTTTTTTTAATTATTTTTTTTAATTTCTCGCTTGAAACCGTTGGTCTAAACCAGAATTATGATTAAAATCAGTGGTTTTGAAATCGAAACCAATGATTTGGAACGGGGTACCCCAGAACTGGAATCGAGTCGACCCAGTTTCGATTTTAATTCTAAATTGGAACTGGGTCAACGATCAAACCGAACCATTGACTGACAATTCAAACTGTCGATTTCAGTTCCAAATTAGAACCCTGCCATGTCTACTTTTATATATAATTATAGTGAAGATTTTGAGTGGACTACAATCTAATAATTTTTTACTCCTAATCCTGAAAAGGATTTTTCACATACAAATTATTTGTGTTTTTTGATGATTAAGTTTGTTGTTCTCCTTTAAATTGTACATTGTTGATATATTGGTTATTTTATTTAATATTATTTTAGTATGATATATTGGTTATTTTATTTAATATTGTTTCTGTAAAATTCACGCAAGATAGAGATAATTAAGTACTTTTTTCATAATTTATTTGCTTTTGTGCGTACTCATCCATGTAATATCTATATATACACCTATAATACAACCATGCACTCATGGAGGTTGGATCATATAATATAACATTTTATTACAAATGTTGGGGCATTTATCATAAAATAATACTCATTAAGCATTTATATTATGATATGCAACCTTTTTATGAGAATATTACTACACATTGGACTCCACTAATCGACTTGACATTGTTGCGTTTACTAAAGTTAGTTAGTGCAAACACTCCATGCACCATGCTGCCAATGTTTTCATTTAAATTAAATTAAAAAAAAAAAAAAAGGAAAACGACAATATTGATCAAGAAGAAGATCTATAGGAACAAAAGATGATTGTGACAAGAGTTAAAAATAGTGAGATATATTTTATTTTATTAACGAATGTTGGAAGACCATAAGCATCACTAAATAAATTATTTTCATATGAACATAATTTTTGAGACGTTCAGTGATATCGTCTCATTATTATTTCATATAAATTAAGTTTTGTTTTTTAATTTTTATTTAGAAATGTAAAATTTATGTTAAAAAATAAATTGGGAACAATATACTCGATGTAGGTAAGAAATATTTGTGTATATTCAAATTAATTAATTTAATGTTTGGTTTAAATTTGGTCTGGTTAAATTTAAAGTTTTTATAAAAATTCGAGTAGATATAATTAAGGTTCGACTCAATTAATCTGCGATGACCCGTTTCATGACTACCTTGTAAGACATACTTGAAGTTTATAATGCAGTTTGATTTTTGATGAGATATCTATCATATATGTTTTTTTTTATTTTGTTTTATTATATCTTATAATTCAATGTTTGAATAGAGGACTATATTGGTGTTAAAGGGTGTTTCTAAACACACCACAAAAATTATTATTCACATCACTTTAATTTTTTGAATAAATTTAAATATAATGTAAATGATAAATATACTCTTATATATATATTTTAAACAATATTATAATATTGTTATTATTGTTGTTCTTCATTCTTGAATCTAAACACACACAATAACTATATTCAAAGGAATAAAAATAAAATGTAAATAATTTTATAAGTATCAATAAATAGACCATACAATATAAATTATATAGAAAATATAATTATTATAAATATTACACAAATAAATCATGTATTTTCTGTAAAGGACTAAAACCTCGCACACATTCGGCCAACCAGGGTCGAACATACAATATGGCGTTCGGCCAACTGTGGCTGAACACACAACATAGTGTTTGGCTAATGATGGCTGAACGCCATATTGTATCTTCGATCCTGGTTGGCTGAACATGCGTGCGGTTTAGTTTTTCGACGAAAAATACAGTATTGAATTGTATTTCTATTTTTCATTATCAATTATTTACATATATTTCAACTTTTATTTTGATTATTTTGAATATAGAGTTAATATGTGAGTGTCTTTGGGAAAAGAAGGAAGAATATCAATAATGAAAATATTAATGTTTATTTTTTAAAGAAAATTACATAAATATATATATATATGTTATTTATATTCTATTTAATTTTATTTACTAAATTAAATGTGTAAAAAATTATTTTTGTGATGTTTTTAGCAACATGTTAATTGAGCTAAGGCAAGGACTTAGATAGTGATGCTCGCTCCATTTTCAGTAAGGGATAGAACGGGTCAACTCATCATGGATTGTGGGGTGGGGCAAATCGACCCATAATTGAAATGTCTATTGTTTGTCAATTAAAACAAAAATATTATTTAAAAATCCAACCACAAATGAAAAATATGAAAAATTAATAATATGCTTGAAATATATTTATAATTCAAATTCATTATTTTTTTGCGCGTTGGAACTTGATTTAATATCTTTTGTAGTAGTTTCTCTTATTTGATTTTATAATATATATTATTTATAATTAGTAAATCATTAAATCTTAATAAATTATAGTTAATATTTTTATATATAATATTAAAATAATTTATTTTATATAAATAATAACATGAAAATTCAGAATGACATAAAATATTTTTATTATTTTCTTTAATAATAAAATTAAAAAACTTTAATTTTATGGCATTTGATTCTATTAATAATGTAGGTTGATACCCTATACTAAAAGAAACATAAAATTAATTAAATAGGTTAGGTGGTCCCAGTGGGGCCACGGGTTTCCGAAGCTGCGGGAGCGACTCAACGTGTGACGGCACGCACTTCTCGCACGCCTGTCCTACCTAACCTATGGTTCAATTTTTTTATTTTATGGATTATCTTTTCAAAACTCCTACCCTTTCACCCAATGCCTTTTTCTTTTTTGGTCGAAACCTATTCAAGATGAACGAGGTTTAAGTCGGGTTTGGATATTCTATTTAGTTTCGTCTTTTATTTTATATTTTAAAATAATAAATATATATTGTATATTTTTAATGATATAATTAATTAATAATAAAGAAATTTAAAATATAAAATAGAATACATAATATAAAAGATCTGACTTAAAAATGCTCAAAAAAGAAAATGTTGTTTGGTTTGGGTGTTATGTTGTTTCTTGGTACAAATAATATTCGCGCTTCAAATTGTGTTACACTAATACCTCATTTAGAAAATTATAGAGAGACAGTTGAATATATTAAAACTGTACTCTTTTTTTGTGGTTTAGTTTTGCAATTCTGATCTAAATTATTATGATTATAGCTCTTATGAAATTGTTTCATAAATATTATACATGAGATCGTTTTCTTACAAAAAATAAAATAATAAATAGTAAAATAAAGTGAAAGAAACAAAAAAATTAAAAACAATCCTAACATCCTGAAAAATTGAAAGAAAAAAAATCGTAAAAAACTCAAAAATCTTAAAAGAAAAATGGAAAAAAAATTTGGGTTCCGTCTCCAAAAGTTACATTTATGGAAATTGTCGCATACAAATTTTATTAATATTATTTAATAAGACGATGTTACTAATCTATTGAAGCTTGAACATTAACATTATAATCTTACTTTCTCTTTCTAATATACTTGATTGATTAAAATTAATAGTTTAAAAAAATTTACGAGCTTTTTTTTAAGTTTATATAGTGTGACATGTTATTTTATCGATATATTGGAATGAATAATATTTTAAAATATTAGTAAAGTCAATTCATGGTTTAATTGAATAATTTGAGAAATTCATTGGAATATATATATTTTATTTCGAAATAAGTTATAATTGTTTTACAAAACTAAATTAGACATTTCTTATTATTTCTGAAAAATCGTTTATAATAACCCTCAAATCCTCGTCAGAAGGTGGGTCCCTCCCCCCAAACCCACACACTCACCAATACTTGTCTGACGTGTTCAATGGCCGCCACGTCACCCACCTTTGAATTTCCCCTCCGCGGACATACCCAGCTTTAATTGCCCACCGTTTTATTTGATCCATCACAATGTCACGATCTTCACCCTTCGTTTCATGAATATGGAGAGGGAGGGAGGGAGAGAGAGAGGGACAATTACTTAGACTAAGGAGAAAGTACAAAAAAAACAACAGAATTTGTGTGAATTGATGGCGACGCCGGGGATGCAGAACGGCGGTGCTTCGGTTATGGCAGCGGCACCCGTGGTCGCTCCGGTAGACCAGAGCGGCCACTCGGCTGCGACGCTGAGCGCTTCATCGCCTATTCGGATATTTTTGTTCTTCCATAAGGCTATCCGCTCGGAGCTGGACGGTCTTCATCGATCGGCGATGGCTTTAGCGACGAATAGAAGTGGAGAAGACATCAAAGAGTTCATGGAGAAGTGCCATTTCCTGCGCTCGATTTATAAGCACCACTGCAATGCAGAGGATGAGGTAATGCGCGTCCATTTGTTATGGTTTTTGTTTTATTAGCGGGTAATTGTACATGAGTCATGAGTATTGTTTGGACTTGATTTTGGCAGTAGTTTCTACTTTGGCTGATTTCTTTGACAGCGGATTGTATTTTGTTTATCATTTCCTGACTTCCATATGATACTTTTGAGAAATTGTGAGGATCATATGCTAACTTGCCTACATTTATTGGATTGCTAGATGGCTATGCAATTAGTAGCATTAGACGATGCCTTTTTGAGGTTCTACTTTGTTGTATGTATATGACTTGAGTAAGATTCTCATGTGCTGACCATTTTCCTTCCTCTTAGCTGCTTGCTCAGCTGGTCCATGTTTTATAAATTTATTCAAAATTTTAACGGCAGGTTATCTTTCCTGCACTTGATATCCGTGTGAAGAATGTGGCACGGACTTATTCCCTCGAGCATGAGGGTGAAAGTGTGCTTTTTGATCATCTGTTTGCATTCCTTGACAATGATATGACAAATGAAGCAACCTACAAAAGGCAGTTGGCCTCTTGTACAAGAGTCCTTCAAACATCAATCAGCCAGCACATGTCCAAGGAAGAGGAGCAGGTGTAATTTTGAGTTTTTGGTTTCTTTTGATTCTGCTGCATACATTTCTTTCATTGCGAATCAGTGTCTTTGATGAATGTTCTTGAGCAGAAACAAAACATGGACTGTTATGCCCTATTGGTTCCCTCTTCCTCTTATGTTTTTCATGTCTATGCTGAATCTACGTGGACAAAGCTTCTTCTTGTCATGTTCCTGCTTTTTTCCTTTTTCACCTTCCTTTACCTCATCAATTTGAGTTGCTTTTCTGAGGAAAATTAAAAGGGTATCCATGAGATAAAAAAAATTCTCCAGAACACATAGTTTTACTTCTAGTTTAAATGGATATAAAATTAAATTAAGATGGTTAATGTTAGCAATTTAGTGTAGTTTTTTCATGTTGAAGTGTTAGGTGAGACATCCTCTCTATGGAAAGAGTCATCTTAAAAGAAATATATTGGAGAAAAATTCTGGTTCCGAGCATTGGTATCTTATGTCTGGTGTGTCAAGCATGAGGTTTTCATGTCCTATGGAAGACAGTCGGGTTTTTAGATTAGTGTGTTTCTTCCGATTGGCAGGTCTTCCCCTTGCTTAACGAGAAGTTCTCATTTGAGGAGCAGGCATCATTGGTGTGGCAATTTTTGTGCAGCATTCCAGTGAATATGATGGCTGAATTCTTGCCATGGCTCTCATCATCAATTTCACCAGATGAGCGGCATGATATGCGACAATGCTTGCACAGAGTAATTCCTGATGAAAAGCTGCTTCAACAGGTTAGATGCCTTGACCTGAAGTATAAGCATCAATCACTTGGTTATCCTTGTTTTTTAACTTGTCTTCTTTTTCATGGAGAAGATTATATTTACCTGGATGGATGGCTCAAAGACGTGTAACAAGCGTAAACGTGAAGAAGATGATCCTAGGCATTCCAGCAGCTCCAGAATCCAAACTGAAAATGGACACTGCTCTTGTGAGCCTTCTGAGAATGCTGAAAGAGATCTCATGTCTGAGTTTAATGTTATTCGGTCTTCCTCATATTGTCCAGTGGATGATATATTGCATTGGCATAAGGCAATTGCAAAAGAATTGAATGATATAGCTGAAGCAGCTAGAAGTATAAAATTGACTGGAGATTTCTCAGATATATCTGCTTTCAATAGGAGGCTTCAATTTATAGCTGAAGTCTGCATTTTCCATAGGTATTCCTATTTCCTCATTGTTTTCTCTCCCTTGGACCTCGCCATTTTATCTTTCTAAACTCTACTAGTAATCACGTTGTCCATTTTATCTTTCTAAACTCTACTAGTAATCACGTTGTCCCTGAATTTACACTGTCTTGTAGCTTAGGATTAACATGTAGTATATTTTCATATGAATTTATTTATTTTTACTTATTTTAGAACTCATTCTTTAAGGTAAAAAAGGTTGTTGAGTTACCCTTTTTGTTTTTCTGCTTTGAAAGACTACAGGCGTGACAGTACATTCAAACTCATTCTGTTCATCATTCCTTTTTAGTTTGGCTACTTTGTCTGATCGTAAATTGTGCCAATTTTTTTCAGCATGTGCATGCACCAGAGAATGATGATGGGCAAGAGTTTTTGTTGCTTAAGTATTTCACGATATATTATGCATGTAAAGCTGCCTGCTTCTATGTCCTAGCTTGGTATTCTACAATTTTCTTTATGATATTCTTTTTGAATGTTGTGTTTGAAACTACTGCTGCAGCATTGCTGAGGACAAAATTATATTCCCTGCTGTAGATGCAGAAATGCCTCTTTCCCTGGAGCATGCTGAAGCAGAGAGTAAATTAGACAAATTCAGGTGCTTGATAGAGAGTATTGAAAGTGCTGGAGCCGAATCATCTGCTGAATTTTGTTCAAAATTATGCTCGCAGGCTGATTGCATAATGGAGACCGTAAAGAACCACTTCCACAAGGAAGAAATTCAGGTCAGACTATGGTCGTCTTTTTTTGCATTCGTGATACTTTGGTAGCCTCTCCAAAATGATCAATCCATGACATAAAACAAATCATTCACCTCAGAATGATATTGAATTCCAGCTATGGGGAGTTATTTTTCTTTTAAGAATAATAGTAATCTGGTTGAGCATATATTCAAAAGTTAATTATAAAGCTTCCTAATATGATTTCGAGATATTAACTCATTCCATCAGATTCTAGGTTCTTCCATTAGTGCGCAAGCATTTCAGCCACGAACAGCAGCGAAGACTTCTGTATCAGAGTTTGTGTGTCATGCCACTAAGATTGATTGAACGTGTCTTGCCATGGTTGGTTGGACTACTGAGTCAAGAGGACGCTCGGTGTTACCATTATAACATGTATATGGCA
Organism: Caryopteris x clandonensis; assembly: GCA_028749325.2. Lineage (NCBI taxonomy): Eukaryota > Viridiplantae > Streptophyta > Magnoliopsida > Lamiales > Lamiaceae > Caryopteris > Caryopteris x clandonensis. The sequence continues at coordinate 2,872,866 of JAPYKT020000019.1, read as the reverse complement.
GGTAATATTGCAGGTTCTTTTTCCTAATCTTTGGACTTAACTTTTATTTCATGCAGCATACTTGTATATTTGATATATTTGTATCCCATTACAAATTGCAGCTCCTGCTTCAGATACTGCTTTGGTTACTCTGTTCTCCGGTTGGGCATGCAAAGGTTGTCCTGGAGGAACATGTTTGTCTTCTAATGCAATTGTTTGTCCTGCAAAGGAGCTTGAAGAAACCCAAGAGAATTTAGGAGGGTCTTGTTACTGTGACTGTTCTGGTACCTTAAGTGAGAGTAAAAATTGTGGACTGCCATTCATGTGTGAGAGGACAGTCGAGGATAAAAATTTAATTTGTTGTTTAGAAAGTCCTGCTTCCAATTTATCAAGAACATTGCCCCAAAAGGCTTCTCTGACTAACCAGTCTTCTTGTGTTCCTGGTCTAGGAGTGAATTATAGTAGCTTAGGAATGAATTCCCTATCTGCTGTAAAATCTTTGCGTTCTTTATCTTTTGGTCCAAGTGCTCCTTCTCTTGAATCCTGCCTTTTCAACTGGGAAGCAGAAACTAGCTCCACTTTCAATGGCATTACTGCACGGCCTATTGATTACATTTTTAAGTTTCACAAAGCAATTCGGAAGGATTTGGAATTCCTAGACGTTGAATCTGGGAAGCTTATTGATTGTGATGAAAAATTCCTCAGAAAATTGACTCGTAGATTTCATCTTTTATGGGGCTTATATAGAGCACACAGTAATGCAGAGGACGACATTGTATTCCCTGCCTTAGAATCGAAGGAAACTCTTCATAATGTCAGCCATTCTTACACTTTAGACCACAAGCAGGAAGAACAACTATTTGAGGATATATCATGTGCTCTAGCTGAGCTATCTCAACTTCATGAAAATTTGAAAACAAAAAATGTGGAGGGAGATTTGAGTGAATGTTGGTCTGGATCCGCAAGTCAGGTTATTAGTTTGAAAAAATATAATGAACTGGCAACAACGATTCAGTGCATGTGCAAATCTTTTAAAGTGACTTTAGATCATCATATTATACGTGAAGAGGTTGAGCTTTGGCCATTATTTGACAGATATTTCTCTGTGGAGGAGCAGGACAAACTTGTTGGCCGAATAATTGGCACAACTGGAGCAGAGGTAATTCAGTCAATTCTGCCTTGGGTGACATCTGCTCTTACTCAGGATGAGCAGAAGAAAATGATGGACACATGGGAACATGCAACTAAGAACACAATGTTTAGTGAGTGGCTTAATGAATGGTGGGAAGGGACTCCATCTGCATCTTCACTGGTTTCCACATCAGACAGTGCTCCACAAGGTACTTGAAACACATTATTCTCCCACTTGCTCTTTGACATAAGTTCCAACAATTTGTGTTATTGGCCATAGAAAGATATACAATCTTCAATAATGTGTAAGCATGCTGTTTAATAACCGTTCAATCTAACTTTCTCAGAATATAGCGCACATGAATATGCAGACAAAAGTGATAATACATTTAAGCCTGGGTGGAAACATATATTCCGGATGAATCAGAATGAGCTTAAATCAGAAATAAGGATGGTCTCTCGTGATTCAACTCTTGATCCACGACGAAAGGCATATCCTATCCAAAATCTATTGACCAGGTTGCACTTCTTACTATATTCAGTACTTTTGTCGTTTAATCCCATTTAAGTATGTGTTTTCAGTATTAACTTTTTTTGTCATTGTACTCTGGTAACTGGAACTCTTGCTTAGTTGCGGGATAGCTTCTCAGCAGAAATTTTTGCTATCAAGAACTACCAGAGCTGAAGATGGAGATGTACCTGGATGTGCTCCCTCTTTTCATGATTCTCAGCAACAGATCTTCGGATGTGAACACTACAAAAGAAACTGTAAGCTTCGTGCTGCTTGTTGTGGCAAGTTGGTTGCATGTAGGTTCTGCCATGATGAAGTTAGTGACCATACGATGGATAGGTAAATGCATTGTTTCTTTTGCAAGGGAATTAGAGGGAAATCCTTATCTTTGTTATTTTTTAAATTAATTATGTTGTTAATTTTGCAGGAAAGCAACGACTGATATGATGTGTATGAATTGCCTAAAAGTTCAATTAGTTGGGCCAGTTTGCATAACACCATCTTGCAATGGACTACCAATGGCAAAATATTATTGTAGTAGTTGCAAATTCTTTGATGATGAACGGTAACCTTTCTTTCTGATGGACTGTGGCTGCTTTATTTTGTTTTATTATTTTATTTTTCTAACTTGGAAGTATGTTATAACAATAGTTTTGCAATAGTGTAATGTTGATCTTATAATGAGGGCATTATGTTTGATTGGTAGATTATGGCGCAGTTTGTTTAGTTGAAAATTGAGAACGGCTATGTGTTGATTGCGATGAATTTGATAATAACCTGAATAATCTTATGGAAGGGCATGAATTATATCCACCCTTAACATCTTATGATCTTAACCTAAACAATTATGTTTCATTGCCTTTGAAATGCTGTCTGATGTATGGTTCTTATATGAGCATATTCTTGCATACACAAATAAATACAAATGTAAGTATAGAGTACAATGTGTTCAATCTTATGATTGCTGTAGACAGTTGTATAAAAGTTGTGATTTAACTTCTTAGTTTTCTTTTAAATCCCGTTGGCTCATCTCTTCAGGGAAGTTTATCACTGTCCTTTCTGCAATTTGTGCCGTGTTGGAAAAGGGCTTGGTATAGACCTCTTCCACTGCATGACCTGCAATTGTTGCTTGGCCATGAAAATGGTGGACCACAAGTGCCTGGAGAAAAGCCTTGAAACCAACTGCCCCATATGCTGTGATTTTCTGTTCACATCAAGTACATCTGTGAAGGCTCTTCCTTGTGGTCATTACATGCATTCCGCTTGCTTCCAGGCGTATGCTTGCACACATTACATCTGTCCTATTTGTAGCAAATCGATGGGAGACATGTCGGTAAGGATTATATTGTCCATCGATTGATTTAGATTGTGAAATCTTTCATGATTTTGTGCTGCAGTGGAAATAGAATAATTTTTTTTCCTTCAATTTGATTGTGTTGGAGTTAGTTAATTTCATTTGCAATCCACATAAAATGCCCCTCGTTTTTTTTTTTTCCCCTTAAATTGATTGTGTTTAATTTCATTTACAATCCACATAAAGTGCCCCTTGTTTCCTGCATCTGCATGCTGTTAAACTTAATTCTTCATGAAGTTGAAGTTAGTGTGACATGTAAATTCAAAAGGCTTCTTTCATTCTCCTGATAGACAGAAGAAATCATTATATGGTATTGCAGGTGGTGCAGATTGCATCGGAGTTGTCATCTTTCCTGTTGATTTTATACACTGAACTGCTGATGTTTCTGTTATTTTATTTCCTATTTCAATTAAACTAAGATTGCACTTGGATTCAATGATTTGTAAGATAGATTCGAAATCCATTAATTACAAATCTATTACAGATTTGAAATTCATCACTCTCATTTGAACTACTTTGAGTAGCTCGGATGTACTTGATGTCATTTGAAATCCTTCTTCAACCCCATATGCAACATAAGCAATAAATTTTATAATAAAAGATCAAATTGGTATTGAAATATCTGACACTTTTCATCCTGCCTTCTTCATTTTCTTGTTTCTCTATGGTGTAGGTCTGCTTTCAACATTCCCATTTGACTCTTATCTCAAATTTCTTAGCTGTTGGGCAATAAAATCTCGCTTGGCTTTGCTATATTATCTAATTTGATTACTAAGAAAGCTCTCTCTTTTACAGCTATACTTTGGAATGCTTGATGCTTTAATGGCCTCAGAAGTTCTTCCGGAAGAACTCAGAAACCGATGTCAAGTGAGCACATAGATCTATCCTGTCTGATTGTATATTCACTATTCAATCTTACAATAAAATCAACAAGAAACTATGTCTTTGGATTTATAGGATATACTATGCAATGAATGTGAGAGGAAAGGAACTGCAGCATTCCATTGGCTGTATCACAAGTGTGGATCTTGTGGATCATACAACACCAGAGTAATCAAGGTTGACCAACTTCCCAGTTGTTCGACATAGATGACATGTATGTATTTTGATTCTTGCAAAAATTTCATTACAGGAAATTCAGTTATATGTAGCCAAATTTTGTTATCTGGTGACAACAATTTGATTCCTCAATTTCACCGCTTTGAGTATCAAATTTTCGCTCGTTTATTTTAAATAAGCACGGTTTTAGTAAAAGTTTGGGGGCGGACAGGTTAGTTCAAATCCTGAGAGGGATTCAATTGTTGATAAATGTCATTAGGAATCAACTCCAAAAAATTGGGTTGTTCGTATTTGATTATATATATATATATATATATATAAAAGTTCGATGGCAGATTTCTTCTGGATCCAGTTTTTGCCCGTATCTGCATGAGTTCAGAATTCGAAAGTCGTACGAGGTAGGTAGTTTCTTAGTTACCAAGTACTTGAATTGTTGTCCACAGTTAATCCAATTTTTACTCCAACGACTTAATAGTAATACTTCACATCTCACCTAAAAGTATTTCATCTTCTAACAATTTAAATCAATACAATATCAATTTTATTGAAAACAAAATGATAAAATTGAAATTAACTAAAAAAATATAAAAGTTAAGTCGTGCATATACATATATATATATTTATTTTAATCTCATTGACACATTTATAAATTATAACTTGATTCATATCTTTTCTTATAATGCAGGATATGAAATATTTCCGTCACATCATACATTCCAAAAATTATCATTATTTTCTCATAATTTAACCTTAAATAAGGATAAATTTAATATGTAATAACTAACATACCATAACTATTATTAAAATTACATTTATTTAATTAAATAATGATATATTATTGAATACACATCGTCAAAATTCTTTAATTTAATTAAAATTAATAGAATTGTTGAGCTTCCATTTAATACCACGTGTCCATTTAGTTGCTCAAATAGGAAATACCTTTCTATTATTCATTTTGTTTGGCCTCCTAATTTATTTGGGTGGGATTCAAATGAATAAAATCTCCGTCCGACCCACCCGCCAACCATACATACGTAAACTCGAACATTATTCCAAACGAATGCACACAAATCAAACCAGCCCGAGCTGTCATCTCCCATCGCAATTCATTGAGCGAAAAGATTTTCCATTCTAGCGAAGAAGAAAGGAAACAGGAAGCATCATCATGGATTGCTGCCTGGCTTCTTCAATGCGCATGTCCATGTAATTATCTTTCAAGCTAGCGTCATTAATTTTCAGATGTCTTTGTTTTCTATCATAATTACGATGGGGATTGTGGCGTTACGAGAATGTGTATGGGTGCGCATTTGTTGTACCAATTATATTTATGGCTGATTTTCATATTTGTAGAGGGAATTTTGAACGATCACGAAACTTCGCTTATAAAATCTAGCTCGTTTTCGATCGATGAAGTTTGGGATTTTCAATGATATTCGTTGCTTAATTTGGGGTTTGCATGCAGAATCGGAGACAAGATGGTTCCGAGATTTTTGGCCGGAGCAGAGCAAATGAAAAATTGAATGGAAAAATAGCAGGATATTTTAGAGGGAAAGATAAAAGATTAGGAAACTGAAGAATTAAAAAAGGACAACTTTGAGGGGAAGATGGCGGGTTCACAAGTGGAGGGACCATCGGCAGTGGTATTGAAGCGCGACCCGTATGAGGTTCTTTCTGTGTCTAGGGATTCCTCTGATCAGGAGATTAGAACTGCTTACAGAACGCTTGCTCTCAAGTGGGTTTTCCTATTCATTTTTTGTTATTTTAATATGTATTCTTGAGTTGTTTTTTTGAAGTATTTATTCAGCTCTATTGCATTTTTAGTTTTATACATAGACATTCTGAACCGTCTTTGATGAAGGTTGTGAATTCTGGGTTCTTATTATTTTTGGGCTAAAATTAATTTTTGATGTTATGGTAGTTCCTATGTAAGTACATGGGGGATGAAAATGGATTGGGAATTCAAGGGATTTTAGTTAAATTACTCGTATTATATTAAACTGGTTTAAGTTCAGGTGGAGATTTGACATTTTGTTTTGTTACACTAGCCCTTTTTTCAAAATGTAAGGGTTTTATTGTAAGGTTGTGGCATACGTCATAACTCTTCCAATTACAAGAAACTTGTGGTTTGTAATCAAGTTTTTGGATGCTTATGAACTATTCATTGATTCAAGGATTAATAATGAACTTTGTTTATTCTTGTTGAAGGAACAAAATAGATATCTGATCTTTCTAGGTCATCGTGCATGTTTCATTTTGAGATTACTAATTCTTAAACTTTGATAAGAAATTTATACTATTTATATATGATATCTTAAGAAACACAGGCAGCAAGAATGATTAGTAGATATTATAAAATAGCTTCTATTGTTCTAGCGAAAGCCATGAGCACTTCAGGCATCATTTCAGTGAAAACTGGCACATAGACATGCAACCAAATTTGCATAAATAAACTGCAGAACTTTCTACTTTTTCTCCAAAGGGTAAAAGAATAATCCTACTGTTTGACAGATATCACCCAGACAAGAATGCTAACAGTCCTGAAGCTTCCGAGCTATTCAAGGAGGTTGCCTATTCTTATAGCATTTTGTCCGATCCAGAGAGAAGAAGGCATTACGATAATGCAGGATTTGAGGTAGCCCAGTCCATGATTATTTATTTTTTTACTATTATTATTGTTGTTATAAGAGTTGTAGTAGTGGTAGTCGTTGTTATTATTACAATGCTTCTGACCTCTTGCAAAAGTTGTATACTTCTGTAGTTATGACTATTTAAGTATTAGCATTAAACATTCATTTCCAGGCAGGCTAATTATTTCTTGGGTCACAGACACTGTCAACATTAGGGTGGCAAAGGAAACAAATTAACAATTACTTGTTTTAAATATCTGTGCTCTCAAAATCTCTAGTGTTTTGCTCCATTTACTATTATGCTGTGAGGGCGACCACCATATTTTGGCTCACATTTATTCTGGGAATTGGAGAGTCATTTTCTTATATAATCGTACTTTTGAGTTTTAGGTTACGAAGGTGTTGGATTTTAGAGTTGTAGTTGCATGTGTTTTTCCCAGTGCAATGAAAGATGTTCTTGTAGATTAAAAAGACAGCTAATTGGTTAGTGAGAGATTCATGTCGATCTGGTCTACTAAACATCGTAAACTGACATATAATAGTTATGGCTGTTTAACATTTGTTAGAGCGGACTATGTTCTTGTAGCATACTCTTTGGAACTTGTTGCATGCATTGCTCTGGCTTATTTGCTTTCTCTCACTTTTGGCTATCATTTATTTTGCCATAATTTCAAACCATCTCTCTGTTTCTTTTTTGTTTTAATTTTAGTTTTGGTGTGTGTGTGTGTGTTTTTAGTGTGATATTTTACATTTGTATAACTGATTTAAGGGCCTTGATGCTGAAGGACTGGATTTGGAGGTTGATTTGTCAAACCTTGGAACTGTCAATACGGTGTTTGCAGCTTTATTCAGGTATAGTTTATTTTTTGTGGATCCTTTATCATATGAGTAACTTGTAAGTGTATTTAAATACATTTATTTTGGACAGCAAGATGGGCGTCCCTATCAAAACCACAGTTTCGGCCAATGTTCTTGAAGAGGCTCTGAATGGAAGTATCACAATTAGACCTCTCAAAATTGGAACTTCATACAGTGGCAAGGTATCATCTCAAGTAGCAGGATATAAACCTTCATCCAACTGTGTGTGTGGGTTTGACTACAGAGATCATATTTCACCCTTGTGTTTGGTTATTATTATTATTTATTATTATTATTATAATATATATTTATATTAATGGTTATATATATATATATATTTTACTTTTTTTTGTTATTATTAAAACAGGTGGAAAAGCAGAGTGCTCACTTCTTTGGTGTAACTGTAGATGATGAACAAGCAGAGGCAGGGATTGTACTTAGAGCTACCTCAGCTGCACAAAGCAAATTTAAGGTGAGCATTAATGTCACATTTGAGACAAAATCTGGTAGCTATCTGGGATAGAGGACCTTCTTTTTCCTCTCTCGTGTATCTGATGGCATCAATATATTTTAAAAGTATCAGTGTCTTTGAGAGAGAGAGAGGGAGGGAGCTTCATTAACTTTCCTATTTGACGTGTTTAGACATGTACAAATGAGTTTGATACTACAGGTTTTATGGTGTGTGATTTTCAGCTTTTGTACTTTCAAAATGATTCAGACAGAGGATATGGGTTGGCATTACAGGTAATTGATTGGTTCCCTTTATGGCCTTAAAACTTAATTTTGTGATGACATTGCATTCGCTTTGCTCTTCTTTTCCACCATCTGAAGTATTTTCCGATCCACATTTGAGATTTGAAAATTTTAAAACCTCATATAAGATAGTATATTTTCCAAAATAAATTTAAAGGATTAATTTGAAAAGAGGAGCAATAAATGCAAATACGAAGTACATGATGAATAATATTCCTCAAGATATAAACTGCAGTTTTAAGTAGGATCCATTTGCCGTAAAATAAGCAGGGTGAGTTACGTTTACCACTCTTGAGGTTTGGTCTAATCATGCAAACGACCTTGAGGTTTTTTGAAACTTACAAAATGACACAATAGCATGATATCAACGGGAAATAAGTGAGTTCCTACTAAATCATCCATAGGTTTTAGTCGTATTTTGTTTTTTCATCATAGTGAAGGGGTTGGACAAACCTCGGGGTCTAAATCTCGAGGATGGTAAATGTATTTTACCCAAATAAGTATGTTTTGAAAGAGCCCTAACATCTTTTCAAGGAAGCTTGATTGGGTAATATGGTTTGATATGAAATATCTTTCAGTTTTTGGGTATGATCACAATTTCGCTCACTGAATTTTCTCTTTGCGATCACTCTGCATAGTTGGCCATTGGCCTATGCATCATACTGATAATGGCCTCTTCTAAATCCCAATTGTCTTTTCCACCAAATGTTGGTGTGAAAAACTAAAATTACTGTTTCAATCCTGAGATCCTTATTTTGTTCTATTTACTTTCTGAACTGAATTTTTGTATAGTTATTTGGATTCCTAGACTTGTACCTATATTTTACTGCTGCATGAGTGATTCTCATAAACAGAAAATGTATGTGTTTTTCCCCTTTAGCTGATCAATGTACCTTAGTGAAGTTGTTCTAATGCCAAACATTTATAGGAAGACAGCGAAAAGACAGGCAAAGTTACATCAGCTGGAATGTATTTCTTGCGTTTCCAAGTGTACAGAATGGATTCAACTGTAAATGCGGTATGTAAGTTTTTATCATGAGTAAGATGCTTTCGTGATTACATCCTTAATCAATAAAGAATGAACTAGTTGGTAGTGTAGTTTGCAATGACTAAGGACCCAGATGGTGCTTTCTTCAAAAGACTGGAAGGGCTTCAACCTTGTGAGATCTCAGAACTAAAAGCTGGCACGCATGTATTTGCTGTCTACGGTTGGCCTTGCTTTTACCTTAGAATATGACTTCTATTCTATATCATGTGAAAACAAGCAAAGTATTCCATGAACATAATCAGCCTGTTTCTTGCAGGAGATAATTTTTTCAAGCCTGCTACCTATACATTTGAGGCTCTGTGTGCGAAGTCATATGAGGATTCAACTGTGAAACTTAAGGACGTTGAAGCTAAGATTCTGACAAAGAGAAATGAGTTACGCCAATTTGAGACAGAGTATAGGAAGGTATTCCTTGTTTGCTGAAGCCCTTGTTACAAATGCTTTTATAGCAGGTTACACGTTTCCTTGATATTTAACTTTTCTCCCTCTATTTTCAGGCATTGGCACGTTTCCAAGAAGTCACCAAAAGATATGAACAAGAAAAGCAGTCTGTGAGTTTGCCTCCTTAGAATCATTTGTTCTTAAACCTTTTGTTGTGAGAATGTATTAGATGCTGATTTTCATCTCTCATGAGCTTATATGCCTTTTGTTATGGAAAGAGATTCTGATTCGTGGGAAGGGAAATTCAACAACTAGATAATTAAAAAATAAATAATATCTGTAAAATTGTTGATATTCAATTATTGTTCTTGACATTTAAGCTATACCTTAACAGGTGGATGAGCTGCTAAAACAGAGAGACCATATCCACTCTGGCTTTACTATGGCAAGATCTGTTGCGTTTCCTAGTGGGAGTGGATGTTCTAGCAACGACACTAGAAGCAAATTACCGGACGAAGATAATAAATCTGGGAGTGGAAGGGAAGAGGGAGGAAGTTCAGATTCTAAGGAGAAAGCTATAAGAAAGAGATGGTTCAGTCTTAAAAATTTGCGCGCTGCCTGAGATGTTGAAATTCATTCTGGTATGCAACCGTTTTTGTAGTTCAGTTACCATATATACAATGCTCATCTCTCCTATTTGTAAAGTAAATTCTCTTCTTTGGAGACTTCAAATATCCGACCAGTTGGATGGTTTAAAGATGTTTTAGAGCTCGAATGGGATTTGTTGTCACTGTGATTATTCATAGGACTACTCCTCCGTCTCAAAACATATATACGCTTATATATATATATATATATATATATATATATATTTTTTTTTTTTTTTGAGATGAAGGAAATGTACACTAAATAACTCTTCATTTGGCGTTTTGTAGCCAATGTGCTCTATGCAATGCAGGTTTATTACCAATTCCTTATTTATTTGTTCACAAGCTTCAAGATATAATGTTAAAATCTGAGATATTTATGATTTAAGATGAGTGGATAAAAAAAGTGAGTCTCTTGTGTGCATTGACGTTGTGAGCACCCAATTTATAATATTATTATTTTAACTAAAAAGTATTACTCATTTACTTGAAATATATATTTCCTTTTTTAAACATAAATTAGTAGTTAAGTAAATAAATAATAAGTTTTAGTTAAACAAATAATACTATTCATCAAATTGTATGGTGCACTCCATGCATAAAAATTTTAAGAAATAAAATATGTATATTTAATATAATATATTAGAAGGCCTGCTCTTAAAATAAACAACTCTATAAAAGAGAGTTGCTATGAGAAATCACTAAAATACTAAAACTGCAAACTATGAATGATTTAATTAAAAATAAAATAAAATTTGTCATTTTAAGCCATCTATTTCTACACATCTGAACACAAATACTCACATAAATACATGTATGTATACGTATATATAGTTTAGGACAAGAATTTAAATTATACTAGAAGAAAAATTCACTTGTAACTACAGTATTCTTGAGTTGGAAAGTTCTTGTCTTGACTTATTTTTGTACTAAATTTTGTTGTTTACACTGAGACACACTGCATTCTATTTTCATTTTCTTTAAGACCCAGATCATACGTGGGCAAAAATGACAATTTATTGTTATTTTCAAAAAAAATTGCAAAAATATAGTAAAAAAAAAAATTTTTTTAACAATTTATTGTTATTTTCAAAAAAAATTGCAAAAATATAGTAAAAAAAAAAATTTTTTTAATTGCAGGTAAAGTCGCCCCTGCGAGGGGCGACATTCAAATAAAAATTTTTTTTTTAATTTTTTTTTTAATGTCGCCCCTGGCAGGGGCGACTCTAAATTTTTTTTTTTTTTTTTTTTTTTTTTTTGGTTTTTTTTTTTGAATGCTGGAGCCTTCACTCGGTCGGGCACTCGGTCGGGCACCTTACTCGGCCGGCCGAGTGGTCATTCTTACTCGGTCGAGACACTCGGCCCCCGTAGTACTCGGCCGACCGAGTACTTCCTTCCACTCGGTCACGGCACTCGGTCGAGCACTTCACTCGGCCGGCCGAGTGCGAACTCAAATTTTGATTTTTAACATCCACTTCAATATTACTCGGTCAAGACACTCGGCCTTAACATTATTCGGCCGACCGAGTTTGAGGAATGTGATGAGAAATATGCAAGGTGTATAAATACAAAGAGAGAGTGTAGGAGACTCTAACACATAAACGATGTGGGACAGGCAAAAGGTGTATAAATACAAAGAGAGAGTGTAGGAGACTCTCAAACATAAACGATGTGGGACAGGCAAAAGGTGTATAAATAAAAAGAGAGAGTTTCTATTGGACCTTATTTTATTTATTTCTTTCTTTCTTTTTTTAAATTGTAAATAACACATACATTTTTTAAATTGTAAATTATTTATTTATTTATATGGGTCATAACTTTGTAATTTCTTTGTGATGTATGTGCACTTCATCATGCAAAGGTGCATGTAAAATAAAATAAAATATTTTATTTTTTGGAATTATTTAAAATATTTTATTTTATTAAATATCGATATTGTAATTTAACAAACTGGAAAAAAAAAATTCCCAAAAAAAGAAAATAAAAATAAAGTTCAACTAATTAAAAGTTAACTCATCTATTTTAAAAAATAGTTATGTTTTTAAAAATTAATAATGGACGCGAAAACTATATTTTGGCTATTTCATGATCATATTAGTATTAGTATTGCTTCCGCACGATGCACGATTTGTGATATATTTAAAAAATAAAATAAAATAAAATATATTTATAATATAACTTTGAGCTAATTAATATTTAAGAACAAATATTTAAGAATATACAAATTATTTTATTATTTTATTTGTAAAGATTGTAAGAAATATAGTTTTGTAAAATGAATATTATTATTATTGTTACCCACAATAATATACACTTATTGATGGTCCAAATATACACTTTCTGAGAATATTTATGATTTGTTTTTATTATTAAATAAATTATTTTATCTAATTTATAGTAATAATAATTTCATATTAGATATGGGACATGAAGTAATAAAAGGAACACGGTCTCTCTTTTCTTTTATTAAAATTGGAGAAGGTGAAATCTTAATAAACTTGTGTAATACCAAATTAATTTTGTATTAATTTGTTATTTACAATTTAAAAAAAGAAAGAAAGAAATAAATAAAATAAGGTCCAATAGAAACTCTCTCTTTTTATTTATACACCTTTTGCCTGTCCCACATCGTTTATGTTTGAGAGTCTCCTACACTCTCTCTTTGTATTTATACACCTTTTGCCTGTCCCACATCGTTTATGTGTTAGAGTCTCCTACACTCTCTCTTTGTATTTATACACCTTGCATATTTCTCATCACATTCCTCAAACTCGGTCGGCCGAATAATGTTAAGGCCGAGTGTCTTGACCGAGTAATATTGAAGTGGATGTTAAAAATCAAAATTTGAGTTCGCACTCGGCCGGCCGAGTGAAGTGCTCGACCGAGTGCCGTGACCGAGTGGAAGGAAGTACTCGGTCGGCCGAGTACTACGGGGGCCGAGTGTCTCGACCGAGTAAGAATGACCACTCGGCCGGCCGAGTAAGGTGCCCGACCGAGTGAAGGCTCCAGCATTCAAAAAAAAAAACCAAAAAAAAAAAAAAAAAAAAAAAAATTTAGAGTCGCCCCTGCCAGGGGCGACATTAAAAAAAAAATTAAAAAAAAAAATTTTTATTTGAATGTCGCCCCTCGCAGGGGCGACTTTACCTGCAATTAAAAAAAAAATTTTTTTTACTATATTTTTGCAATTTTTTTTGAAAATAACAATAAATTGTCATTTTTGCCTCATACGTGCATCCAAATCTTAAAATAATTGTTTTATCCAATTTATGTCCTTTTTTTCAAAACAAATAAATTAAAAAAAAAACTCACCAATCACCATGTGTCTACGTGTAGAGTAACAATTTTTCCCTCGTACGATCTAGCCACTCACATGCAATGCATAATTATTTTATATAATTAATCAATACTTAGATTCTTTTGTCTGGCCGACACTAACTACGTTTTCTTAATCACTTGATTAGTCCCTAAGTTTATGCCTTAATTTTTTAATTACTATTATTTAATATAGTTCCCAGAAATGTTCTCCACAGAAACAGGTCTTATTTTTTGAAATTAGTACAATTTGCTCATAAAATATGTTGTTGGAGAGCAAACTATTCGTGCTGACGTGTCCAGCCCTATTTATAGGTGGCGGGGTAGATTGGGGATTTTGTCACCATCACCAGAATTTGAGCACGTGGCAAGAAATGTCTTGATGAGGAGTACCTGCTACAAATACTTTTAAAACTGTCCTGTCACCTTAACTGAAGGAGTACTATTATTTTCCTTTTATAACTTTGCTCTCTAGATTTTAAGGGTTTTTTTTTTTAAAATGAAAATTGATGACAGAAAATATTGATTATTAAACAAAAACAAAATAATGACGAACAGTGATTTAAAAACTTTTTACATCATTAGTGTCCGGTAGAAAATGAATTAATAATCGAATATTAGAGACAAATATAATTTATCATATTTATGTAAGTATTTTGGTCTCTAATTTTATATTGAAGACGAAAATTTAGTCACTAAATTTAAACACAATTTTTTTATCTCTAAATTATAACAACAAATATTTTAACGACGAAATATTTTGTCTAAAATGCTTTATTATTTTACTTTTATATGAATGAATATCATATGATTATGGATGATTTTTCCCATCTATAATTTAATTTTTCGATTAAAAACTATGTTTACTATATAACCCTATTGCATGTGCATGTGTCTCTTAAATCAATGCATTATCATTAACATACTATATGATGTCGATTAAGTGTTCATTCTATTAGCAATCAACAACACAACATATTTGTCCTATTGACCGCGCCCCACCCCTCACTAGATTCAGTAGAGTTCACTAATCAAATCTTATAAACCAATCTAGGGTTAGGCTCCAAGATTAGATTAATACTAATTACATAAATTATTAGCATGTGTATTTTAATACACATAAATGGAGGAGTCACCCCACATGACTTAAAGCCAACTCCACCCAACCTACTTGTTTATGTATTTAAAATTAGTGTTACTTGGAATATGTGGAGGGACTTATATATAAGTGGCCCCCACATAGTTTGGACAAATTTAAGAACATATCCCAAAAAAGGGATTTACCAACTTGAAAAATAAGACTCATTAGGGCTACCCTTTTGGGATGCTTCCAAAGTATAGGCTGTAAAAAAGGGAACAAAGATGATTAGAAAGTTGATTAATGGGATGTTGAATTATGATAGGATCATGTTTGTGTTAAAACCCATGTAATCACCTCTCATTGGCTCAATTGTCTTGATTAACACAACTTAGTGGGGCCCCTTGAGATTTAGGAAATCTCATATCATCATAATATAGGCACCACTTCTATCAACAAGGAAGAATAAAATATAAAAAATAATAATAATAAAGCATGATTAAAGATGCTTGAAAAAGTGTTGTTATTTAGGTGGTGGAAATTAACCATTAGTTGCTATTACATTTATAGATTAATCAACAAGCTTTGAAAATGAAGTTGATTGGACAAGGTGGTTTAGTCATCCTACATCAACATTTATAGAGTTTTGTACATTGAAAGTGATGGAATATGGATGATGCATTCTATATTGCTCAATTAAAGAAAGAGAAACCCTTTGAAATGATTGATATATAATATATATATATATATATATATATATATGTGGGTGTGTTTATTTGTGAAGTCTATATTTAGTAATTGATATTTTTTTTTTGTTATTATTTACCTATTCTCTAATATTTATATGTATTTATAACACATATATTTTCTGTTAAGTGTCCTGAAATTTTTTTATCTTTTGATAGTCTCATCACAATCGCCTCACCAAATAATGGTGTATGTAAGAGTTCGATTCCAAAATCATTCAAAATAGTATTCTGACCATAAAAAATTGATCATAAATAAGTGTTCATTTGGATTTTTCTATACAAGAAATCGATGACCTTATAATTTTACTCTTCATTTAATTGGTATTAGCGTTTAAAGAGGAGGCACACGTATTAAAGAACATGTATTGTGAGTATATTGTAGAATCAATATTACTGTTAGCTCGATAAAATTATCCATAAAATTAATTATACAGTAGATCAGTTGCAAGATTAATTTTATTCTGATGTCGATTAAGAAAATTATAAGGGTGGACCCACAACCTCAAAATTCATGTGTGTATTTCTTTATGGTCCCAACGTGGCCAATGCAAGGGGTTGCTCACTTTGTCTGAAGAGTAAGAGACCAATTGTATGGAGAATCACATGATGTATATTTCCCTACAAAGAATGGGGTAACCATGTGCTTATCTCCTTTCTTTTCTCTAACCTTAACTATGTTTGCAGCCAGCTTGTCTTCACCCTAGCATGCTTCAATATAATATGTCAGGGAATTTTTGTTGCCCTTTGATTCCTTGTTTCCCATCAGGAGTTCTCTCTCTTTCTATGTGTGTGTATTATATGTATATATAGTCGTTATCTTTGATTCTATTCAATATATAATATTTAAGTTTATTATTTTTTTATAATGATCTATAATTTTTAAATTTGTTCAATTTATGCTTAATTTTACTAAAATTTTAAAAGTTTGCTGAAAGTTGTTAAAGTTGACAAGTGAAATTTTGATTATTATATCATTATATTTTTGAATATTTTTGGAAATTTCAATGAAACTGATAAAAATTAAAGGTTATATATTGAACTAGATTAAATTTAACGAGAATTAAATAAAATTTTGACATTTCTTATTCCATAACTAAATTTTCGAGTTTGGTTCTCTATTCATATGTTGAACAAGATTAAATTTAATGAGAACAAAATAAAATTTTCTCATTTCTTATTTGTTGGGTTCCATAAACTAAATTTTTGGGTTTGATCCTCAATTATGAATATTATTTTGTTCTGAATCTAATATAAATTAAAGATCATATCTTGAACAAGATTAAATTTAACGAGAATGATAAAAAAAATTCTCATTTCTTAGTTGTTGAGTTCCATGAACTAAATTTCGAGTTTAGTCCTCTATATATTGCAAATATCATTTTGTTTTACATATACACAACATCACTAAATTATAAATAGAGCACATAGGTCAGAGATAAAGTTGAAATACATAGATAATAAAGTTCTTTTTTTTTTCTTTCTTTTACATCTCATACATGTGGTACCTATAACACAAAAAATGTACATTTATAGTTATATTTATATGTATATGAACAAATATCTAGTGTCAAGAGTAGGTGTCCTGTGAAACGGTTGCACGTGTATCACGATTTAAGAGATTACTTATATAATTATAAAGTATTACTTATTTCACTATAAAGTATCACTATTTTTTAAGATAACTAAACAATAATAATACACTTAGAAAAATAGTGATACTTTATAATTAAACAAATAATACTTTATAATTAAACAAGTAATACCTACATCGTGTCACACATGCAACCATTTCACTAGTGTCAATTACAATATTATAAGACTAATAAGGAATCTTGCATTTTTATAATGCAGACCAGTGTTGGGGTTTGGAATTAATTTGTTGTATACAAAATTAACCTTGTTTATTGCAATTTGCTAGCTAGTAGCTATCGTCAAACCATATTAATGATCATACATCCTTTACCTAGAATAAATAAATAAATAATAAATAAATAATAAATAAATAAAGAAATACTAAATAAATAAATCATAAATAATAACTTAGTGGTTTCTCCTAGAAAGTAAGTGGCCCAAATAATTAACACTTTTACTTCATAAAGAATGATGATTAGGAGGACTTCCAATTTTTTAAATAAATGATATTTTGTCATTTTTAAGATTAATTAGTAATTTCTTTCTTTTAAAATTACCTTTATATTCATTAATTTGTGTCATCTCTCCGACTAAAAAAACTGAATCTAGGCTCTTGTATTCATATTTCATTGGATCCTCGGACAGATCCGATTCGAAAAAAGTTTGATAGGAAAAATCTTACCAAATTTGATTGGTCCAGTTGACTTTTTACAACCTTGTAACTGTGATTTAGGGGAGGGGGAATAATCTTGATCTGCAAATAGAAATATTTCTTATTGAACTCGAATTAACATTAAGAAACAACGTTCACCTAACAACCATGAACTCATGTAAACATATCCGTTGTTTATATATTCATGTACAAATAGACGAACATATTAATACATACTACACAAGAATCCACTTTTGCTCATTATATATATATATATTACCAATTTCTTATTTAAGAAACCAAAATTTAAGGCATCACCCAAGATAATCAAATGATACATGACACATCAAGTTTTTTTTAACTCTCTCTCTCTCTCTTAAACGCACATATATATATATATATATATATATATATATATTAACGTATAGGGGAGACAGGGTGGGGCATGCTTGGAGTTGCGGTGAAGACTTTGGAAGCCATATATCACTTTGATTAATTAGATCGACTCATCTCAATCAATTCTATATGCTTTTTCTCTCTCCAACCTCTCTCTCTCTCTTAATGTTTCTCTCTCAGTCATATGAATATGATGTAGTTAGTAAGATTCGGGAGATCTTTCCCATGTAAAGCAAAGATTACACAAGTAAAGATTTCAACGTCAATCACGCAGACATCCTAAACAATAATTCACCATCAACAATTCTATATTAATTGTCGCCACCCAACATTATATAACTTCCAAGTCCCACCTCATAACAATACCATCCCAATTTTCAAACTTCTTCAATTTCAAATTTTACTTTATATGTTCATTTGGATTCATATGAAACTTGAAGTAATAAGCTTCCAAGAAAATTTCAATGAAAAATATTTTATATTCACTATTTGACAAAAGCTTGATTTTCACTATTTAACTCGACCATACATACTTATCCTTATATTATCTTCCGCTATGAATTGGACAATTTATGCATTCATAAAAAAATTTGTGAATCGGATGTGCTTTGCAATCCAATCTATTCAACTAAAAAATATTACTTATTTACTTGGAAAATATCATTACTAATTTATTATTTTAAAATAAATAGTAATATTTTTATGTAAATAAATAATATTTTTTTAATTAAACATATAATAATATAAATCAAGTTCACAATGTCCTATAAACAAGAAAGTCACTCGTTCGCATATTTTGGTAGTGAAGCTCCATTAATAAAAGATATAAATGCATGGGATCCCTTTTGGATTATAAGAACCAAAAAATTGTGAGAGAGAGATGCATGAATGATGTTAACACGTGGGCCCTGCATATACACCTGATTAAGGGTACTTGGCAGATGATGCATTGGTGCTAGATCTCAAATGTATCTATTCTTTGTATTTATGTACCTACACTCCCAGGTCCTAATCACACACACACACACACACACGCCTTGGGAAGTTATTACAGATGCATGTTTTGACTTTGATGGAGTTCTAGAGAGAGAGAGAGAGAGAGAGAAGATGGTGGGTAGTTTGTGTCGGCTAATTAATTGCAAATGTGAATAATGAGAGAAAAGGGTTAGAGAGAGAGACATGCACAACGGTTTTGGACAACATTCTTCTCTTATGCTCTATTTGGGAGGAGCAATCTTCTACTTGTCTGAATCCAAACTTATACATTTGTGGATTTTGTCCCAAACTCAAGTGAGAACAATTTTCCTTAAATTTTTTTAAAAAATAAATAAATAAAAAAATCTAAAACCCACACGAATTTTCTAAAACCCATAAAAAAATCTAAAACCTAAACTCAGCGGCGATGGTAGAAATTTTCAAGGCCTGATTATCGATAGGCAAAGAAATTAAAATAACACTTATCTAATTTTCGTATGTTTTCTAGCGTTTTTTACAATTAAATCGTTGTTTAACATTTTTAAACTAAATTTTCCTGTTGATTTTTTTTTTAATTTCTGACTTTATGAGATTTCGATCGATTTCAATTGCAGTTTATATAATATGGTTTAAATTTGATTATTAAGTTTCTCTGTTTCGATTCTTTATAAGACAAATCAGCAATTTAGTTTAGTACTCTTATCAAATTGTAGGTTACATGCAAAAAGCTAATTTTTTTATTCAAACATAAAAAATTTAACTCCTAAAGACTCTCATCCTAAAGGCCCAAAAGATTTATCGTCCACACAAATAATCTCAAATCTCTTGATTCTATAGAAAAGATTCATGACATGTACTCATGATTTGATAACATATATTATCTTTCGATTATTGATTTATAAAATCAAACATGCTCAAAATATAATTAATCTAATTAAATATTCAACAAAAGCATATTCTCATATACGATTATAATAATATGATCAACGGCAATCTACGACCTAGTCCCAAAATCAAAAGAGTTTATTTAGACATATTACAATAAAAACCACAAATCAAACTAGTTATGGTCATGTTTTCTAACAAAACAATCTAAAAATAGAAACAATTTGATCTTTATAATAATCTTTTTTCACTTGATCATTTTTTGCTTCTTGATATTTTACGGGCTCAAATATAATTTAATGATCTTTTTTCGAGAGTTCTAGAATTCCACAATGTATGGAAGAATTTAATTTTAAATAGGAATTAAAACAAATCTTAAACACAGGCCAACATTGTTGTATAAGTTGTGTACATTACAACTTTATACAACCAGCTTGTACGACACTTTACAAATTGTTGCATGGGCTGTGCAAGCCATCTTGTGTCCTTGCACGGATCATGCAACCTCCTCTCGATCCAAATTAGCTCTTGGAATTTCAAAATCAAGATTCAGAATTTTTTAAGTCTATATTGAAAACCCAAACATGGCCCAAATTATATATGTTAGTGAGGGAATGATTAAGTATGAGAGAGGAGTCAGAAAACATAGAAACAAATGGGTTTCACGATTGCTCATTGGGGCTGCCTCCATTGTCTCTGACTTGTTCAGAATACCAAACTTCCATAAAGTTTGCTCTGCCAAAAGCACTGAAACCCTACTTTTTTGTTGTACGTATCTCACCTGTCAACCTCTAATTGGAAATTCTTACCTATGTACTATAACTTGTGTTAAAGCACTCACTTATGTACTCTTAGATTCTCTGACAAACTATACATACACAACAAAACATATATATAAACAAATTTCCATCTTCTTGGTGCAAAAGCAGCCTTCTTATCATTTTGGGGAACACGTTAGTTTCCTGGGGTGCAATAGTTTAAACATTCTTGATTCCCGATCTACAGACAGGCGTCGTTCTCTTCCTTTCTGTTTAAATAATTAACTTAGCTCCCTGGAAGAGAGAGAGAGAGAGAGAGAGAGAGAGAGGTGAATATATGTGCAAAATAATATTTTAGACTTTTATTGTCATTTATATCGAAAGCTTTTTCCAAGATGGGCAAAATTAAGGGTGATTTTTCTATTTGGTATGAACTTTATGCAAAGTTATCGACACACGATCGAGGTTCTTTATCTTTAATAATGTTTGATTGTTTTATAATTTTTATTTTAAGTGTGTGTATATATATTACAATTCACATGTATAGGAATATTGTTGTTATATACCATCAATCAAATCATTTAATTATTTTTTAAATGCAATTTTTTCGAGTTGAGGGACTTAGTCTTAAACTAGCTAGATTGATATGTATAATAAAATTGATCACGAACATTACAAATTAGATAGAGAATAGAGAATTCGTAGAAATTATCATTAGTCTTGGATGATTGAGGTGTATATATATATATATATATATATATAAAGTTTTGGAGCAAGTGATCCTTGTGCCACATACAATCACATATTCTAGCTTGATGAACGGTTGATGCTCGGTTCAAACCGGCACTTCCTAGGCCATGAATACGACGGATAATTACTAATCGATTCAGACCCAAGCAAGACCAACTGAAAAATTCTGGACCCTTTGCCTTGTAAGGACATTTACTGGGGCTTCTTTATTTATATCTTAATTACATCATATTTAATTTAAAGTATCCTACTCCATAGCACTCCTAATGAAATCAAAACTCCAAATTGTTGAAAGCTGCATTTGAACATAAAAGTAGTTATTGACAGCTTAGTATTTGTAATGCTTTGCAGTTTCAAAAACTTGTGCCATTGACCAAGTGAAATAGTTTGCTTGGACTTTTGACGCTGCCAACTGTGTTTGATGCAAATAAGGATTGATGATTATGTGTTTGGTATTTTGTCCCAAATGAAAAGAAAACTAACATGACATTTTTACTTTGTTAACAAGAGAGAGTAAAGACACTTCTTGATTATTCAAAACAAGGGGCAACCCTCCATCATTTGATAGTTCAACAACCCTACATTGCTCACATGCATCACATCCTTCCACTCTCTAAATAACTAGCTAGATAGATATAAATACATCAAATTAAATCGATTCTTCTCCTTTCATATATTAAATAATAATACGGATGATTGTAGAAAAAATTGCAGTATCAAGAATCTAAAGTAGTCTGTGTAGACTTTAATAGTTTAGTAATATCGTCTAATAAAAAAATTGTGTAAATTCGATGTAGAAAAGAAAAGGAGGGTAGTGGGAAAATATGTATGAATAATGAAAAATGATTACCAAAAGACAAGAACAATCTGTTGGGTATTTTTTTCACTTGCCTTTTCTTCATCTTGGGATGTCCGCAACCATCTCTATCTATCTCTCGCCTTTCTCTTTCTCTCTCTACAAAAGTTTTGTTAAGACCCTTTCAACTTGTATAAATACCCCCAGACATGCAACAACTCTCTCGAACCACGCCCCACCTCCTTATTCTGCTCTTCTTAATCTCTGCCCACTTTCATCTTCAATCCCAACTATTTTCTCTCACTAAAATCACACACACAAAACACGCAGTTGTAGATATATGTACAGCATGGGAGAAATAGAGTATCAAAACAAACCATGCAACAACCCCACAACTACTGGCCGCTTAAAACTCTTCGGTTTCGATGTCACAGAAGATCAAGAAGAGGTAGACTCCACCAAATCGCCGTCAGGATCGCCGTATTCCGGCGAATTTCCGGCCGCCGACGGCCGCAAGTACGAGTGTCAGTACTGCTGCCGCGAGTTTGCGAACTCACAGGCCCTCGGCGGCCACCAAAACGCACACAAGAAGGAGAGGCAACAGCTCAAGCGTGCTCAAATGCAAGCCAGCAGAAACGCCGCCGTTTCCTACATGCGCAACCCTATGATCTCCGCCTTCGCCTCCCCGGCCCACCTACTCGCCCCCGCCGGCTCCGTCGTTGTTCCGGGGGCGTCTCCGTCGTGGGTGTATGTGCCACGCGCCGCGCAGCCGTTCCAGGTCTCGCACGGCTGTGTTTTTCCTACTTCGGGTGGTGGAAGGGGCGTAGGGAGCGTATCCTACGCCGGCGGCGCAGCGGAGTCTGGCCTGACGAGCGTCGGACCTCAACAGCCGGTGAAGGCACATAGTGGAAGATTAGACGGCCCGTCTTTAAGTAGATTTACAAGAGTTGATGATGGGCCGGGCTTCGACGACTCATTCGGGCTAGATTTACACCTGAGCCTAGCCCCAGCTGCGCCGTAAATTTGAACTCGGCTCGATCTGATGAATTAGGTTTGATTAAGCTAGATAGGAAGCCGGTGCTGATTCCTCCTTTTCTTCCTAGATGGATTTTGTACATTTTCAGATTTTTTATTTAATTTTTTTTTTCTCAAATGGAAATTTATCAACCATGCTTGCTTAATGATATTTTAGTTGGAATTTCTGGCTAGAATTTTCACTATTTTGGATTTACAATCACTAATTTAATATTTAATCATATAATTTATGTTTCAACACCCACAAATTAATGTGTATATTTCAGTGGGAGGAAATATATACAAAGACGAAATATTGACTAAAACTGAGTAACTCGTTTGCAGGAATGATCACATACACACTATTGACACGTGTTATTATATTCATCAAAAAAATAATTGTTTCAGTTAAATTTGTAAAGTAATAGTAACACATATTCATGGTGAATAGGTGGTCATTCTAGTCTCGTTTTGAATAGAATAACCTTGTTAATTGCTTGTTTAGTTGTACGCGGATGTACTTTATTCTTTTATTATTGAGCATAAGATGACTGGTTTAATTTAAGTTTAAAACAAGGATCGAGATGGTGGAAACCAGAACATGGTTTAGAAATAGATAATTAATTAATAAATAATTATGATCAAAAGCATGAAGTTGAAATGTAATGTTAGGTCTTAAATTATGTATTGTGAATATTTAAAAGGGATACCACAGTTGTAGTTAATTGGATTAACAGTAACTTTCATGATTAATTAAAAATAAGATACGAATTAGGTATGAAAATGTACAATTAATTTAGTAAAAAAATGCCCAAAAAATTACAATTTTTGGCCACTTACAATATAATTGGATTATAATAAGTATTAATTGATACAAGAAGTAGCGATCTTAAACATTAATCCCTAAATCCATGCAAATGCAGAACATCAATATATTTCTTCGAATTCTTCAAAAGTTGATTTTTGAATATGTGGTGTTCGGATGCTCATCTTCTCCATCAACTAGATTATTTCTTAAATACGTACACTAACTTTTTTTTAATTTTTTTGGAACAAATATATATATATAACTCGTTTGTGTAAACAACATTGTTAATTAATATATACTTTTGTACATATCAATAATATATTATAATATAAAATAAAATGTTTAGTGCTTCGTAATATGTTATTCCCTCTTTTAAAAAGCAAAATTATTCTAAACAAAAAAGGCGTGTTTAAAAAATTAGTTGAAATTTCAACATTTCTTTATGACAAATATATGTTTTTAGTTCGATATTATTGAAAATTCAAACTAACAAATAAATAAAAGATATAACTAAAAATTAATAAAAAAATAATTAAATTTAAAAAATTAGAAAATTGAAGTTTCATTGCTCGGTATGATGGAAAATGAATCGCATATTGTACACAAACAAATCCATTGTAAGACATAAGTAAATATACCACTTCCTCCATTTTCACTTATACGATTTTTTTTATTTTTTAATTTAACTTATTCAATTATATATAGCTTATTTATAAAATAAAAAAGTTATATACTTTATATTTAATCAAACGAGTCCTTGACTTTATTTTATCATAAGCTAAAATATTTAAAATAATAAATTAAATAAAGAGAACTAAACTAAGACAATAGTCAACACCAACAAATACAATCATAATAATATAAAATAAACTAGTTGAAAGAGAAAATAATATAAATATTATTATATATAATAAGGGGGAAAAGGTTTGAATTAGTAGAGTCATCAACCAATGGGATATGGGATAGGAAGTCCTACGTGTATCCCCACAAACAAAAGATAATGCAATCCAAGATATATAAGCACCAAAAACAAAAGCTGCCGACAAATTTTTTTATTATTAATTTGTAGGAAATATTGGTGTTCTAGTATTGTATATTTACAATATTTTCTGATTTTTTTTTTTTGATAAAATCTCTTCAAAATAAAATGTTTTTGTAACTTAAAGTAAATAAAATATTAATTCACAAAATTAAAATTTAATCGTTTTTTTAACAATAAATATGAAAATGTTTAGAGAAAAAGTAAAATGCATTTCTAAATTCCAAAACAAAACACACATAAAATCTTTAAAAATATGAAACCAAGATAAAAAGATTTTTATTAAAATCCAAAAATTACAAAATTAAATATGTATAGAAATTATAATTTTATTTTATCAATATGAAAATGCTCCATGAAAATCTGAAATCTATTTTTATAATCTAAAAAAAAGCACAATTAAATTCTAAAAATATAAATTTCAAACCAAAACTAGATTTGAAAGTTTTTAGAAGTCTAATAAAAAAAATTAATCTTGTACTGTTACCAGATAAAAAAAATTAAAAATAAACACAAAAATAAAATTTAGATTTGATTTGAATTTTTCGGAGTTGAGAAATAATTTTTTTTATTTTCTTTAATATTTTCATTTTTTAATATAAAGACATCCACTTAAATAATTGATGCCCTAATTTAATTGCCAATTATATTGACGTAGATGTAAACTATCGAGTATCGAGTAACCTGATCTATTATGTAAAAGACGAAAGAAAAAAAAAAGAATTCAAATTAAAAAAAGAAAAACTAATGTCCTCAAAATCTTTTAGTAATATTGGCAACTTCTTTTCGGTGCAAAGTGAGGCTTAAAATTATAGGTTATGTCCCAAAGTCGGCGCTTCGCATGCCTCTTCTTCTTGCCTTTGGACAACCAAAGTGCTTCACGCATCATTTTAATCAATACATATATACATATATATATATAGTATTTTCTTAAGGACTTTAACTATATACTTTTAATTTATTCAAAAAAATATGAAAAGTGCCCGTTAGTAATAGCTAGTGGATACTGACGAGCTTGATTTGTGAGTGATTTTGTTCCAAATTCTAAGCGAATATAAGAGTATGAAAGAAAGAAATTACAAGAAAAGTGATGAAATGAAATGCAAATTAAGACTTCTTTAAAGGAAAAAGGAAAAAAAGTAATGACTTAGTTTTTGTTATTATCAAAGGTAGACAATAGAGAATAAATTAGTATGGATTATTTTGGATTGGATGCTTTTGTTTTGTTTGGAAGTCTTTGATGACAATGAGTCCATCTTTGGCTGAAAAAGAGAGAGGGATTTGAAAACTTGTGCCCTCATGGAAACAGTGGTACCTTTTTGACATATGTAACTGAATGTAGGAATATACATACATATATATATATATATATATGTCTGTGTGTGTGTGTGTCACAAGTTCATAAAAGGGGGGAAATGTATAATTAAATCAAATTCCATTCCCACAACTTTTCCTCATCATAGGGCCCTATGTACACTTTTCCTTCATCAGTGCATTCAATTTAATTTAATTAGATGTGCTCTATCAAGAACCCCACCCCCCTTATGTGGGGTGGATAGGACTTAGAGAAGTCATCTTCCAATGTAGCTTCTATGTACATATATAGGCTTTGTCTGATCTTATAAACATATTTGGTGAGTGAGGCCAATCTAGCTTCCTCAAAGTGTGGCAATCATATCCACCTCATCATTACCCATCCCTCTTCATCACCCATCATCTACATTGGCTTCATTGTGTGAATTATGTGAGTTTCTTGGCTAATCTTATCCTTTTTTTTTTTTTTTTTACCTTTGATCGGCATGCTCTATCTAGTACAGTATCAATCATGCAATTACACATGTATGAGTCATATATTAATGATTGAAGATCAAATATACTTTATCTAGTGTAGTATCAATCATACAATATTGATAATTGAATTAGATTTTCCATTGATATAGTATTTACCATCTTTATACGTTCCGGATCAATAGATAGAGCAACTAATGATGGCAAAGATTCTTGTTTTTGGAATAAATGAATGGATCCCATTTAACTAAGGGCTTCCCTGACCTCATAATGATGCTTCTTTTCATAGTTGTTAATGTATATATTTGTTTTTTCTTTAGTCACATAATAATTAAGTATATAGTTAAATAGAGCACTTATCGAAGTGATTGTGCATAAGCCGCCCCATTATATATGAAGCTGGCCTGCTGCCAATATAGGTACTGTTTGGTGTTTGCTGGGTGAACCTAACAGTTGATTTGTATCTGTCGGCCTGTGATTATTTTGATTTTTTGGGATAAAAGCTCATATGATTGTAATCCTTCCCTTGTGAGTGAAAGAGAAGTTGAGATAACCTAAACATGGTCATAGTATCTGGGCTGCATGATTGAACATATTAATGTACAAAACTTCCTAATCCACAATGCCACTGTCAACAAACAGATATAAACAATACTTTCACTTATCAACCTGAATGAAATCGAAATCCTGTCTGCATTCAAGAATCTGAGCTGTCCCTGAAATGCAGAAACCTCTTTCAACTAAATTTAACTTCATAAATACAGCAAAATATATCCAAGGATTGCGATTAGTATTCCTTGGCCTTTTGCCTCAATTCGTTAAGCTCCTGCTCGATTTCAGGATCTTGAAACTTCAAAGCACTTGCAACCGGTCTCCCTGCTGGGAGCTCTCCCTTCTGCCCACCGAAAAAAATATATATTCGTCTTAATAAATTTGATAGGAAGGCACTGATTGTAATTATATTTAGAATGTCAGGAAAATAATTCAAAGAGAGTAACCATGGTGCTTCCAGAGAGTCCTTTCTTCAAATTGGCAAGTTCTTCATCAACAGAAGTCGTCTCTAGTAAAGCAAACTGCAAAATGTAAAACAAAATTACAACTTTAACCAATAAAGAATTCTACTTGGTTTGTAAATTAGATTCTTAGAGGACAATCTTTTTTAGGTTGCAGAGCCTAAATTCATTGGTAGTGACAAGAAATGGACTACAGCCAAATTTCAGCCTCTTTTTTTGTACATTGGCATTGTCAAGTGCAGAATTAGCAGCTGGAAAAACAAATGCCGCTAATGAAAGAGCAGTAGAACTTAGAGAAATGGCTGCAATTGATATATTAAAACCACATCTAACAACCTTTCCTTCAAGTTCATCACTGCTTAGCTGATTAAGGGCTTCTGCCTGAGATTCCATCGCCATAACTGTCAAAAAAAAGAAACAAAATCTTTGAGATAGTTTGAGATACACTGGCTCATGTTTCTTGTCATATGAGTTACGTGCTATCAAAGAGGCAGAAGCATACTAGATACAGAAGAATCTGAAAGGTACAAGAATAAACCTCAGTACAATCTCGAGCTTTAAGAAAACAAGTTGAAAGAAAATGCAGCATACTAGTATACATCAAAAGGTCAGGGTGCATTGCTTTTTTGCCTATCGCAAGTGCAAAGGTACCTCTAGGAGAAGGGGGTGGGGGGATTTGTTCCAAGCTTGCTCTGGAAAGGCCAAAACCAATCAAAAGAAGTCGTCGGAAGAGGATCTAGGAAAGACTTCGTTGGGGTCGTAGTTACAAAAAAAAAAAAAAAAAAACATCTCCACACGTGCTCTGACGTGTTTTCGAGTATACAAGCTCATATGTAGCTTTCACCACTTGTGTTACCACTTAAAATGATAATACTCATTTGTTCCTCCATAGCTGATGAATAATATAAGTTGGAGAAGATAGATTAATTTTATACACACACAAATGTGATGCTTCATGAGCTAAAAACAGCTGTTTATATAGCTCCTTTAATTTAAGCCTAACCCAAAAAAGGAAGGGGCTCTGCGCGGCAAATTAGAAGGGGGAACATCCTATAGATTAGTTATAGGCACGCAATAAGGTTCACCGACTACCTATGGAATTAATTGTACACTGACCTGGGGACTGCAACTTAGGGTTCATGCAGCGAGCTTAGGTAAGCGAGCGAGTGTTTCCCTATTATTTTACGCGCCCGTACCACCAAAAGAAAGGGAAATGAATTAAAAAATAACCAACTATTCCCATATTGATCTTTTGAAGATCGAATCCCCATATTGCTTTAGCTTGACAAGTTCATTATTATCTGTCATTTGTGTGTGTGTGTGTTTTCGAGCTACTACCTGAATCACTAACTGAGATGGTTAAGGTTATTGTTGTTTTGATAAAAATCATGAACAATTATGGAATCCTGTCATGATACAGGACTATTTTTCAACAGATATAACAGAGGGAAAGAAGCTTGTTTTGCAACAAAAGGCATGTAAATGGATCAGCTTACCTTTTTCTTCCATCTTCTCGAAGGCTGAAAGAGCACTGCTAGTATTTACATTCCCCAACATCTCACTCACTTTTGTTGCAGTCCTGAAAAGGGGTTTCCAGTTATAGCTAATCCAAGTAAATTTGCTCGAGGGACTTGCAGATAATTAAAGTGAAGGGCAAGAACAAACTTGGCAGACTGAGCTCGTGCTTTCAGAGTATCTTTTTTGGACCTAGCTTCCTGTATTTTGCTTTCCAACAGCTGTTGCACAAGGTACCGAAATGGTAAGTCTAAACTATAAGGGTGCAACAATAGTTAGGAGGATAATTTATCTACCATATATAAGTTTAATATAGTAAAAGAAATGGAATGCAATTAGTAAAAATAATTTAATAAGAATGAGGCCATATAAGAGCTACATTCATGTAGCTGCATGATGCATATGTGCGTGCCAACACAGGCACATCCCAAATCTCAAACGGCAATAGCAGAAAGTAATTGTATCCATTGGTAAAGCAACCCACCCTTGTATTGGAGACAAGGTTGTCAACTACACCTTTCTGCTGATCAAGCTGAGCCTTCAAAGCAGTTGCATTATCCTGGAAATTTTTGCAACAATGTCAAACAAGAAAGAACCATTTGTGGTGATATGAAGAATTTATATCCAAACAAGAGCAACATAGCTTGTTCACAAAAGGCACTGAAATATGAATAATATGCACACATAGAACCCAGCTTTATCTAATTGCTCCAATTTAGATGCTATTATTGTAATCCATGAGATTGCGGTTTGATTGATATCCCTCAACCACTATTAAATAAGACATGAATAGTGAGGTACAGAATATAAATTGAGACAAATAACCCCGAAGGTAGCCAACTGATAAAGGAACCTTTTAGTAGGCTGGGTGAAATGTCCGGCCTCCTACAATCAAGTTTCATTCTGTAAAGTGCTTGCTCCACATGTAACTTACCTCACCTCTCTAAAATAGTAAGAAAAATAATGATTAACGAGCTGTCAATCTACATTTTCCAAACATTTCAGGGTAACTTTATTTGTCAAAAAAATATCAGTTTTGGTGCAGGCCTCCAAGCTACTTATTAACTTCCGAAGGAGGCATACAAATGAAGGGGGAGAAAAAAATGAGCTCTCAAATTTAGATCATGGTACCAACAATGTCAAATGAAACCTTGTTGAACTTTGTATGATTTTCCTTGCAGCAGGTCAAATGATATGTTGATGGCTAGATTCGGAGTCACTTATGACCTTGGAATTATTGAATAAAATAAAATAGTACTTTTGATATTGTTGAATTAATAAAAGCTTACATCGAAATGTAATACGACAATAAATGCCTCTGGAATTACTCATATCGCTTCAGTAATAAGATAATAAAATCAATAGTTGTAGAAAACGCAAGAAATGCATCATGGAACAACTAAACTCATCAGGAATGTGAGTAATTCTTGACATATTCATTAAGTTAAAAGAAAGCACTCACAGCATATGATTTTCTACGCTTAAGAGCTTCACGAGCAAGGTCCTCATCACCCTTCCCAAGAGCAAGTTGCGCTCTACGATACCTGTGATTAAACAAACCAAACTCAGACTTCAAGAAACTGAAACGAATAGCATGATAGATTAATGGCACTTACCAATCCTCAGAAGCTTGTTGTGCAGCCTTATATTTGTTTTCCATCTGCTTCTGTGAAGCCAAAATCTACAAAAGAAGATAGATAGAATACTAACTTGCCTTCACCAATATATTCAATAACTTCAAGATTATTTCTTTTTAACTTGCCTTCACCAATATATTCAATAACTTCAAGATTATTTCTTTTTAACTTGCCTTCACCAATATATTCAATAACTTCAAGATTCTTATTTTGAACTTGCCTTCACCAATATATTCAATAACTTCAAGATTATTTTTTTCACATCAAGAAAACATACAGAAAAATCACATTGCAGGGAAATTACGGCCACCATCAGTCCACCCCCACACTCCAAAAAATGCCTACCCCTTCTGTCCATTCTACCACATAACCAAAATCTCTGAATTAACAGGTCAAAAAGCATTTACAGGCTATATTTTTGCAAATGAAACAAATTTAGTTACAAACGCTCAATAGCGGATGTATCTTTTTGCTCATGCTCTTAATTGCTTCCAGGACTGCAATCTATTGCATCAAAAATACCAAGCACTTAATGTACACTTTAAGATAATTTCTCCAACCCAAATCCATCAAAGAAAATATAATAAAACGAGAAATAATGTTGAGTCTTGCTTTTATCTAAAAGGAGTTAATCAAACTTTTAGAGAGGAGAAAGGGAAGAAGTGAAAGAGAAGTGATCATGGCATGACATACTTGTGCAGTAGCTTGACGTAACTTGACCAAATCTTCATTCATCTCGATGACAGTTTGTTCCAATATTTTCTCTGGATCCTCAAAGGTGCTTATTATAGCATTTGCATATGACTACACTTAAAAAGAGTTAACGTACAGTCAGTAACAATTCCTTAGTTTACCAATGAATCTAAAAGATATCAAGAATGCCAAACAACCTTAATAACTCTAGCAAACCGATCAAAGAGATTCATTTGAGCACCAAGTGCACCCCCTCCATGGCTGTTAATCCGGGAAATACTAGAGTAAGATAGTCGTATTCCTGTGTATTTTGGGGTACCCACTGCACAAAAGAAAAGGGCCTAGCATAAGTACTGGGGAAAACACATTTAATCCAATATCAGAAAGCACAAAAAAAAAAATAATACCTGAAGCACATCAATTTCTTATCACATTTAAGTATCAGTAAAAGGACTACCAATTTCAGGTTCAAACATATATACCTACAGGCTTCAGCAGAGCTCCAAATGCTTATTATGCATCAAAGATAGCATACAAGATGATGTCCCTCATAACTAAAAATGGCAATAAAAGCCACAGGAGCAACTCATAAACCAGAAAGAGTTCTCAAAACCGTAATCAGATAATTTGGTCAATAAGGAAGTCAACGAACCCACACCAGTGTTAGTATAGCAAGTTTAGGATAACATATACAGGCAAATAAAGTAAACACAGAAATCCTTGTTTTGTGAACATAGATCATCTTTACAACCTAATGTTTTTCATCAAAAGAATCAGCAGCAGCAGATATAACATGTGAATGATTTGATTCATACACTATTACATTGAACTCCTCACAAATACCTCTTTAAAAAAAAAAAAATCACACATATTCTGGTGGAATGTTCATGCTTATTTTGTACTCAAGCATACTCACGCAAGACTGCAGTATATGTTAGTAACAGGAGCTCATGCATATACTTCATGAAATTCAGTTTCAAGTTAAATGTGCACTGCTATCACACGAAAGGCCAATAAATCAATCAGCAGTACATCACGCCGAACAACTTGTACCTTAGCCTGGCATTATCAATTCTCCTTCTCACAATTATCAAATTTGAGAATTAATACAACCCCATCTTTTTAAGACGGTAGGGGTTTGTTCTACAGCATAATCAACCGCACAATATATCACAAACACAACTCAAATAAAAGTGAACCCTATGATTACCTCCATGACCGAAAAAAGATGGTCTAAAAGCCGCTGCCTTCACAATAATGACCCCTCTATTGTACGAGGGAGCAGAGGGGGCAACTGAAGGAGAAGCCATGCTTAAACCCGTTACCGGCGCTCTTACAGCCACTACCATTATCTTCTTCTGTATAAACGAGCTTAGCGTCTGCGGTGACCGTGGAGATTGACGGGGGGAAAGGAGAAGAAAGAAAGCTCTGCGAATCAATCAACTATAACGAAATATTCAGTGGAAGATTCTTGCAAGAATCACAGTGTTTCTGCAATTTAGTTTTTCCTTTCCCCCGATTTAAGTGATATTTTTGTTTGTGGTTTGAGGGTGAGGAAGGATCAGATTAATTTTATTTATTTTTTGTTTTTTTATATCTGTTTTTATTATATATATATATATATATATTTTTTTTTTTTTTCTTTTGGACGTTCTTTTCACCATTTATTGGACTAATCTGCTCTAGTCCCTGGGCTTCTCGAAATTATCTTTCTTCTTCTTTTTTTTTAATCAGAAAAACTCATTATATTAAATATTAAGTTCCGGATTATAATTATGTATAAAAATAGAAAAAGTATATTTTTTGATATTATTCATTTTATAGAAACTAAAATATAAGAAAAAAATTAAAAATTAAAATGAAACAAGATTTTTTGGTTTTATACATAGTGAAAAATAGCAAAAAAGATAAGGCCCAGCTACTGCTGGAGAAATTGTCTCCAGAATATTATTGCTCCAGACTAAGAGCCCATTTGAGCATTTTGGGCAATGGTTTCGCAATGTTAATTGTATAAGTTATTTCTTCATTCTTGCTATTATTTCGTCTCATTACATTTTCAATTTTTATTTGTAATTCTTTCATCCAAGCACGATGTCAATGGGCCGGGACAGGACGGGCAGTAGAAAATTCAAATGCGACCTGCAATTTTAAATTCCGCCTTCTTGTCTCATGCTTTGTTACGGGCCAGCAAATGTTGATCCATGTCCGATCTTATGTGGGGCTAATCTGCCCCGCCCTGCTCCATCTGTTATTTTAAATAAATTATTTATTACATTATACACTCTAATATTTAATGAGTTTCACATATATATTTACATACACACATAATATAAAGAACAAACGAATATTAAAAAAATCAATTTGTATTTAACTGAACTAAATAAACTATAGATATAATGTTTTTTAATAAATAATTCAAACAGGAGGGACGGCATGATACAAATATAAGATCCAGACCGACCTGACCCATGCACAGGTCAGGACTATCCCACCCCATCTCAGAACGGGGCAGGTCGGGCTTGCCCCAAGAGCCTAAGAGCTAGGTAGGTCGAAAGCACGAGGTGTAAGCAGCAGTAAATCTATTCAAAAACTCCTGAAAAGCAATAATAAAACAAAGAAAGATAGGTTAGTCTCTGAATAAATATTCCTTGCTCAAATTAGCTACTAATTTATCCAATTAAGCCATTCAAATATTAAAATAGGCAGAATAGGTTTTTTGATCTTCGAAATATGAGCAAATACCCATCATGAATATCAAAATAACTAAGTAAATATATTTAATAAATTTTTAAAATAACAAATCGAATATTAAAATAACTAAACTGTATATTATTACTTCCAGCGTCCACTATGTACGTATAGAGTTATTTACCAGCTCTCGCACGGGCCCAAATCAGCTAAAAATGGGCCTTGAGCGGGTTTGTTGCTGGGCCGGGCTGGGCCGGGCCGGGCTTATCACCTTGATCGGGCACACAAGGCCTCCACACTGTCCTACCCCAGATCCCATTAAAGCAAAACCCTTTAGCAGCAAGATTACTCCTAATCTCATCACCTTTCCCTTTCCCCGACTCTTTGTCTTTCCCTGCCAGCATTCTTTCTTCAAAAGATAGCCCGGCCCGTATTAAAGCTTTATCATTAAGTTGTTGCAAAACGAGCCCGATATGTAAGTAAAAGATGACAGCAAAACCTGTATATATGTATATTACTTATATGGCACCTCAGCATAGCTTGAATCGGAAAGCAATCCAAGAACAACCAGACATTGCTTGACTTCTTTGTGTGGATCAACAAGGGACTTAGCTGTGGATAATGGCCGTTGTTTCTGCTGCTTCTTCTATGAAGAGAGAGAGCATTTAGAACAACCAAATGAAAGCATTAGCAAATTTACAAAAGAACAAAGAAATGAAAAGATAGTATAGTGACAGATCCCTGCCTTGAGCATGTTTACTGAACTATTTGTAAATCTCAAAGCTTCTTGAAGGGAAGTACTCAGTATAGGGGATGTGTGCAGATCATCAGCCATTTTTATCTCGAACTCATCATGCAGTTTATCTAAGCATTCTTGCGCAGCAGGGCTGAATCGGACTTTATCTCCTTTTAATCCAATCTCTTCTTTGAATGCAGACAATCCATCATCACATTCTTGCAAAGTCTGTCAAATTGACAACAAGAAGCAAGAAAGCTCTAAACAATATCCCAATCTTTTGTTTGTAATGGAATCACTAGAAGGGATCCAGGATATCAGGTAAAGAATTCTTCCTTCAACACCTTTTTGCCAGACAGCATTCCTCAACCTTCTTATGCATAGATCTCCAGGGGCTGTTTGTAATACTGTACGAGGGTATTTGTAAGAAAACAAACTTAATTGATATTTTTTAAGTGTTCCTCAACCTTATTATACATAGAGCAATGCAGACAGCCTGAATGTCATAGGCCTTTAGAAAAATTTGAGAAATAAAGTCTACAAAGCTAAAAGTATGAATTGAGATACAATAATCATTAAATACACCATAATCTGGTTCTACTGGGTTGAAGGACAATAAAAAAAAAAAAAAAGAGAAAGACTCCATGAAAGCAGAATCATTTCACCTGATATACATAAAACACAGCTTCCGACACAATTTCTATCTGTGATATTGCATAATTAACAGGGGACCTGATAGTGAGTTCCTAAGAGGAAATGCCTCAAATGCAGGGGGATGGTTGTAACCTGTAAAAGAAACAAATAAGAATGAAAAAACCCATAAAAATGGCAGTAGTTCCTAGAGCATCGAAACATAAAGCAACAGTTAGTTGCATCTTTTACCTCATCAATAGTGAAAACATTTCCAAGTGATTTAGACACTGTTTCATCATTCGCTGTAACAAAACCATTATGCATTCTATAACTAATGCTCTCTGGGCAAGCAGCACAGCTCTGAGCAATCTCATTTTCATGATGAGGGAATATCAAATCCATTCCACCCCCATCAATATCAAATGAAACGGTCAGGTAATGAGCACTCCTGGGACTGCATTCTATATGCCATCCTGGTCTTCCTTGTCCCCGTGGCCTGCCCCACCGCGGCTCGCCAGGCTTTGCAGCCTGTTTATAAAAAATAGATAAATAATAAAATCAACAATAATAAAAACTCCACAAAGGTATGCAGTGATGTAAAAACGACCCACAGGAGCTTGGTGTCCTTGGCCACTTCTACTTGCTTGCCAAGTCGGCTCCACCTAACCTTGCCCAGGACCCACCTAGGGGCTACACCCCAATCAGCCACTCACCTGGCATCTCGTGTCATTTACAAAAATTGGGGATGCAAAAGGCAAACAATGAAAGTTTTAGGGTAAATTTCTTAAAAAATCACCTTCCATAAGTCTGAAGGATTCGGCTTCCCCTCATCAATGGCAACTCGTTCTCCAGCTCTATTATTTTCTAGATTCTGTTTTGCTAGACGATCACCGTAATTAGGGAATTCTCAAAAGCGAAGTTTACATCACCATCAACAGCATAAGCACAGCCATTGCTGATAATTTGCAACAATAGACAGCAGAGAACCAAGCAGAGAGTAAAATAGAAAAGGAAGAGTAGTTCATCACAATAATTAACATAGAGTCAGAAGAAAATGAGCTCACAGCTGGTTTTTTAAATAACTACTACATACTAGCATCAAATAAAGCCGTTCCTGAGGATCATCTTAGTACAATCACTGAGCTACCATAAACTGATCTTTATGAACCAAATGCAAAGAAATAAATACTCGGTCGTACAGCAATAAGACAAGACAATTTTGCATAGGTTTTGAAAATGATCACACAGTAAGATCTATCTACCAAAAAAAAGAAAAACATTCACAGAGAGGTAATTATTATTAATGGATAATTGCATGAGAGTAACCTGAGCTATCATATCCTTGATCTGCTCAATATGATCAGTAACTCAAGGCTGATGGGAGGAGAGAATGCACTGGAGATCAGCCAAATCTCTAAGAAACTCTTCACAAAACTTACCACTCAAAGCTACTGGATCCTCCCCAACGTCATTTGCTTTTCAAATAATCTGAAAAATTCCATCGCTCAAATCATCAGAAAAACTTTGATCGAAGTAAACTGAAAATACGAAACCAAAACACTGCCAATTATTCGCCTACAATATTTTTGACAGATTATATTGGTTAAGAATAGAAACGATCTATCAGTAAACCATTGTAGAGACATTAAACTTTCCCAAATCCTTGTTTTGTTTTCCCAATTCACCATTTCCTCTGGATTACGTGAAACAGAGATAAATTATGGGCCCAACTTCATCGCACTAGCTTCTACCTAAATAATGAGCATTTTCGCAGATTCAAAATTGCATAAGGTGAGGAAATCTCACCTTGTCATCAACATCAGTGAAATTGCGGACATAAACAATCTCATAGCCCAAATACTTCAAGTATCTGCAGCTTTAATTTCAACAAATTATAATTCAGACAAAAAATAAGTCTGTTTCTCAAACCTTGCAACATACGAACGGTTAATAGAGAAATACGAACAGCTTCAAAGCCATAAACAACAGCACTCGCCCAAAGAAACAAGCTTCCACGAAAGTTCGTCAAAACAGAAAATTACGCCTCAATTTCCACACAATTAACGCAAACAAATCCCAGCAAAATGCCTGAAGCGAAAACCTGTGGAGAGCATCGAATATCACGTGGGCAAGCGCGTAGCCTATATGGCTTAGGTCGTAGGAGGTGACACCGCAGATGTACATTCCGACTTTGCCCTCGACTCTGGGCTTAAAAATCCCTTTCGCCTTCGTCTTGGAATTATACCCTTGAAACTCCGGCCTCTTCTTCGCCATTACTATTTAGAAATTAACAGAATAGGCAAAGGTATGTGCTTAATGTATCAGAATACAGAAGACTTCTATTGCTATCGTCCATGGAGCAAGAAACAAAACCCCGCCGGACAGAGAGTGAGAGGAGTTATTACAGTGGTAACAAGAAAAACTGGTCGCAAAGGAGGAGATTATGGAGATTGATGCAATCCAATTAATATATGTAACAAACTTCGTGAAAACCAGTTTATATGTGATTTAAATCCATATATTAAATTCATATATACATCATTATTATGATCTTTGATTATTCTGTGAAGAAAAATATGATCTTGATATGATTTTTATCACCATTGGTCTCAAGAATGTAGCCCAAATTCCAAATCAGCCTATAAATGTATTTATAATTTCAGTAGAAAGATATTAAATACAGTACATGAAGTCAACAATTTATTTTTATATTATAGTTTTGTGACATTGTTATAAGTTTTCTCTTTAAAATAAAGAATGTTAATGATTTGTAGGTTAGATTTTTTCTTTCCGTCTCAAAATAGTTTTGGACTTCATTTATATTTTAGTCAATTTTTTTGTCCTAACTATACCCACAAGCTATTTATAATTTATGAAAAGTTTACGTTTGAGTTTTTCTTTTTATTTCTTCTACATTATTTCTCGCGTTGTGAGTGTTTATTGAACATTATGTACAACCTATACCAATTTTCAGTTTCAATACACTTTCAATTTTAATATTTTATTTGATTTCATGCCTCCAGACGCTCTAGATTAATTTTAATGTGTAGTATTTGTAATTTGGTGTTTTGTTTTTATATATGGTTGTTTTTTATCTTTATAATTTAGATATTTCATAAATGATTCTTGCACGATATAATTTTTTTATTTTTTATTCTGATATAAAATTTAATAATCAACCATTAAAAAAACAAATTCAACCCAAAAAACACTAAAATAGAACAAAGAATACAATGAAATAGGTTACAACAAATCAACATCCCTACTCAAAACAAATACAAAAACAAACACTTGCAAGAATATTTCTCCACGGTCTCAAAAAATGATGTGGAGTTCAAAAACAAAAACAAAAACAAAATCAAAATCAAAGTATTTAAATTTAAAAAAAAAAAAAAAAAAGAACTGCATCACATTTCCAGCAGCTGAAAATTGGATTCCTGCCTCTGC
The DNA here is from genome assembly GCA_028749325.2 of Caryopteris x clandonensis. Classification (NCBI taxonomy): domain Eukaryota; kingdom Viridiplantae; phylum Streptophyta; class Magnoliopsida; order Lamiales; family Lamiaceae; genus Caryopteris; species Caryopteris x clandonensis. The sequence continues at coordinate 2,833,521 of JAPYKT020000019.1, read as the reverse complement.
CTTCTCATCTCTTCATAAAACCTCTGAATAAATCTCTCAGCTCTCTCATCCACACACTCATCTTCGCTCCCCGATTCCAGCAAATCAGTCGATTCACATCCAATCCACGGCAATGGCTCCACCCCCATCTCCTTTTTTCCACCGCTCCCCATTCCCAAACACTTGGAAATGAAGATAGCATTCGAGTACAGTTTCCTGAAGCTAATTCTCCCACTCTCCCCCTTCCTGCGAAACTCAATCAGAGGAGTACTCGACGGAGAAAACTCGTACTCCTTAACATAATTATAATGATTGTACTGCTTGAACCTCTTCAGTTTCCTCGTTTTCTTGAGAAATATGACCACCTTTGTGATCATGGGTCTCTTCATTTTCGAGACGAAAATGGAGATTTTTAGCAGACTGGAAAGTTTCTGCAGAAGGGGTGAGTTTTTCTTGGGCATTGTGACGAGAGAATGTTTCTGCTTTTGGATTTGAGAAAGTTTTTCTTGTTTACTGTGAGATTAGGGCACATTTTATTGGTGAAGTTTAAGGGGGGAATCTGTGGAGTGGAAGGGAGCTAGGCTGTAAAAAGGTTTAAGGGCGGTGTGCACTTTGTACATATTCTATGGGGATCCGCTAGTAGCCGTTATTTACGCAGCTTTGTCTGAGATTCAAATCTTAGATCAATTATTTTCAAATGTTGGGAGAAGAAATTTTATTTATTTATCGGGTTAACTGCACCCGTGTATTTTATATATAATTTTTGTGTGATGATTTTATATAATTTTATAATCATACGAAACTACATAATATTCTCGTAAAATATTATGAAATTACAGAGAGTGAGGTGTAATTCACTCATTATTTTTGTCATATACTCATTGCTTTTAATTTTCCTAGTTTAGTTTAGTATTTGTGTCGCATAAGAGCTATGTTGCAATCGAACTGAATTAAAAACAAAAACTAAAAGCAAAATAGTTCAATTTTTAAGGGTTTATTTATATATATTTAATTTGATGTAGGTACAATTTTCTTCACTAACATAATTCTAAATAAAATAAGTGATAATAGATCTTAAAAATATTATTATATAGTTGTATAAGATATGTAGCTAATTTGTCATTTTTAGTATTAGTTTGGATCGAATCTTATAAATATAACGTCCGAAGATATCCATCGAATATAATATGTACCGTTTATTTAAACATATATTTATGTGCATATGGGTTATAGATGTTATGTCTCGTAAAATTGATAGTATATAATATATTTACCAATACGAAATGTTATAATTTAATGGCATGTTTGGTAATAAAATCCTTTGTCCTGTTTCAAAGCAAACTGAGGGATAATGCAGTCACAGTTCTGGTTTCTTTTTCTACCGACATACTCTCTGCTATTTAAATCACAAGTGTTCGGAATTCGTTTGATGCGTAGACAAGAATTCTTCCATTGGAACAACAATACTAAACTAATCTGACTAAAACAATAATATAAGAACATAGCCAACACACACTATAGCTTCAATTATATTTTATAGATTACAATTACAAGAATATACTGAAATAATTATAATTATAATAATAATTATTATAATAATAATTATTATTATTATTATTATTATTATTATATAATTTACAATCTTTAAAATTTTGGCTAAAAATATACCTATATGTAATTTTTTTTAAAAAAAAAAATTATCCTATCTTATATTACCTTAGATTTAGAAATTATCTTAACGCCCTTCCGATTTTCTACAAACTAATGGTAGGCCTCGGTGCAAGGTTTCTTATTTCCCCTTTCATATTTTCTGAATTAGTATTTAACCCGTGCGTTGTACGATTATTAAATATTATATACAATATATATATATATAACATTATATAAATATAGACAAAAAGTATTATAAAATTTCTTTACTATTCATAAATATTTGTAAAGGTATTTTAGTTGTGAAAATACTCTGTAGATCCCTTATTTATCATGAACTTATTTAAATTAGTCATTCAAAAATTAAAAATTATTTTTTCTATTTAAATTTTCTAAAATTCAATTTTGATGAGCTCCTAAAACTTTTATACGAGGTAAATGAAATAAATGAAGTTGTTTAGAGTATGAACATAAGGTCCTCTGTGATGTAGTATTTAGTCAATTGGACAAAAAGAAATGAAATTATAGAAATTAAATAAAAGATTAATAAGAGGTCAACAATTTAATTAGTAATTTGGCATTTTTCCCCCAAGTCATGCTGTCGTATTTAATACATCAAAACTAATTCTATGATGCGATCAGAATTAAAACTGATTGTAACCCTACATTTTAGTATTCGTGTTACATTTATGGTCTCGTTACCCACGCTATAAATTATAAACATGTTATGATGCAGATATTAGGAAGAAATATTTTTTTGATTAAACATACCTACGGTGAGTCTAAGATTTGATATAGACACGGGCGTGATCTTTTTGGTTTCGATGTTGGTTCTGAAACCGTGGGAGATGGAATCGAGATGAACTGGCATATAGCCGGTTTCAGTTTTGGTTTCGAAACCGACGGTTCTTCAATTTTATTATTTCTTTTTTCAAAATTCACATTTAGAACAGCCGGTTAGAAACCGAAACCGATGAATTTTGATCGAACCACCGGTTTTTAATCGGAACTTCGATTAAAACCTACGGTTTGGAACCGCATACCATAGAATAGGAATTGTAACCGGCCAAGTTCCGATTCCGAGCATAAAATATTTGATATAGATACGTTTTGATCTTTTTGGTTTCAATGTTGGTTTTGGAACCAGCGGTTTCTGGAATCGTGGGAGATGGAATCGAGACGAACTGGCATATAGCCGGTTTCAGTTTTGGTTTCGGAACCGACGGTTCTTCGATTTTATTATTTTATGTTTCAAAATTCACATTTAGAACCACCGGTTAGAAACCGAAACCGACGAATTTTGATCGGAACCGCCGGTTTTTAATCGAAACTTCTAGTAAAACCTACAGTTTGGAACTGCAAACCATAGAATCGGAATTGTAACCGGCCAAGTTCTGATTCCTAACATAAAATGGGTCAACAGTTAAACCGAACCGTTGACCGCCGGTTTGAAATGCTGGTTTTGGTTTCAAACCAAAATCGTGCCCATATTTAATTTGATCAAATACATCTCATATCTACAATTTTATAACTTATAAAAAAATAAAATTTAGGAAGTACCATTGAACGAAAAAATAAAATTAAAAATAATAACATTCTATTATACATATATGTATATATATTCCATCATACTTACAATATTAAATTTGCACAAAATTCAAAATTTCATGGCTCATCAAATTTCACCGAATTTAAATAATTAATATATTTCATCCTAAACATGTTTTATGTCACTAATGTTAATAATTTTGATGAAAATATTAATATATTTTATTATATACCAACAAACAGCAAATATAAATATTCTTTTATAATTTAAAAAAATTAAAAAATTACAAATTACAAATTTAAACTTTATTAAATAAAGTTAATAAATTTATATTTTATATATATACAAAAATGAAAACTACATTTGAACATAAAAAAAGAACATTTATTTTACTATTAATATGTATGTATGTATATGTATATAAGATCATAGAAGGATAGAAAATTACTATATATAGAATGAAGTCGTTTGCAATTATTCATTAAATAACATTAATCAAGGGACTATGTTTATCTTTCAACAACTAAATTCCTTGATTGTGACTGGCCCGGTTCTAAATTTTGATGACCAAAACAAAAAAAATTCAATCACCACTCAATTATGGGCCGGGCCAGAGGGCCCAATCTCAGTCTATTCGACCAAGTGGGCTTCTTTAAATCATAATTAAAAATTGATTATGCAATTACTGATTCTACTAAATTATTATTAATATTGACGATATGAACAGTCTTCTCATGGGCCATCATAAATTAATAACATATACTAATATAATGAGAGAATCATTTATAAATAATAAAATATAGGTAAAAATTAATTTTTTTTATTTTTTTGAAATCTTTTTCTAAATATTTAATAAGTAAATACAAATTTCATTTTATCAGTTTTTACGTATAATTAATAAATTTAATTCTCTTTGCACAAACTATATTACATATTTTGAATTAAGAATTGAAATAAAAAAATTGTAATTTTTTATTGATTATTTATATTACATTTGTGTAGTCATTGTAGGTTGAATAATTGTACTACACTTTGGTTGCATACAAAATAAATTAAATAATTATTTTTATCAGATAATTTAAAGTCATTATATTTTGAAAAAAAATAAAATTATTAATTTAATTTAAATTATAAATTAATATATTATAAATGTGTATCATATACAAATGCTAGTGTGAGAAAATAACAAAGTAATGAAAAAAAAAATTAGAGGGAGACACGTGGCAAGGTGATTTCTCTTTTAGTATTATACATATAGGGTATTAGAAACCTAAACTATATGATACATTATTTTCTACTTTCATACTTTGTTGCTGATACTTTTAATAGAAATACTCTGTCCTCCCTTCTTCCAAGTTGCCTATTTCAGGCTTTTGTACTCTGGGCCTTTCTGTAGTATCGGGCTGTGTCGTCTTGAGCCATGTTAGTTCGCCCTGACCTGTGTGACTATGTTAGGGTTGATTGCAGTAAATAATAGAATTTAACACATTATGTGACGAGCAGTCGATACCTCCGACAACTTCTATCTTCTCAATACAAACTCATTTAAAAGCGTGTGTTATTGCGACGTAATTACATTGTTTTAGTAGAACAACAAAATAAATAAATTGATTGTGTAAAATTTGCTTTGTATTAAAATGTAGACAACAATTATTATAATGCATATTACAATTGATAATATTGTTGGAGAGGAGAGCCTCCAATCAATGCTTAACTCTCACGACTCTTCGAATATCCTATGCCCTATAATAGAGAAAATAAATAAACGCTAGTTACAAAATTATAAATCAAATAACCAAACATTGCGGCAAAATTTCAAGTAATGATCAAGCTATATACATGCTATAAAAATAATTCTGTATCTAAAGACTTGGGCTTCGAAAGAGTGCTGGCGAACAGTGGGCGTTGGCGGCATTGCAAAGTAGGGCATCCATTAGCGGAGGTTGTGGGGCGGCCCGTTAGGCAACCCAAAATGTGGAAACTAATCATGGAAGTTCGGATTATCCTGAAGGCCCGGGATATGCAAGGGTGACATCTCGTGGCACCAACTTAACCCGCTACAAATCACGGCCCATGCGGATTAACCTACTATGAATTGTCGTCGAGTTAATTATTATATTTCCAATTCAATCCATCCATAACACAGGGTGGAGTTGACTAGTGGTGAATTTAACCCATTTTGATAGCTCTGTTCTCAACATCATAATTTTAAAATATAATTGTAAATCATCTTAAATTAATATATTTATCTCCACGATGTTTTAGACAATTTTATGTTTGTAAAATTACAATCAAGACTCATGACCCAGTCTTCATACCTATTTCTTAAAACTTAAATGATAATATAAATGAATAATAAATGCGTGAGTTCAGACTCAATTACCAAACGAATTACTTGGAATTGTCGAACAACAAAAGCCTTCAAACATTTTAGTCAGTAAAATTGGATCAATAATAATAATAATAATAATAATAATAATAATAATAATAATAATAATAATAATAATAATAAAATTCACATTATATTTTACATCTTTCATCCACCAACATATATAGTTTACATTGAACCAAAAAAACCACACAGATGTTAAATATTAGCAGGTTGCCGCACTCAATTATCAATAATAATAATAATAATAATAATAATAATAATAATAATAATAATAATAATAAAACTTGATCCTTTATTTTCGAATTTAATAAATTTGGGGGTTAATTAAAAAAAAATAAGTGACTTTTATGCCTTTCCTTTTCCTTTTTAACAACCTAATCATATTTTACTAAAATTACAAGTCAAAGTACAAAATTTTTAAATCAAGTAATTTGACACATGAGTTGATTTTTCAATTAAATTTTTATGATACGAATTTATGAGCTCGATCCGCTGTCATGATCGACACCATACGAACCAAGATTACGAATCTAACAAAAATACATGTATTCATGACGTATTAGATTTATATTTTTAAAATTTTGATGACTATTATACGTAAAAAAAATTGAAGTAATTTTTTTTTCCTGATTAAGTGAAATGACATTATCCGTGAAAGGATGTTGAAATCTGCAACGAATGCCCCATCATAATTCTATTAAGAAATCATTTTGTGCCATATTAGAAATATATAAAACCTCATGTATTAAATTGAAAGCTTATAAAGTATACCACTAAATTTGCTAAAAAAACATAAATGCAATGTTTTTAGTTATAATACGAACACCAAAATTATATATTTTCTCCATCTCGAAAAAAATAAAAAAAGATCTTATGAGTATATAATTTTTTTCAATTTCGACCAATTTAACAAAGATAAAATCTCATAAAACCTACAAATTTGCATTTTACAAATTTTTATTTGTCGCTAACACTTATTTTATCATATATAATTTTTGTAAAATAAAAAGTTTTAATTTATTTATTTTAACTAATTAAATAATACATTAATTTTATAAATATAACCATTTTTAAAATAAGACTCGTTTTTTTTGGTATGTGTGAGTGTACGGGAATTTGAAATAATTTCTCATGGAATAGAGAAAACAAAACCAAACGACGTCGTTGCCCGAAGAAAGCTTACCCAGCGCTTTCAATTGTGAGACCGTGGAGGAGATACATTATAATAAGTAAAGTCGTGTGGCGACTCTAGCTTTGGCCAAAATATGCGCAGCTGAAGCACTAGGCCCGCGGCGCACTTTAGCACGCCATGGGACCTAACTCAAAATGAAACTCGAACGTTAAGAAGAAGAGACCCGTAAGGGAGAAAGACCAAACCACCCCTCCACCTCCGTATAAAATGCTCGCAGGTTCCCCTTCCCGGCGATTTTCCCATAATAACACCAAAGCCAAACAATACAAAAAAATAAAAATTAAAAAAAAACTAAAAAAGTTTAGCAAACAACCCTTCTCTGCTTCCTCACCATTTTCATCTCCAATTCTGTGGAAAATCAAGATTTCGTTATTTTTTTTAGTGTGAATGGGATTGTGAATCTTCATGGCTATGGGGACAGAAAGATCGAAGGCGTTGCACAATTTCACGATGCCGTGTGGTCTCCGGTGGGGGAATCAGCGATTTCTCCGCTGCATGAAGGTCAACTCCGACGGACAAATCTCGGCGCTCCACCGCTTCAACACCAATTCCTCCGGCTCTTCTGATCACAACCACCACCACCCAATTCAACAGCGCCGCACCACCAGAGACAGAGACAGGGACAGAGAGAGAGAGAGAGGTGGGGACTCGTCTTTTGAGTTTGCACATGGATCGGCCAAAGTGAGTCCTAGTCCTCCGCCGGCGTCCGGCGGCGGGCGGAGATTCAGCGACGACGATGACGACGACGACGGGATTGCAGCTACGCGGCAGAAAGTGATGCTCGATCTCCAGACGGCGGCGGACAAAATGAAAGACGCGATTTTTAAGGATGGGCTCGAGGAGCGCGAGACTTCTATTTCTCCGCCTCTTCTGCCTCCGCCGCCTCCACCACCTCCGCCGCCTGCCGCGGGGTCATCTGAAGGTGACGCGTGCTGCCCGTGGAATTTGAGGACGAGGCGAGCTGCGTGCAAGATGCCGGCGAGTGGGCTCGTCGTCGGTGGCGCGAACGACGGAGCTGGCGGGAAGGGTTTGAGGGCGGATGCGCCCAGACCCAATTCAGGATTCTCCCAGATGCGGTTGGGGACGTCGGCGGCGGGCGCGGCCACACCACAAAAGTCGCCGATTCATAGGAGTGACGGCAACGGCACGGCGGCGGCGAGCGGCGAGAAGAAGGAGCGGGCGAAGTTCTCAGTTGCGCTCACGAAAAGAGAAATCGAAGAGGACTTCTACGCAATGGTTGGTCACCGGCCGCCGCGCCGGCCCAAAAAGAGAGCTCGGAATGTTCAGAAACAATTGGATGTAAGTACATTGATATTCGAAACCCACATTGACTTTAAAAGTTCTGATTCATAGATTAAATTAATCCGATCCTTTAATTTCTTATAAATCACAACTGTTTCATTGATTCCATTCTCATTTTCTTGAATTTCCGGCAGACCTTGTTTCCAGGATTGTGGCTAAGCGAAGTTACACCAGACATGTATAAGGTTGCCGAACCTGCTCCATAGTAAAGAGGTGAAATCTCCGCTTGTAATTTCAAATTTCGTTTCTTCCCCCTTTTTTTTTTCCCCCGGAATCATATTTTGATACTTTATCTGTTAAATTTGCAGTTTCATGAAGTTGGGATCGGCCTTCATTCTCCAATTGTACCAGCATTGTTAGTTCTGAATTAAAGCGAAGTGCTGAAATTCCTCTGGTAAAATGTGGTTTACAAGAACAGCTTTAGTTGAATTGGGAATTATAAATTTTGTTTTTTCCCCCTTCTTTCTGATTATAAGTGTTCATATACATAGAAATGTTTAGTTCAGGGAATAAAGTTCAGATAGTGGAAAAGTTGGTGAGGGGTTCTTTCTTTCTTTCTTTCTTTTTTTTTTTTTTTGCTCCAATGGAACACTGTTCTTAATGATATTGAAGATCATAATTCTCATTTCTAACCAACAACAGTTTTTGGTGTTTTTATCCTATTGATTGATTGGACCCCATTAATTTGTTCTGCTTCTTTTCAATTTGGTGCTTCACAGACTTTCTTGGATTTTTGGTGGTGATGATGGCTTTAAGTTGTGCCATTAGTTATTAATTTTAAGGCCATTGTTTTTTCACAGCATTCTATGCAATGAGTTTTGTGATATGTTTCTGGGCAGTCCTGCTCTAGCTCTAGCTCGCACATACTGTCGTGCAATTGATTGAAATTTTGTTTCTGGGATCTCTCTGTTTTTAGACATCAGAATGCTGATGGTAACCTTTGTGCAATTCTCTGTTTAAAGCATAACTATGCGTGTGTATACGTATATATGTATATATATATATATATATATCTTTGTCTTTGTTTGGTTGATGACATTAGGGAGGAAGATTAGTGTTGGACTTTCTTGAGGCTTTTGAGACCTGAAATGTCAAAGCAACGCCATTATACTAGACTAATTGGAGGCCTTTAGTACACCTCTCTCTCTCTTTTGGTGGTAGTGGTGGTTCTTTGATATGCATGTCCAGTCCTCTGTGCTGCGTGCTAAATTTTGTTAAAATCCTACCTATTTCTACTAAGGTGCTAGGCGGCCCTTGATTGCTTTTTTTGTTGATTCATCCTTGCTTGGGGCCCACCTGAATCGGCCCAAGGCCTCGTAGATGATGAGCTGTAGTCTGACTAGCGTCTTTCGCAACATTGATATGTTCTTTTTGTCGATTCCTCCTTGCTTGGGGCCCGCCTGAATCGGCCCCAATAGATGTTGAGCTGTAGTCTGTCTAGCGTCTTTTGCAACATTGGTACTAAGTAATTTTCGTCTAGCTGAGAGTTGTTTTAAACGTTGTGATTCTTGATAATTCGATTTTATGGAGAATCAAATGTCCATGTTTATTCTTTGCGCCACACATATTGAAACTGGAAAATAAGAGGGTATGGAGGTTCCAAGCATTCATCTTCATAAATCTTGCAAAATCTGTTAATAAAACTTCTATTTGATTCTTCTTGTACTTCTTCATTGGTCATATGCTGCATTATTTCTATCCCAACATATACCGATTATTTTATTTGTGAGTTGTCGACTACTAGCTGTATGGTGCGCTGCTGGTTCATATGCATACGATAATTCGGTTACGGGCTCCAAATTTATAAACTCTTTATACATACTAACGTATTTTATTAAGTTATATTTATACCTCAAAAAATCAGGTTTGACCCGGATTACAACCGCCCTGTAAAAAAAAAAAAAGCTGATTATTTATTAATTTACATATGAAATAATATTTATTTTTAAATAGATTGGACCGTTAATTGATTCGTTATCATCAAAACAGTGTATTTGTCATATCAGAGAATTTCAAGCAAGAATTTCCACTTTATAATACACATAATATAATTTCATTTTAAATTGTCACATTTTTTATTACTCAGTCTGACGTGGCAAATTAATTTGTTAATAGCACATTATGACATCTGATGCTGCTGATAATTGTTATTTATGTGAAATATAATTTAAAAGAATATATATATATATATATTTATTTTTTTAGTTAATCAATGCAGATTCCTTTCTTTAACATGTAATGTCATAAATGCTTCGCATATTTATATGGATTTGGGGCCCGATGCGCCTCTAACAATTTATTATACAACCCAAGAAAGCATGGGCTCGGGCCTTATCGTGGGCCTCAAGATGGGCTTAGTTCCACCTTAATGGGCTTGTTTGAGGTTATTGAAAAACTAAGCTTGTTGGGTTGATTTGTCTATCCATGTAAAAAATGTGGATGGGGCTGGTATTTATTTTAACTAGTATTTTTTATGTGCAAGTTTATGATTATATAATAGTAAATTATTATTATGATTAATATAATTATAAAATATAATTTATTATTTTTTTCGTATCACTCTAGCATTTTGTTTCGTATAAAAGATATTTTGAATATCATAAAGAGTAATTTTTATTTTAAAAATAATATTTTAGTTATATATGTAGTAATACATATATATACACATCAAATTGAATATTGTGAAAATAATATTAATTTGATATATTTTTAATATGTTTTTTATGTATCCTAAATTCAATATAAATAATTCAACTGACAATGAATATACGAATCTAACCCAAATAGTTAACCAAAAAAAAAAAAGAATTGCATTTTTCGAACCTATATTTTATTTTAAAATATTCGATATGTGTGTCAATTTAAAGACCATGACAAGAGGATTAATTTTGTATATTATACATCAAAAACTTTTAAGAAACGAACTTGTTAATTGTGTCAATTTCTTGTCGTTTTTTTTTCCAGAAAAATGGTTAAAACATTATAAAATAAAAAAATACGATTAAGGAGGAATTTTACTATTTATATATAGTTTTGTTATTATATTAGTATAGATAACCGAGAGAACATAAAAAAACTCTCAAATATGAATTTGGAAATTGAATTGCTAATATTATTAAATAAAAACTAAAAGGTTAAAATGTAAAAATATAAAGTAAAAGTAAAAGTAAAAATGAGATGTAATGTGGAAATCATCAGAGTGTCTCATTTATTAAAGAATATTTAAGCATTATTTGAATAACTAATATATATTTTCTCTAAATAGAAAAAGATAAATATGATTTGTTTAATCTATTTAAAATTTATTTATTTAATTTGCTTGACAAAAATAGGGTAGAATACTTTAAAATTCATCTAATCCCATTATGCTCCTTTTTATTTGGTTGGTTTAATTTATTTAATTACTGGAGATTATAAAGAAAAACCCTCCAATTAGAACCACTTTTAAATTTTGAAACTTGCCTTTGTCGGACAATTTAAAAAAAAAGAAAAAAAAAGAAACATAACTATTTTAGTGCGACGGAGAAAGTATTATCCTTTGAATGAGTGTCTTGTACATCAAGTACATCGTACACCCAATGTACAACTTGTTTAATTATAAAGTAATATTTATTTATTTGAAAAATATTACTATTTTTTAAGGTAACTAATAAAAATAATATATTTTAAGTAAAATAGTAATATTTTATACTTAAACAAATAATAATTTAAATCACATTGTACGATACACTCAATGTACATAAGTTTTTGTGTTATCCTTTTAATATTGGTAGTTGTAAGTAAAAGCATCATATTATTACTCAAATTTACATTATATTGGTTTACATTAGATTGTTATCTATAAAATATTAGCGGTTCAACATTTGTTATATCGAATACCTGTGTACCAAGCAACCTTTCATTGTGGCTTTAGAGATGTTATACGGGTAGTCAAACGGTTAAGATTAATCATAATAAGTTTGGGCTAAATAGATAATTATTGTGCTTTAAGTCATATATACAAAAGTAAAATGATGTTTTTTATTTTTGTTTTTCCTCCTTAATGTGACTGGCAAAAAATTGCAAATCAAAAGAAATTCCTATTAATTATGATACAAAAATATTTTAGATACGAAAACTTAAAAAAATGAATCATATCCATACAAATAATAATTTTATTAAATTCAAAAGAATTAGATTTTTTTATTGATAAAATTCATTTTTATGATTAATTTTAATATTGTAATTATAATAATATTATTATATTTAACTGATAAAACATATGAATAATTAATAACTTTGATTTAATTAATGTTTCCTAAAATATTGAAAATAGAAAATTTTCTTAATTATCGGATATGGGAAAAATCATATTGAGTGATTAATTAAATTTTAATATAATAGCAAGAAAACAATGATATTAAGTAATATATTAAGTATTATTATTATTATTTTGCTAATATTTTTAGTACTAAATAGCATATTTTTTAATAATAAAATCATAAAAAATAATTTCCGTGCATAGCACGGGTCTCACACTATTAATAATTATATCAAATTATTCAAATTAACATACTAGCAATTTTGAATCAATAAAAATGCAAAAGTTATAACTTTTTTAATAATTATAAATACTTTAAACTACTTAAATTTGTAAATTCAAAACTTTAAAATACGTATACAATATTACATTATCGGGTCCGTCTGCCTATGAACTAACAAAATTAAACTATAATCCTATAATATTTTGGGTTAAATTGCTCTTAACTATGAACCTGTGACGCATGAGTTAATTTGGGTAATAAAGAGAAAAAAAAAGTAGCAATTGACACAAAATTTAAAGGGTAACTGAAATTTTACTATAATTTCATAATTAAATACAAATTCATTTGGTGCAACCAATTAAAATTTTAAAAACAGTATTTTAATTTATATATATATATATATATATAATTTTTAAGAAAAAACGATCAAAATAATTGAATTCAAAGAATGGAACATTGTAATTGAGCCGTCCTTGTCAATTAATTTTTGATTTGATGTGACAATAATAGTTGCATTGGATGCCTTAATTAATATTGAAAAAGCACAATCTTCTCTTATTTTATAGCTTTTGTGATAATGTATACCATTCATAGATGCTTATGCAATTGTTATGATAATAGACCCCTAAATCAAACTTCATTAGAGCTTTAACAGTTCTGAACAGAAGTCGAGCTTTAATAGTTTGATTTCGTTTAATCAATTGAACCTAGCTTAAGATTTATCAATTTAAATATATTCAAATTTCTTTGATATTTTTATGTCTTTGAGCTTAAACAAGTCTATAACGAACAATCTTAAATCAATTATCAAGTTGTTTTGTCATTATTTTCAGTACTAACTATTAATTATATATCACATTGCTTGATACTTCGAGTTTACAATACCTGTGTGGAGAGAATTATCATTGTACAATATCAATAAACTAAATACATAAATAAATGAGTTATAATTTTTATTGACTTCTTAATGAGCTTTTACCAAACTGACCCGAATCTAAAATAAGAAGGAAAATTTTATCGAACCTAATAATCAAGGGATAATACAATCCTATCACCCATCTTCCCCTGTAGTAATCAAATTACGCTGCGTTTACTTCCCTAGTTAAGATTGAATAGGATATGACAGAAAATGTGATTAAATTCGGGATAGGGATATTTCAAAATTTTTATCCTATGTTTACTTCGTAGAATAACATTAGGATAATTAAAGATAATTTTATACTATCCAACGTTTACTTTATGGGATTAGGGCGGATAATGCGGAAATTACAAAATTGCCCTTAATATATGAGGACAGTTTTGTAATTATGAATGTGCACGAGGGTAAAACTGTCAATTTCTATTTCTTGTCCCATGAGATAATTTTTATCCCATGGGTCGAGAAGAGATTATAATCCGCCCACTTATCCTGAATCCTGTCATTTATCCCGTGTCCATAGAATTGACCCGAAAAAATATCCTACAAAGTAAACGCTGGATTAACCTGAACTATTTTTTCTAATTCAGGTTTATCAGCCGAAGTAAACAGGCCCTTAGACGCTAAAGGGACATAGAGCATAATTTGATAAAACATTTTCAATAATTGAATAATAATACTTTTTTTTAAAAAGATTAAAGGGCTAAGATATGTTAGTTTTGCAATTTGGTTTTCAAATTGTGACTTTCCAATCATTGATGAATATATTTATTTATTTATAACTTTTCCTTTGGATCCAATTCAACTCTTGTCTTGATGTGGTTGTGCCCAACAAAAGTGGCCACAATTAAAGCAAACTCAACCAACATATTTCCAACTAATCCTAAAAGAAACATAAGAAATTTCAAAAAACAACAAATGACAGCCATATGTCCAATTAAAGAAAAGCAATAAAGTCCATTAAAGAAGCATATCTTGTTATTTCTTGTGACTTTCATATATTATATTTATATTATTTTTAACAAAATTAGTACTTAAATAAATTCTATTCACCTAAATTTTACCTCCTGATAAATAAAAACGTAAAAATCGCATATGGGTTGAGGGATTTGAAATGCAAGAATTTAGAATTAACGGAGTACAAATACATTCAAGAAGATATAGAAGATTTGAAATCCACCAACATCCCTCCAAAATTAGTTAAAATGAATTTCTAATCCGTAATCATTTTGAATTCAAACTCATCCTCAAGTTCTTCGACTCAAATTTAAATTAAAATTGCATGACTTTTACTTCATCACACTTCATGCGGCAACAAACAATAATTTATATTCATCAGTGAGTCTTTTATGCATTGAGTGTACCGTACATCCGATCTATAGTATTACTTTTTAACTAAAAAATATTATTTATTTACTTAAAAATATTACTATTTAAAAAAAAATAATAGTCAGTAGTAATATTTTTCAAATAAACAGATATACTTTATAATTAAACAAGTAATATTGTAGATCGAGTTGTATGGTGCACTCGAAGGTCATAAGTTTTTGCGTATTCATTAATGTCTTATCTCCTATTTCCGCATAGTTTTATTTCATATATTAAGTCCAGACTGCATTCTTATAATCCAAATTATAATTTAACTATTTTACTTGTTTTTTTTTTTTTTTTTTTGTGAGTAAGCAAGTCATAGTTTACAGTATAGAGTTTATAGTTTTAGGATTAAGAGTTTATGTTGCAGACACGATAAAAATGAGACGTAGAATCTAGACCAGACTATTGTAGCTCATTATTTTCAGACAACTGGAAAGACAATATTGAATATATAATTATTAATCAAAACTGTCATCTGTACAAAAAAGAAGAAAAAGAAAATAAATTAATTTCAAGAATCATTTTCTCTTCTTCTTGGACTTTTTACTACAGAAGAGGGAACCAATCCCAAATAAACTTACAGTACCTTTCGCAATATAAGTTGGAGGAATATTCAAAACTGGATTGATTCGAATTGCATTTCCGTACGATCTGCTGTTGCTCTTCTTCAGAAATGCCCTTTTCGAATTATAATTGTTATTATTGTAAGGATAGTATTGATTGACACCTGAAGCACATGAGTTACGGCGATTAATAGACGTTTCTTTCAGCGAATGCTGCTTCTGCATTACTTTTGACAGCCCAGATGGCTTTGGATTCGGAACAGAGCCCGTGGAATTGCTCCTCGTTAGAAACTGTAAAGATCGGCCGATCAAGCCATTTCCGATCGCTTTCCGTTCGGAGTTTACACTGCTGCTTCTTCCGAATTGCCAGAATGTTTTAATGGGTTTCTCCTCTTCTTCATCGGCGTCGAAACTGGTCGATAGAAACTCGATCAAACGTTTCTTCTTCGTGTTTTCGTCTGTGAATCTGTCGTTTTTGCTGGGCTTAGTTCTGTGGGCTTCTTTTGCCGGGCTGATCTTCTTGATCTGAACAGGGAGGATTCTGCCATTGGAGAAAAGCTCATCCGCCGAAGAAATTTCCTGGGAGAAGCTTTGGTTAATGCAGAAATCGAAATCGATTGTGGGGTTTAAAAGCTGGGAATCTAATCGAGAACGGTGGGCTTCAACAGGGATGAAATCCAGCTCTTTGAGATCGTGAGAAAACGAGATTCTGGGGCTTGAGAACTCCGAGCATACATCGACGGCCATGGCGGTTCGAACTGGGAAAAAAAAGGGATGGAGTAAATATAGAGAGCGAAGATTGTGGAATGGGATGTGGGAAGTCAAAAAGAGAGGAAAAGAGAAGATGATTGTGTCTTGTGTGGGAATTAGAATCAGCTTTTGCTTTTATTAATGGCGGTTTGTTTCAGTGAGAAGGAACAGGGAGATTGACATTTTGTTTGTGTCAAGTGATGAGGAAAAGAATGAAAGTGATTGAATTTATGCACCGAAAGCCTACACAGAAGGATCTTCCATAATAGGATTAGGGATCTCATCTCTAGAGAGAGAGAGAGTGGGAGTGAGAGAGAGACTCAATAATACGGAATTTTGGCGGGCAGCCGCCCGGAGATCGGGTGCAGCCGTTGGCTTTGCCATGGTGAAGAGGCAACATTGCATTGGATACCCCCAAATTTTCTCCATTTCCTATCTTTATTCTAATAATCATACTTTCATGTTAGGGAAATGTATATTTTTTTTTCTTTTTGAGCAATTAAAAAACTCATATCATAATCGAGATTCTCTATTTTATTTCATATTCCAACTTTACAAAGACACGTTATGTATTTTTTTCATTATCGAATTCCTTTCTTTATTATAATTATTACTCATAGATTATTTCATTGCATAACCACCAATACATTCCAAAAGTATAAAAGTTGTCTATAAAAGCAGCATGGAGCTTCCTTCAATTACATATTGATTTGATCAGGATCAGTACCATATGGTAAAAATATTTATATCCTTACTTATATGCATCTACTGACATGATACAGACATATATGAACATTAATGACACATTTATTTTTTAATAAACTTCTATGAATCGAATATTGCACTGACTTAAATGTTGGTCTGCGGATATTTTAAGACAATTTTAATTAGAGCATGTGGTGCATAAGGTGTTCGCATCATTGACTTACTTTTTGTAATATAAATTAATTTTTATGACTGTGTTTTCAAATTATTGGAAACACATTCTTTAAAAATAAATAAAATTATGTTGCCACAATTATGTGTTTGCATGAAAAATATTATTTTTTATCTACAAAATATTTGTGTAATATTATATATATATATATATATATTGTAGAGTACCAAAAGAAAAAAAAATCCATAAATAAGTGTGTGTGTGATGTCCAACATAGTATGATGGTACCTACCTCAATAAATGGCCACAAAGTACTTGAAAATAGTTTGGGTAGAGAAAATAAGGGTTTTTTTTTCAAAATAATGCAAAAAAAAAAAAAAAATTTACGAAATAGGCATGTTTTGGAACAGTTTTTAAAAATAGGTAAAACGTCACCGCCGGTGACGTTATTTCGAAAAAACGTCACCGGAGGTGACGATTTTAAATCTTAAATAAAGAACGTCACCTTAGGTGACGTTCTTTATTTTATATGTTATATATATATATATATACAATATATATAATACATACATACATCCATACATGCATATATATATATATTATATATATACACACACACACTGACACACACACATATATATATATATAATCTGTAAATATATATATATTTTAAATATATATTCTTATTAACATATATATGTACATATTTATAAAATATATATTTATATATTAAAATAAATATTAAAATATAATTAATAAAATTAAAATATTATAATTTTATTTAAGATAATAAAAAATATTTAAATTTATTTTTATAATATATATTATATATATGTATTTATAAATAATAATATATATTTTGAATATTTACATATATATATTTTTATTTATTAAGTAAATATATAAAAATATATATTAAATTATAATTTTAAAAAGTAAAATATTATAATTTTATTTAAGATAATAAAATTTATTAAATTAAATAAAAAAAATTTAATTATTAATTCATATTTTGGAAAATAAATAATATATATATATAATTTATAAATATATATATATATTTTTGGATATTATATATATTATTATTTAAAAATATATATTTTATATATATATATATATCTATATAATATATATTACATTATATATAAATGTAAAAACGTCACCTTAGGTGACGTTTTTTAAAAATGTCACCTTAGGTGACGTTTATTGAAATTTTTTTTTAATTTCATATATAAATATAAATTTATTATTATTATATACATATATATTATTTATTTAGAATATGTATATATATATATTTTTATTTATTAAGTAATTATTAAAAATTATAAATTAAATTATAATTTAAAAAACTAAAATGTTATAATTTTATTTAAGATAATAAAAAAAATTATTTAAATTAAAGAATAAATTTTAATTATTAATTAATATTCTAAAAATAAAGTAAATATATATATATTAATAATTATAATTTAATATATATTTTTATATATTTACTTAATAAATAAGAATAAATTTTAATTATTAATTAATATTCTAAAAATAAAGTAAATATATATATATATATTAATAATTATAATTTAATAAATATTTTTATATATTTACTTAATAAATAAAAATATAAATATACATATTCAAAATATATATTATTATTTATATATATATAATATATATTATAAAAATTAATCTAAAAACGTCACCTAAGGTGACGTTTATTCTAAATTATATATATTATGAGTCATATATATATATAGTATATACACTACATGCATACATCATACATGCATGAATATATATATATTATTATTTATTTATTATGTATTACATATATATACACACACTCACACACACACACACACACATATATATATATATATTAAAACATGTATGATATATATATATATTTTTCAAATATATATTAACCTAAATATATACTTTCAATATGTATATATATTTTATTTATTAATTAAATACTTAAAATTATATATTAAATTGTAATTTTAAAATATGTAAAATATTATAATTTTATTTAAGGTAAAAAAATTATTTAAATTAAAAAATAATTTGTAATTATTAATTTATATTCTAAAAATAAAATAATATATATATATATTAATAATATATAAATATGTATATATATATTTATAAAATATATATATTTATATTCTAAATATATATTTTGAATATGTATATATATATATTTTATTTATTAAGTAAATATATAAAAATATATATTAAATTATATTGTTTTATAAATATATTTGTTATAAATTATATTCCTAAATTATATTTGTTATAAATTATATTTGTTATAAATATATTTGTTTTAAATTATATTTCTAAATTATATTTGTTATAAATATATTTGTTGTAAATTATATTTCTAAATTATATTTGTTATAAATATATTTGTTCTAAATTATATTTCTAAATTATATTATTTATTTTGTTTTCTTTTATATAATATATATATATATATTTATAAAATATATATATATTTTTTGAATATGTATATATATTTTTATTTATTAAGTAAGTATATAAAAATATATATTAAATTATAATTTTAAAAAGTAAAATATTATAATTTTATTTAAGATAATAAAAAAATTTAAATTAAAGAATAATTTTAAATTATTATTATGTGTAATTTTATTTTCTAAAAATATATATATTTTTAATAATATATAAATATATATATACAAATAATAAAAATTAAAAAATAAATAAAATAATTTTCTTTTAATTACAGAAATATTTGGATTATATATATAATATATATATATAATATATATACATACGTCAGTGCCACTGACGTTTTTTCTTTTTTTTTTATTTTTTTTTTTGGCCCAAAAATAATTTGCGGTTGGCAGGTTTCGAACTCGGAACCTCTGCCGCAGCCAACCAGCTCTTGACCACCGTGGCACAGCCAATGTTTGAAAATTTATGGTGTAAATTTATATATATTATAGATGTAAAATTTAAAAGTTATAAATAAAATTTAAAAGTTATAAATATAATTTAGAAATATAATTTATAACAAATATATTTATAACAAATATAATTTAGAAATATAATTTATAACAAATATATTTATAACAAATATAATTTAGAAATATAATTTATAACAAATATATTTATAACAAATATATTTATAACAAATATAATTTAGAAATATAATTTATAACAAATATATTTATAACAAATATAATTTAGAAATATAATTTATAACAATACATATAATTCATATTTCTAAATATATATTTATAACAAATATAATTCAAAATACATATTTATAACAAATATAATTCAAAATATATATTATTATTTATAAATATATATTTTATAAATATATATACATATATATAATATATGTATTATAAAAAAAAATTTAAATATTTTTTATTATCTTAAATAAAATTATAATATTTTAATTTTATTAATTATATTTTAATATTTATTTTGATATATAAATATATATTTTATCAATATATACATATATATATATTAATAAGAATATATATTTAAAAAATATATATATATATATCATACAGTTTATATATATATATATATATGTCAGTGTGTATACATATATATATTATATATATATGCATGTATGATGTATGCATATATATAATATATATAATATATATATATATATATATATATATATATATATATATAACATGTAAACTAAAGAACGTCACCTAAGGTGACGTTCTTTAGTTTAAGTTTAAAATCGTCACCTCCGGTGACGTTTTTTTGAAATAACGTCACCGCCGGTGACGTTTTACCTATTTTTAAAAACTGTTCCAAAACATGCCTATTTCGTAAATTTTTTTATTTTTTCGCATTATTTTGAAAAAAAACCCGAGAAAATAACACAAGACTTTCTTTTCTTGCATGTCTCTAGTAAAGAGGGTTACTTGCTCCACCAATGTAATATTAATTTGATTATTTCCTATGTCACTTTCTTAGGCCGTAAAAAAAAAAATCAGACTTTTAATACAAAATAGTTAATAATCAAAATTTTTATACCTACAGTAAAAATTTATCAATATAACAGTTAATTTCATATACTATATTATGATCGCATAAAATATGCACACGGTACTCATTTCAAATGCAACATTATCATTTCTCTCTCCATATATATACATATATATATATATATATATATATATATTTTTAAATGCTAAAAAATGTGATTATTGTTGCAATTTTTTTTTTAAAAAAGGTAATCATAGTTCATAATAAATATTTGACATTATTGTTGCAATAGAAAATTAACTCAGAAAATTAATGAATTTTTATGTAATTAATTTAATATAAAATTAATATAATAAATAATGTGTATGAACAAAGTAAATTAAAATATCTTAAGATATAAATTCCAATATATATATATATATATTTGACTTAGCAATTAGTATTATTACATCCAAAAGCACAATATTAAAAAAAAAAAGATAAAAATGGATAGGTTTATAATAAAAGGCATCCCACGTGTAGTAAGGATAGAACAAGGTCTTTTATATATCTCTATCATTGCTGGATTTTTTCGATCATTCTTCAGCATTGTCATGTTACTTGACCCCTCCCTCCAATCACATCGTCCTTGGGACACCTCCTTCACTCCATTTTCACTGACAATGAACGAGGATTTTTGTTTCTGTTTTGCTGAGTCATTCATCGTATTATGATCAATGTCCTAACAGAGAATCTTCCTAGGAGGTGGGACTACACATTCTCACCGTTTCGACTTCGAATCGAAATCAATTCAGTTTAACTATTAAGTTGAATCGGAATCGAAAACTTATTGGTTCAATTTAATCATTAAATCAAATCAAAAGAAAATTGGAATCGAAACCAGAAAATAATTGGTTCGACTTTAGTTTCAAAATAGCTTATTTCGAAAATTGATTGTTTCAGTTCGATTTAAAATAGATCAATTTAATTTAGTAGTTGAAGATCAATGGTTGCGATCAACTGGCCGTTGGACACAAGCGGTTCGAACCAGTACCGAAATTAAAATAATTAAAAATTAAAAAAGAAAACCGATGATTGAAATCAGTGCCATATTCGAATTTAAAACCACTTATATGCCGATTCGATTCTGGTTCACTCCTCACAATTTCGGAAAGTGGTGGAATCGTGCATCTAGTTGGGACCCTCTTGTGAGTTGACAAAAAATTTAGAAGGGGCATTGATATATGATTACATAGTATGTGTAGAGCAATTTATTAATTATTATTATTATTATTATTATTTGGTATTACCTTATCTAAAATTGTAAGTATAATAATATGCATTGACTCAAATTCATAAGAGCATAAATTTATGAGGCAAAAATTAGAAAAATAGGGGAATTTCGGATTAAATTTTTTTATGAAACTAAATTTCTAGTATATACATTAAAAATAGAAATACAAAAAAAGAAAGAAAGCTCAACATATGAAGTAAATAATAAATTGGAAAAGAATTAATATTACGAAGTTCCGATTGAAGGGCCCTTTTAATATTGTGATTGATCACGAACCCATAATTATACTATTGCAATCCAAATATTTTACTTAAGATTTATTAGGATAATTGTAATAAATTTTATATTTATCTAATTTCTAACAATAATATTATTATTATTTGAAAATAGGTAAATATGCAATTATTATGTTTATCTTGTAGATTAATATAAACTAAATTAGTTATGATTGTACACCAAACTCAATCTATTGTTACTGGGTTCGATCATTAATGACAATTATGGATCGTTGAGTTCCCTCATAGCATTAGGAAAATTATTTAATTATGAATATATAAAAAAGAAATTCAATCTAATTACATAACATCACAGTAATATAACTGAAATTAAAATTAAACTTTAAATTGACCACAATAATAAATTTACATTTTTTTTACTATAATCTTGTATAACAAATATTTAAAGTCTCATTGAATTCAAATAAGAGATTTTAGATGTAATTGTAAATTCATTCATTCTTACACAAAAACTTCAACTTAATCTATAATATTACTTATTTAATTAAAAATTATTATTTATTTAATTTAAAAATATTACTACTGATTTATGCAAATAATAATATTTTTCAAGTAAAATAAATATTATTTTTTAATTAAATATTATAAATCAAATATACGATGCACCCGAATTCATTTGATCATTGTGTTGTGATTCATGCTGCAATTATCAACTGCATTGATTTATCATCATTAGATCTTGATCATTGTGTTGTAAAACTTACTGTTATTTTCATCAATGCAGTGACTTAGATGCTTGTTCATTTAATTACATTTCAACAGCCAATCATCTCATCACACGTGTTACCTGCAAATGAAACACACAAAAACACTAATTATGTGAAAATGTTCAATAATTGGCACCACCATGTTGGTGTTCATGTGCTTAGAGACAAAGGCATCACTTTGATAAAGCTAAATTTCTTTCTATTCTAAAGTATAGTATTCATTAGTGAGTACCCTTAAGATAATTACCAGTATACCATCGATATGCGACTATGAGATAGTATTCCTTTGTCAATGTTTTATCATGTGAAAATACAATATATATATATATATCATATTTGCACTAGTGTTATTTCATTTAACGGGTCTGATTCAATTTATATGTTAAAAACTACACGAATCCATTACGACATGCTTAAAAACATGAATTCCCACATTGCTTTGTACATACAATTTTGCCAACTATATGTTTGACACATGATATTTTTTTGTGAAAATTATAATATTTTTCAAATTGTTTTAAGTATTTATTTAAAAAATAATTTTGTTTTAACAAAACACATTTTTATCAAACGAATCAAATAAAATATATAATATTTGATAAAATATAATAATTTTTTGGTGAAAAGTAATACTTCTTTATATTGTTAAAAAAATATTAATTTTCATATTATCTTTTTAACTACAGTTTTTTTGTAGTTGGTCAATTAAATAATAAATGTACTTTTGGTGAAAAGTAATATATTTTTAAATTGTTTATAAAGTATTATTTTGCACCCAAAAATATTTGTACAGAAAAGTATTATGTGTTCAAAATGTAATATGGATAAAAGTATTTTAATATAATATAATAAATAAAATAACTAAATAATTTAAAACTTTAAGAAATATATAAAAGCTTTAAATATATTCTAAATACTATAATTATGTGAAAATTTTGATGGAGTTTCATACAAAATATTTTCTTTTAAGTATATACTTGGAGAAATCTAAAAAATCAATTTATGATTTTGATGAATTGAGTCTTCAATGTCCATTTGAGGAGACGGTAATAAATATAAGTAGAGGTGACTATATAGTTTTTCTATATTCTACGTTTGAACAAAATGTACACAAATTTTAATTATTAACCTTCATAATCATTTTTGAAAAATTAATATAAAAATTTATTATATATGTGCAAATTGCATGCACTTTATTGGCAATAAAGAAAAACTTTAATGAATTGTTGTCGACCAACAATATACATGTATAATCACGAGCATAATATATGAGTTTACATATATATATATAATGAATAATAATATTGGTAAATAAAATTAAATGTAATATCGATTACAATCTTTTACTTTGATAGTTGATACGTGACTTATTCTATTAAATTAGAGGTATATAGTTTAATTTTATTCTATTTTATCGATATAAATTATGGAAAATTTTATAACATTATATTTCAGAAATTTTGATAGAAACTAAACTAGAACAATTAAATCTTAGTTCTTATAATTTAAAATTATAAATTTAACTGCTAATTTCAATTAATAAGTTTTAATATTTGATCAGTGCAAGAGGGGTGAGTGCTTCCATAAATGTTTAATAATTTTATTATAGAAAAGTGTTTTTTGGTTATGTAATTAATGAAGGAATATGGCTTATTCATTAAAATAAATATTTTTCTTATCGTACTACCATGAACCAAATCAACTTAACCACGAACTTTGGTTAGGTTAAAAAAATATTATGGACAACTATATCTGTTCTTAGATAATATTTATTTTTTAAATCCAAACATATTGACCGTGCTGTCGGGGCACGTCAAAATTAATTATTTTATTTTACCTCGCTTTCCTCTACTATTTTCTAGTAGTGGGAAGTAAGGGTCGATCCCACAGAGAACGGTTAAATTATTTGTATATTTTTTATGCTAATTTACGAATGTAAATAAGAAAGGGGTGATGATGAATTTTGTCTACTAAACTAATGAAATAAAATCTACTCTAATAAATAAAATCAAGCAAATAATCAGAAGGCAGACAGTAATAGGAATCAATTCCGGTTCATGGTTCATTTTTCCCCCTATTCCAAATCATATGATTATGCGACACATTATTAATTTAATTGTGGAATTCCTACCCCTAAACCAACAACAAATTCTGTTGATTCACTTTATTCCTTAAGTGTAATTAATTAGAATAAGCTCTCTAATTAACCTATTTAATCGAACAGTCCGAAATACGCTATTTGGATTTAATTCGTTAAATGCATTATCAATTAGGATAATAGGGTAGGCAGATTATTGAATTCACACTCTCGATTCAATTAATCTTGAATTATGTTGATTCTAATAATATAAATTATTAGTTGCTACAAATGGGTTCAAGATCACAACAATTACGGATTGCAATTTAAACCCTAGCCTTAAATATATAAACTATCAATTGGGGTGATCAGTCACAATTAACAATATATATATTATAAATCAATTCAACCCATCAACATAATAAATTCGCACATATTAAATCAATATGGTGTCACGAAATATAAATCACATAATATTGAAATAGGGTTCAAACATTCCCTAAACCGGAATATAAAATTTAGTTACACATCACGTGTCTAAAAATTAAAATCATCCAAATGAAATACATTAAAACAAAGATAAGAAGAGAGGAATAAACCCAAATCACAAAAGATGAGTTCCTCCGTGAATCTGTCTCCTTGCTCTCTCTCCAATCTGTCTCCTTGCTCTCTCTCCTTGTCTCCTGTGAATCTGTCTCCTTGCTCTCTCTCCAATCTGTCTCCTTGCTCTCTCTCCTTGTCTCCTGACGTCTTTCCCTTTATTTCTTTGTTCACACCCTCAATCCCAGAATGAATCTTCTGCTTGCCTTCAATCTCCCTTTTATACTTGCCATTTTGCCATAATTTCCTTTATGGGCTTTAATTAAGTTTTGGGCTTAATTAATTAATTAAGTCCAAAACTATCTCAGCCCTAAACTTCTTTTTAATCTTCATTCCTTGGATGGGCTAAAGATGGCCAAGTGCTTATGTGGCTTCTTGTATAAAATTATTAAAAAATGCTGTAAATATCCACAAAAACAAAAAGGAAGTAATTCTTATTGAAATATTAAATAAGTATAAAATAAAGAGTGCACAAGAATTAATTGTATTAAAAATACAATTTTATCAATTAAAATTATGCACAATTTTCTACTTATCAAATATAACATTTTTCTTTCATTCAATTCTAAGGTTTGTCTTTATTATAATAAAAGAAATATAACAATAAATTTTATTAAATAACTTTCCACTTATTCAATACTATATTTACATTCACCAAATATCAATTTTTTCATTTTCTTCTTTTATATACTACTATTTTCTTGATTATTCTTTGTCTTTCACAATATCATTACAATGAATTTGTGTCTAATGAGTAAACCTCAAATAACCTTTTATGTCTAATTATACATCATGCTTCATGTTGTCCAACTCTATGCTATATTGCCAATAAAATATGTCCCAACCATAATTAGATAAACCCAATTATCATTAATCTCATATTTCTAGAAGTGTATTTAATTCTTGTTTGGATTCTTGAAATTAATTGACATATATCTTCCACTTTTATTCTTTCTTTCCTATTTTTATTTTCATCAAATTTAAAATTTTAAATAATTTTTTTCGTTTTAAATCTATTTTTAACATATGATACCAAATTAATATTCTTTTTGTGATCATTAATTTGATACAAATATTGTATATATTAAAATCAATAATTACATTTAAAGCATGAAATATAATTTTTATGGATGAAATATAATTTTTCTGAATTGAATTATTATTTTCAAAATTTAGATATATGTGTTGGATTTGAATAAATAGTATATTGATTTTTAAATGAATTTAATCTAAAAATACATAAATAATTTTTTATACAAATAAAAATATTATACTATATTAATTTATAATATAATAATTTTTTGTTTAACCTCAATAGTTTTAGTAAGTTAAAAATATTTCTATTTAGTTTAAGAACAATAAAACATATAATTCAAAATATTGTATAATTTATAATTTAATAAAACTAACTTTAATAAAAATAAAAACACAATTTAATACAACAAACTATATTCTAAATTGAAATATCTATATAAATATAATTGATATAAAATAATAAATTTTATACATTTTTATAATAATAATAATAATAATAATAATAATATAATATTATCATCAATTATTAGTATAATACAATATATTATATCATGTGACTTGCATATATCGACATAACGAGAAGAAAGTTACTCTAACTTCACTCATTTTGGATTGGTCCAATGTTGTCAAACACTTATACTTAGAGCAATTCTTGGTTGTGTCACAAATGTGAAATTCTAGCAATGTTTTGGAGACATTAATCAAAAATCAAACAATTACTCTCTTGACATTCAGAACACACAATTGCACTGAATTTCCAGGATGGATTAAGCAACCCTCAACACGAAGCTGATCAATGTAACCTTGAGAGGCTTACCCAAAGTTCGACTGTCTCCAAATTTCAGTCCGCATTTGAGAACTTGATGAGCAGCAGGAGGATGTCGGAACCACTTTTAATTACTTATTTCATTTTTGGATTGAAATATGAGATTAGTCGGGAGTTGCTTAACAATGGACCGATAACATTGATGGATGCGTTTATGACGCTCCAGAACAAGTGTTTCGTGAGTGTGAGGCTGAAGAGCTTAGTGATGCCCTTGTAGAAGCTAATATTAATGGCAGAGGAACACATAAACTTACAAGGTACACCAGACCCGATTTGAGTTCAAAATTTGACAATGCCCAAGGTCACCTAGTAATGTGGAGTGGTATTCCTAAGGTGTTTGATGAAATGCATAAAATAAATAGATAGTTCATGGGTGTTTGGTGTGAGTTGTATCTTTCTTGCCTGTGATTTTTTAAAAGGGTCCCTTACAAAACATAACATTGCCTCTTCCCTCACCATATGTACAGGACCAAAGTTAGTTTTGGTTGAACTGGAGCAAGCAGCCACACAAAGATGGACCTCTTAAGGAGGATTTCAGGATCACACAAATGAAGCCGGTTGAGGACAAAGATACCTTAACTATGAGGAGGTTCGAAACTGTATAACCAGAAAACTATCTACCGAGGTTATGAAGGGCTTAAAGAATCTGTCTGTAAACGCATACAGCACACAGTATGAAAGATTAATATGGAAGGCTACCAGCAAGCTAAATGGGCTCATGCAACTGTGATGAACATTATTCTTGCTGAGTTGATCAAGGCTGCAAAATTTCATATAGTTGGAGGGAAAGTGAGCTTCCTCTGTTTATTGAGATTCATGAGTTAATGCACAAATATCTATGCAGACAATGGAACCAAAAGCAAACTTGGAACCTAGTGTTTGTGGTGCTGTTCATAAACTTACTTCATGCAATGGCAAGCTATCTCCAGAACAAGCCCCTTGCTTTGCAACTTCAAACATTTAACAATTATTGCAACTTGCTTTGGAGTTGTTGAAACTAGCAGTTTCATGTCGACCACGCAAACCTTGAGGACAAGCTGGATTTGAAGGGGATGGAATGATACGCCCAATTAGTTGTTGGGCCAACAAGAGAAGAGTTGAGCCTAAATCCAGCTGGTCTAAATTATCAAATATAAGCTCAAACACTAGCATGTGGGGAATTATTGAAGAAAAACACAGGAGTCTTCTTTTCTTTGGAGCCAACACTTGCTTGAAGAGTGTAATTTCCCTTCTTCCTTCTACATTTTCTCGGGAGTTCACACAAGCTCGAATGTGTGCTGGTTAAGTCGTATCAATGTTTTTGTTCAAGGAATTGGAATCTCTTTGTGTGCTGCATTGTGCTTCACAATTGTGATATTTCCACGTTTTCTGATGGTTGTGTTGATTTGTGTTGTCACAGAAACTGTAGTATGATACGTCTAGCTAGCCTAGAGTACCATATAAGGCAGGAACTGAACAAAACAACACCCCGAACAATGATTTTGCTAATTCTGCAGAAAGGTTTTATCTTTGCCCAATAACATCCATGTTTGGATTGCCCTTGTTGCTTGTTTTTGTCCAGATGCAGCATGCTTAAAATTTGTATGATTCAAGCTTCCTGCTTAAAGGTTGTCAATACAAATGTGGATGCCTCTATAATGGACCTTGATGCAAGAGGCCCGACGCTGTAGGAGATGACGCATCCTCATATTATACAAGATTTGAAGATAATAACTTGTAAGTTCATTGTTCGTCCCTGAAATACCGGACTCTTGACAATTCGAAAGAGAGCAAATAGGATGGTCTGCAACTATCCTCCAAAGGTTTAGTTGGTTGCTGATGAAAAATGAAGTTTGCAAGGATTAATGGTGCCATATTTCCAGCTTATTGCACCATCATTTGTTATAATGAAACTAATATAAAAAGAAAATATAACAAATAAAGAAATATATATTTTAATATTAATTAATTATTGTAATTTAAACAATTAACACATTTTGTAATTTAAACATTGTGGTAGGCTAGGACCAATTTCTTGGTGTTGTCTCATTTGAAATTGCATAAAATTTAAAAGCTTTAGAGTGTAACTTTAATTCATATTATAGAGTATAAACTGTCTGTATTGCTTTAGAGTGTAACTTCAATCATATTATAGAGTATAAACTGTGTATTGTTGTGACATGGTAAAATTAGTTATTTGTTTCATTTTTTCTTTATTAACTAATAGTAGTGAAGAGTAAGGGTCGAGTACACGAGTTACTGTATTTCTTGTATTAATTGATGAACAAGAAGGTAGATCTTTGATTGATTCAATTAATCCAAAATATTTCTAGTTTAAACAAAATAAATTAAATAGAATAATGCAAAATATCTTTCGACTAATAAACACGATCGAGTTCTTAGTTCATTTATCACTACGGTTGATTTACTTCAAATTATTGTGACATTCCTTCAATTAAAATCTAGAATTTTACCCCTAAATTAATTACAACTCTATTAATTCGTATTATCTTTTAAATTTAATTAATCTAAATAAACTCTTAGATTAACCTATTTAATTGAAAAATCTAACACAAGTTCTTTGGATTTAATTCATCAAATCAAATTAGGATGAAATGGTAGATATGTTATTGAACATACAAACTCAATTCAATTATTCCAAATTATGATATTCCTAATGAATAATCATTAATTACTATAGGTGAAAATTAATTAATAATAATTGTGGATTGAAAATTATTTCTTAACGATGACCGTATTAAAATCTTAATAAAGGTAATCAATCTTTATCATACAATCATATATAATTTAATAATTAAAACAAATATCACAATTAATTTTAAAATAAAATAAAAAAATTATAACAATAATAATAAAATCATAATCAACAATTATAGGATTAAAAAAACCTTAAATTTGAATACTATAATACTATATTCAATATTTAAAGAAATCAAAACAAGATACATCAAAGTATTTTTTTTTTAAAAAAAAAAAAGGAAAAAAGAAAAATTAACGTAAAAATAACGTGTAGTTCCTGATAAGATCGGCTGTCACAAGTCTCGAACCTCTTTCCTTCCTTCTGTCCTGTGCGCCGCCTTGCTCTTAATTCACTTTTTTTTTTTTTTAGTTTGTGGGCTTTGGCCCATTATTCTTATTTTTATTCCACAGGCTGCACACACTTAGTTTCTGTTGGGCCTTTTGAAATAGACCTGCCACTAATTGACCTAATCTCAGGTCCAATTATTTAATACGAGTATTTTATACGTTTGATAAATTCTGTAAAATTTTACAAAACTGCACAGAGAGTATTTTTAAATAAAATAATAATTTAATAAAAAATATAATTTACATGTTGATAATTTGTATAAAAAAATATGAATTTAGATAATAAAAAAATTTACATTTTTTCACCTATCAAATACTACTATATATAAATACATATATATATATATATATATGAGTTATGAATAAGATTTCTATGCATCGAATATATGGTGCATTCGATTTATAATATCTAAAAGATATTATGTGTTTACTTAAAAAAAATTTACTATTTTTTTAAAATAATAAATTAATAATAATATTTTTTAGTAAATAAATAATATTTTTAATTAAAAAATTATAATTATAAATCTTGTCACATGATAGACACATAATAGTTTTTGCGCGCCAATATATATATATGAGCATAAATGGTCCAATCCGATGTCAGGGGCGCCTTTCGGCAATGGAGAGGACAACATATTCTTGGCAGAAACTTGGTGTCTATTTTAGTTTTATCGTTTGAGATAATAATAGAAAGGGCCAATGGGAGAATGATAGAACACGTGTCAAACGAGGAAATGTAGGATAGGGTGGGATTCGATTTATAATAATTTTCCTTCCTAAATTTTGTTGGAGCATTTATACAATAACATAGAAAAGAAAAATAAATGAATATAATTGTGGATAGTTGGTCCATTTGAGTGAATGAAGTTAGAGATGTTAAACGTTAGTCATGTTGGTTTTGGGCTAATTGTAATGGGTTTTAGTTTAATTGGTTCATTTTAAACGGACTTGTATTATAGTGAACCTAATCCTAATCTTATCGGTTTCTGAGCTAATTGGGCCACTATTGGACTATGGTCGAAATAGTCAAATTATATATTTAAATTTAAAATTTTAATTAAATGCATATAATAATCTATTTAAAATACAATTTTTATAACATTAAAAAATTATATTTTATAACTTTTATATCAGTATACAAAATTTAAAGATTCAAATATTTAAGTGATATACACTATTTCATGCTCTAAATTCTAACTTTAAGAGCATTTACGTCATAAAATTTAAAATCATATTACATTTAAGTTCTAAATTTAAATGACAGTCTTTAGAGTCTTCTAGTAATTAAAGATAAAATTAATATTTCTACTAAAAATCAAACATGGTATATGAAAAATAATTCAAAATTGTGTATATTTTTAGTTCGATTTTAAGAAATAGACAAACAAGAAGAAAAATTCGGATCATCGGGCTAGCCCTAACCTTAAGCGGCTAGCCCTATAGAACTTCGAGCTAAACAAGTTGATTTTAAGCAGGCTAATAAAACTAAACCCTAACCCTATAATTTTTTGGGTTAAACGGACAGGCCTGTCAGGCGATGACCTTTTTAACATCCCTAAATCAAGTTCATCACCAAGTAAATGATGCAAAGTGTTCCAAATGCTTGCCTCGAGCATTATGTATAATATTAACCATTTAATAGTGAAAGTGGGTGTGTGCGATCATAATTGTAGCTGATGTATTAAGTGGATTTTGGGACAACCAACGATCTAGTGACAATCACAGACAATTTATATTACATTGACAAGATCAAACCATGATGAACCAATAACCTATATGATCTGACATTGGTGAATTATGAGGTGCATCTTGTAAAGATAGTTCTCCAAAATATCATTGAACTCGACATAATTCCAATTCTAGATCATTTAGGATCTTTTCCAATTTAACAAGTTTCTAGTAAAAGATAGTTTAATTATGCACAATCTACATACAACAAGCTCGATCAGTATAAGTTTAATATCGACATTTTCAATTATTTTTTATATCATGTGTAACCAACTATATAGATGGTAATATATATTATTCCAATTTTTGGATCATTAGGTCTCTTTTATTCTAATCTAACAAGTTTCTAGTAAGAAATAGTGTAACCACTCACAGGCACATACAACGAGCAACGAAATATCAACATCTTTAATTATCTTTCGTATCTTGGGTATTACTATTTAGATACTATATAATATACATTAAACAAATTTATTTTTTTGTATGAGGGATATTCGAAGCAACAACACTAAATCTACATCATAAGTTCCTTTTCGTCACGATACTTTTTGAATATTTTCGAGACGATTACAATAATCTACATAGCTAAATTCATAAGAACTAGGCGGGACACATGATGATTGCAAGAAAAGAAGAATAAACCAAGTGATTTGATGAGTTGGAGAGAGGTTAGGAATATATGCTTGGATTTTCACATGAAAGGATTAGGGCGTTGGGGTCACATGCAGATTGGATAACAAGGATTTTGAAAGATGTGACCACGCAAATATCTCATCACAAGACATCATCTTGCTTGGTACAGTGCTGCAAATGCTGATTCCATCAAACAAATGTAATGTTGTAATGATTCTCAATATGCGAATCACCACTTAAACACTTTCTGTGGATATCATCACGATAAGATTACCTAATCGCATATTCATATCTAGTTAATGTTCTCTTTGAGTATTCGGTGTCATGCATTTTTAGAAATGTCAACCAACACATATACGTCACGTCGTGTATTTGGTGTATTTTTTTTGTTTTTGGTTTAATATTAACAGTGTATGTCATCTATTTACATGTCATATGTGTGCTGATAAATAAAACACAAACTTATAATGTAATAAAATGATCTTACAGTTAGAAATTCGATTGATTTCTTTCTTTCTTGGTATCTTCGTGACAAGGAGTGAATAATCACTTGTTTGAGGTAAAATCCTCTCATTTATTTTGTGTAAAAGTAAAATAAGAACTTGTTTTGAAAATTATTTTCTTCATATACCATTTTCTCACAATGATTTAAGTGTTTATATTTTTTTTCTAAAACACCTCTTTGCGTGTTTTAGATGTGGGAGTACAAGAATTTAGATTTGTGCGCCAGAAAATAGTAGATTGTTTTACTGAAATTTCTATCGTAACCAATGTCCAGTTTCTTTAGTAAACATTATGTAGGTATTGATCCAACTTGAAGTACTCAAATCAAGATCTTATAGGTTGTTGGGGCAGTTACTACTACCTGAGAATGTACAATCAAAAGAACTATTGACTAGAATAAATTAGTGTGACATTGATGACTGATCTCAATCTTCACTTATCATATCGATTGACCAGAATAAATTAATGTGACATTGATGACTTACCTCAATCTTTACTTCTCATATTGATCTCAACCCGCAGACTTTAACCTGCAAGGGAGGAATTAGCTATTTAAGAAAAATCGCCCGTATTTTAACACATCAATCAATGGGTTGTCCAATTTAATATGAATCTTCTTCTTCTTCTTTTATTTTTTTTATTTTATTTTTATTTTTTTGCGTGCGTTCGTGGAGGGGTTATCATGACTATAATTCACTCAGTCTTAATTGGGTCCGATGTACTTCAATTTGGTATCTCAATTTGATGTTGATATGGACAAGAGTGCTAATTGGCTCCACATGTCAATCGTTTGTGTATTAGGACTTGATTAGAATATCTAGTCACTTCTGACTTCAACACCTTATTGTACTTGATTATCAGCATTAAAAAGTAATTACATGAATAAACTAAAAACGATTACATAAAAGTTCAAGGCAAGTTAAATAGAAACAAAGATTTATGAACTTTGTAAGTTCAATTTCCTCAATTCGGATCTTCTTGTCTATTCTGTATTTGATCAATAATGTTATTTAAATGTACAACATGAATTGGTGAAATTGAAATATAAAAGATGAAATATATATTAAATGTCGTGCATAATTTTTATGTTAATTTATTTGTTAACATGTGTGTCGAAAGAAGAATTTTGACGGCACGAATATGATATTATAATAACGTAATAATCACCCAATCAGCTTCTACAAACTTTAGGGTTGTTTGTTGTTGGTTGAGTCCATCTTCTATCTATGTTTTTTTAGAATGTGGATGGAGGACCGAACATCTTTTCCCATTCAAACTCTATTGATTGTGACTAATATGACATTCTATTATTTTAGCTCTGTTTATCTCTTTACTAATGTGATATTTACAGTTCTCATTCTATCATATTTCATCTCAATACAAATATAATTTTTTACTATTTATTTAAATATAAACTTTTTGGATGTACACATCTGAATATAACACGAACATCAACACTCCAAAACAAACAACTCCTTAATTTTATTTAAAAATTCCATTAATTATTATAATTGAAGCTCTAAACTTTATGACAAGATAAGTAAATGAAAATGGGTTGCAAGAAACCTTTCAAAATCTTTTCACCAAAGCAAAATGATATGACAACACCACTGATCTCTTGAAGTAGTCACTTCAACGTTGTTCCATGAACTGACTTAACATTTTATCTTGTCCATACCACTATTGCGGTCAATCTTTCAATTATTAACTTTGAATTATAACTTCCATGTACATGCTACAAATATGTATCAAGTTTTAAACAATCAACATTGTGTCCATATACCAAATGTAGTAGTATACTCGGGACTAGTTTGGTAGGCAAATGAGATTTGGTGAGAATGATTAAGTTCGAGATGTATATTGATGAATAAATATTTTAAAATATTTATTGGTAAAGATATACAAAAGATATAATTTTACATGAAAAAATTAAATTACCTTTATCCCATAAGACTCTTGTTTCTATAATAAATGAATTAATTGTATTAAAAATTAAATTATGTAATAAGTTTAAAAAAACATATTAGTTTTTATTTATTTGTAACACAAGTTCAATACAAATAATTCAATATACAATAAATATTCAAATTTAATAAAAATAATCAATAAAAATAATTATATTTTTCAATTTTAAGATCTCATTTTAATTGATGTGACGTGTCAAATTAGATATTGTGAAAAGAGTATTAATTTAACAAATTATACGTTAAAAATGAACCAAACAATTATTTTAACCAATTGAAAACTATATTTTTGAAAATTAAAAAATAAAATTCAAATAATCAAATGTTGACACGTTATGTTTCAAAAATATTTTTACCTTTAAAAATTAAAAAAATGACTGAAACTTATTATGCATCGAATACTTTATTATTATATTAGTCTAAATTAGCGAAAACATAAATATATATTTTATACTATTGTAAAAATGCATCAATTCCAAATTTTCTAAGAGAACATATGTAAATGTAAGTCTCCAGAACCATAGATTCTATCTATGGTACTAATAATTAACATAGAATCGGTAAATTTAGGCCCTCTGCCCGATTCTAACAGATTTAACCAAAACAACGACATCCAATAAGTATTGGCACTTCTTTTTTAGCAAGATGTCTTGGTAGGAAACATTTATCTTTTATATATCATAAAATACGTATAATATATATTGAAAATATCCTATAAGAGAAAGCTAAAATATCATTTAAAATGATTCATGTAAATAATCATACAAATATGGGTAACTTTTTGGATCATAGGAGCCTTAAGCATCATATAATAAAGTTAGATGAACACTTTTTTTTATAAGAAAGTTGGATTGGAGCACACTAACAGTAGCATCTAGGACAAGAACCCCTTAAACCCAGCTACATAAATAATCCAACCCCTTACATAGTTGGAATTGATTGAGTTCGCTCACTAGTTGCTAGCTTTATAACACACATTTCTCTTGGCCCCACTTCAAAAAAAAACAAAGGCCACACTAAAGTCTTGATGTCTATCTACAGATCAACTTCAGCTCACTTCTTGAACTGCCACAATTCATCTGTGTTCCAGAAAGTACTTCCCATGTCCTCCCCGAACCAATCAACCTCCGTTACGTGGCACTCGGAGAACGAAGAATCTTGGCCCCCCAGTTCGAAGGTGGGGAACCCCACGGGATAGTAATTATCCTCGAGTGAATTTTCGCCCTGGATTTTACTGGCGGTTAAATTTTCAGGCAGCTGTGAGTGTGACTGTTTTTCTGGGAAACTGCTGTCGGAATCATTTACCACGTTGGTGGGCAGAGGTGCACGGTTGGAAACTGATGGGGAAGGGGCTGCGACAGTATTGTAGTTCTGAGTTTCCAAGGTTGAGATTGAGGAAGATGGAGATGACGTCATTGATGATGAATTCTGTTCCATTTTCTCCATCAATCTTGGCATCCAAAACGTGCGTATTGCTTCGAGGAATTTCTTGCTGTTCGAATCAACCTTAAGCTGTCGGGCCTGTTTCTGCACCCTTGTCCTCCAGTAGTTCTTGATTTCATTATCTGTTCTCCCTGGCAAATTCTGGGCAATTTTCGACCACCTGGAATCAAAATTTGCAACCAAAACTCAGAAAAAAAGAAGAAATGGGCCACATTCATTTGCACAGTTGTGTGAAATTATTCCTTAAGTAAAAAGTTAT
This sequence comes from Caryopteris x clandonensis, assembly GCA_028749325.2. NCBI lineage: Eukaryota > Viridiplantae > Streptophyta > Magnoliopsida > Lamiales > Lamiaceae > Caryopteris > Caryopteris x clandonensis. The sequence continues at coordinate 2,796,029 of JAPYKT020000019.1, read as the reverse complement.
ATATTTTTTTGTTTGAAAAGTATCAATCTTTAACTTTAAAGTACTATTTTTTTTTATCTTTTTGCTCCGACTCACAGGCTGCATTCAGATACACGATGCAGATCATAAGTTGACTCATGTATATATGTATGTGCGTGTGTGTGATTCGATGTATATGGGTAGTGAATATTGATTTTGAAGTGAGAGTAAGAAACCTGTTTCCCCATTTGGAATGAAGTTCAAGAATCAAGAGCTGTTCGTGTGGAGTGAGGTTTCCACGCTTGATATCAGGCTTCAAATAATTCAACCATCTCAGTCTGCAACTTTTTCCAGTTCTCTTAAGCCCTGCTTATATACAATGGGGGGGGGGGGGGGAGAGAGAGAGAGAGAGAAAATTTGTCAGAGGGTACTACACAATTAAACACGTACATGAATGTAAGTGCGTGGAAATACATTTATATATATACCAGCAAATTTGGCCAAGGAATTCCAGTGACCTTCACCATGACAGCTTATGTAGTGAATAAGCAGATTGTCTTCCTCAAGAGTCCATGGCCCTCTTCTTAGCTCACTTTCAGATTCAAACTTGTTACTGCAGCCTGTGTTTCTGGGGTTATTTCTAACTTTACTCATGATCATCAAAATTAAATAGGAAAATGATAGGAAAGAGATGGAAAATGAGACGTGTAGGTTGAGTGTTGGACTGAATGCCCAGCAGACTTTATATATAGTAGTTGCCAACCAGATGAGAGAGAGAGAGAGAGGTAGAGCCCAGTTAGAGACCCCACATGAAATGGCTTTTTTCTTTGAACACTTACAATGATGAAATAAAGCACTTAGAATTTTCTTTGATACGAGGGAGCTCATTCTCTGCCATCACGAATACTCTTTGAGTGAGCATCTGAGTCAGCGGAAACTCCACCAACTATTTCACATGAGACTTAATAATAATAATATAGTAATTATCTATGGTACATCCGACCTATTTATTTATTTTAATTAGTAGCAAGCATGCAAGTACTATAGGCTCACGGTCTCTTTAAACCCCATTGTAGGCCAACATCATATGCTAATGCATTATTGAATTGTTCTCTTTAATATTATCGTGTAACCAACGGCCTAGTTTTAAAAATAAATAAAATAATTAATATATATATTGATCACTCAATCTTTGACGAAATGGAATTTAACTCAACAGTATTTATCTTGATCTGATTGTTGAGTTGCTAATGTTCACGTCTACCTCTACTATGTCCAAATTTCTTGATTTGAAAGGGCAAAAAATAAGAAAGACTAGAAGACAAACAATGCCAAAGAAAAAATGTGCTTGATAAAATGTCCCGTCACACGAAATATATCATAAAAATCGCACAATTAAGTCACGGTTCTATGCACGGCCGAGTGCGGTGAACCCGGTTCTTGATCTAACCCTACTAATACGTTGTGTAATTAAGGGGTCTATTTCTTTTTTTTTTATAATATATATATAATTTTTTTTTCTTCATATAAGTGGGAAATTTTGACGTGCGGGATGAAGCAAGTTGCACGCTCTTTGTGCTTCTCCTAATAAAACGACATATATTAATGCGTGTTGATAAATGACTATTGAGTGGATAGGGTCAGTTCCCAGCTTTGATATTTTTTTATTTTCAATTAAAAACAATAAAATTTATACTATATATTTTTTCAATATTCGAATTTTATACTACTAGTTATATTAAGTTATTATCGATTCCCATTTTTCTCTGCCCTAAAATGATTGTATTAATTTGACCCATATGGATACTTGACCCAGTGAATTAGTTATTGTATTTACATATTCTTTGGTATAGAAGTAAAAATAAAGTACACTTGAACCTCGATAAATTAATATTATTAGGATTTTAAAATTTTATTATTTTATTATACGATAAATTAATATTATTAGGATTTTAAAATTTTATTATTTTATTATTTTATAGAGGTATTAATTAGCCAATAAATTAATATTTATTAATTTAAGAGAATTTTTGTGATTCAATCAATTTGATTTTTGATTACATAAAAAAAATTGTATCTTATTAATTTATGTATCATATTGACCGTGTTGTCGGACACGTCAAAATTAATTAATTTATTTTACCTCGCTTTTCTCTACTATTTTGTAGTAGTGGAAAGTAAGGGTCGATCCCATAGAGAACGGTTGAATTATTTGTACATTTTTTATGCCAATTTACGAATGCAAATAAGAGGGGGTTGTTGATGGATTTTGTCTACTAAACTAATAAAATAAAATCTACTCTAGTAAATAAAAATCAAGAATAAACAGAAGGCAAACAGTAATAAGAATCAATTTTGGTTCACGGTTCAGTTTTTCCACTATTACAAATTATATGATTATGCGGCACGTTATCAATTTAATTATGGAATTTCTACCCTTAAATCAACAACAAGCTCTGTTGATTCGCTTTATCTTATAAGTATAATTAATTAGAATAAGCTCTCTAATTAACCTATTTAATCGAACAGTCCAAAATAGGCTCTTTGGATTTAATTCGTTAAACGCGTTATCAATTTGGATAATAGGGTAGGCAGATATTCGAATTCACACGCTCGATTCAATTAATCCTGAATTATGTTGATTCTAATAATAAAAATTATTAGTTGCTACAAACGGGTTCAATATCACAACAATTACGGATTGCAATTTAAACCCTAGCCCTAAATATATAAACTATCAATTGAGTTGATCAATCACAATTAACAATATATATTATAAATCAATTCAAACAATCAACATAATAAATTTGCACATATTAAATCAATACGGTGTCATGGAAATATAAATCATATAATATTGAAATTGGGTTCAAACATTCCCTAAATCGGAATATAAAATTTAGTTACACATTGCGTGTCTAAGAATTGGAATCATCAAAACGAAAGACATCATAATCAGAATAAGAAGAAAATAATAAACCAAAAAAATTTCTTTCTTCTCCCTTCAAGACAAGCTGCTTGAATGTTCCCCTCTCAATGTGAATGCATGAGTCTGCTGTGGCTGCTCGGATATATCTACCCAATTGATGCCTCTTCTATGTGGCTGCAATGTGTGTAGAAAAAGTGAGGCCTCCTCCCTACAAGGATTTCCTCCTTTTATTGTTGCTAGCTTGCCCTAATTCATCTTATGAGCTTAACTTTTTTTAACGTAAAAACTTCTATGTAATCTTCTTTCCTCGGATGGGCTTAGGATGACTAACTGCTTATGTGGATTATTGTATGAAATTGTCCAAAAAATGCTGCAAATAACCACAAAAACAAAAAGGATGTAGTTCTCGTCGAAACATTAAATAAGTAGGAAATAGAGAGTGCATAAAAATTAATTGTATTAATAATACAATTTTATCAATTAAAAATACGCACAATTTCTTCCTTTTCACATATTAATTGAATTAATGAAAAAATACAACACTGAAATTTTTGGATTATATTTTTGGTGCAGTGCGAGTGCGAGAATACATGATCGAAACTTTTAAATGCAGTAAAAAGAGTTAGAGATGACGTCCAACTAAATTTCACACCTTACGTGATCATTTTCGGTAATAATATATCGACAATATTTGGAGGAAGGAAGTAAGAAGGAAATACGTAGAGTAAAGGGAATTAGAAGGCGAAAATAAATATAAATAAATAAATTTGTTTTTGAAGAATTTCTGTGGCGTGATTTCTCTGTTTTATCGTTTTCATGGAATTTCAATAGAATGAAACGTGCTTGACTGGTATATTAATTTAGCATGTTTACCAATTAAAAACATGGAATTATTCAGTGGGGGCGGCAGCTGTATGCCTTCTTCTTAACAATAATAATAATAATAATCATAATATTAATAATCATAATAATAATAATAATAATAATAATAATATCATAATAATAATAATAATAATAATAATAATAATAATAATAATAATAATAATAATAATAATAATAATTGAATCCATCACTAATGACACCATCAATTTCAAGCACCAAGGTATACATAAATGTGTAGAATAACGTTACATTTACTTTCCTAGTCAGGATTTGACAGGATTTTACAGGATATAATAGAAATTGGGATAGAGAAAGATAATTTTGTACTATCCAACGTTTACTTCATGAGATTAGCTCGGATAATGCGGAAATTACAAAATTGCCCTTACTACATAATTGAACCTTAAAAACGTGATCTATATATAAGGACATTTTTGTAATTAAGAATGTGCACAAGGGTAAAACAGTTAATTTTCATTTCTTATCCGATGGGATAATTTTTATCCCAAGGGTCATGGAGGGATTACTATCCGGTGATTTATCCCAATTTCTGTCATTTATCCCGGGTCGGCTGGTTGACCCGAAAAAATATCCAAGCAAGTAAACGTTGGATAACTCTGGACTATTTTCTCTAATTCAGATTTATTAGCCAAAGTAAACAGGGCCATATTAGATCAAATTGGAACCGCTTGATTTTGTGATGATGGCTCCAACTCAGCATATAATATATATATATATATATGTATATGTATGTGTGTATATAGTTCATTGAGAGAGAGAGGGAGCAGCCTCAGCATATATATTCAGTAATGACCATAATATTATCAGAAATTAATATGTCACTATCCATTTTCATAATAGAAAATTGTTATTCCTAGCAGTATTCCAGAATTAATTCTATCTAAACCTTTGTCCCCCCTTAATTAGGAATTCGGATGTCATAATTAATTATATTGTGGTCGAAGTTTCATTCGCAAATGTCATAATCAAGAAATGGTGCAGTTATTGTGGACTAAAATTTGAAGTAATTAAATGAAGATTGAATACTGATGCACTCTTGATTTGATTTGATTTGTTAGATTAAGGAATCCTCTCCATGAGGCGCATAAATTCTTCCAATTGAGGAAAATTCAGTTAGGAAGATTCATGTGTTCCAACCATAACAACCTAACCTTGATAGGAGCGATCTAGAATGAAGTTAAGTTCATTTAGAGATCCATGTTACATAGGATTGTTTTTTTACGAGTAAAATAATGCCGACCCTAAACTACGACACTTGAACAAATAAAAATGAACTTCTCTCTTTTTTAATCGAAATACAAGTTAATCTTACTTGACTGGTCAAATAATAATTGTCAAGGACTTTCTGTTGCTCTTGCCAGAATGTAACCGTTTGATTGTTTATTGTGCAAAGTTGATGTAGGAAGAAAAGTTTGACACTTATCGTCAAATCCTAGACATGTTGGGTTCGATTTTGGTTTCGGAACCGTTGGTTTCTGGAATTGGGAGGGGTGGAACTGAGACTGAACCGGCATATAGCCCGTCCTGGTTCTGGTTTTGGAACTAGCGATTCCATGGTTCTGGTTCCGGTTCCCAATTCCTTTTTTTTTTTTTTTTTTTTATAAATTCACACTTGAAACCACCGGTTTGGAACCGAAACCACCAATTTTAACTAAAACCGACGGTTTTGGAATCGGAACCGTCGACTTAGAACCGCCAGTTCCAAACCAAAACTGAGTCAACGGTTAAACCGAACCGTTGGCCGCTGATTCTGGTTTAGAAGTGGAACTGAGCCCATATCTATATGTGATATGAATTGTGGTAAAATGACTTGAATTTTTGACAAATATGAACTGGTGTAAGTGGAACGATCTAATAACTATTTGCTTATGTAAGTGGAACGTTCTAACACCTAAAATAATGGTTTAAGTTGAGTATGTGAAAGCCCGTTCAATGGTTGTACTTCAACTAAATAAATTAGTAAATAAACTAAAAGGTGGGAAGTAATAAAATAATTAAAATAATAAATAAATAAATTAACGTAAAATGGATAAAACTAAAGTTGAGATAGGATGAGAATCAATTATTGAAGTAAAATGGTTTGATCTGATAGACGAAAAAAAAGATGTTTTTTTTCCTAATTCAAGTAGTAGGGTCTGCACTGTGGAGATTGATGCTTTCTCTTCTATCCAATTTTGGGTGAAATGAAATTTGATACTTTTCATGTGGCCTTAGAAGTGTAATTCTTGTTCATGATTCATATTCCTGCAATAATTGATTCAAAGAAGATAGAGGTGGACAATATAACGTGAGCAAGGTAGAGTTCTTGGCATCATGCACATGGAAGATTTGATGGTTGAAATTTCTACGGTTATAAGTAAGAAATTTGTGACAATGAAAGTACAATATATACAAGGTGACGTGTCGGAGGACAAGTAAAACAAGATTTCATTATTTGGCTTCTAATGGAATGAAGGCTTGTACTATTCAACTAATAAGTGACGATCAATCAAATATATTACTATATAAAAGACAATTTGTGAAAAATGAAGTCGGCATAAATTTGCGGCTCGCAAAACATATCTTATTTAGGTTAGAAAAATGAAAAATCTATTATCATACTTTCTTGCATGAAATTTGATGAATCATTAAATTTTGGCAAGGTGGATGTTTATAATTCTTTTTAAGTGTCGTTAATGGGTATTGGCACTACCAAAGTTGGCCCTTATTAGATTATTTATCAATACATAAGTTTATTAGAAGGTTCGGTTTTACTGGAACGTAAAAAATTAAAAATTAAATAAATAATACACAAGATATAGTTTTAATTTAATTTAAAGTACTTTATTTAAATGTTAATATTTTATAAATAAATATATTACAAATCTTATTATGAAATTCTAGTTAAAAAAGTTAATAAGAAATATTAGAAGTGAGAATGATTAATGTAACAATTAATTTTGTGTCTACAAAAATAAAAACAAAAAGAGTAATACAAATTATTTTAATTGAATTAAAATAAAATGAATACAAAATCTCTACTTAGAGCATCTGATTCTCTCTTCAACAACATGACATGATTTTTTAATTTGAAGTTGACTTTTCAATTAGATCTTCTTCGGACTTGAACATGACGTTAAGTTGAGGTGCTTTGTTTTTGAACAAAACATTAATAAAGGAGACCTCCACTCAGAATGCATGAAGAACGTTGTTAAATTTGCGAAGAACATGATCGTTAATTTGATGGTTTTTTGCCTTGAAAACTTTGTTCTGAGGGCCTCAACACCTTGATCTCAAATCAAACACTATTTTAGATAGAATTTTACAAAAAACACGAACACGTGATGAATCGTGGAAGAGGAACTTATAAGAATAATTTACAACTACTTGACTTCTAAAAGTGTGTCTTGAACTATGAAGAGGTATTTCTATTCGTACTTGATTTGATTGTTCATATATGATTTGATGATATTTGGTGCTTTCAATAGAAAAATATAATTTTATTAGAAAATATATTGATAATTTACTTTTATATTTGTACTATTTAATTTTGATTACCATAATATAAGATTATAACACTTAACAATATTTAATTGATTAGAAAATATTTATATTAGAAATATCGATTATTTATTAATATATAAGAATTAATTTAATTAAATTCATAATGTTTAGATTAATATATAATATATTATTTTTCATGTGGCATCATTTAATTTAACATAAAATTTATCTCTCTACAATGAATTCATACTTCGGAGTTTAATAAAATAATATAAATAGACAATTGATTAAATCCACCCAATAATAACATAACTAATGGTCTATGTGGAACTACTCATCCTAAAGTGAGGTTGAGGTTGTAGAGGAGATAGGTTATTTAGGTAAATTGATTTTTAGGGTTGATGCCTAGGCAATTGGTATTAAAAATAATGTATGTATAACTATTTTAAATTTCTTTTTTTTTTTATTAACAAATTTTATTTTCTTTTTTTATAATTTGTATTTTTAATGAATCTTGAATTATTATTATTATAACTATAATTATTAAACAATTCTTAGTTTGTGCTTATTAGAGCCTTCATCATCTGGATAGAGATCAACGCGATCTAATTTAAGTGTTTTTGATCAAGTTGGGTTATGCAAGTGGGGCGAGCGAAGTTCTTCTTTTGTAGCCCTTGTCAACTTCGAAACAAAATATTAGGTTGTTTCAAGTATTTTTATGCGTTAAAATGTATATGTATTGGCTGCATCGTACAACTTGACGTATAATATTATTTGTTTAATTAAAAAATATTATTTTTTATTTGAAAAATATTATTACTGATTTATTATCTTGAAACAAGTAATAATATTTTTTAAACAAACAAGTAATATTTTTAATTAAATAAGTAATCTTGTTGATCGGGTGCACCAGCTCAAGAAACTCGGTCTTTTATGTTAGGAGTTATAATTATACAAATATGTGTTAATATATTTATATTATGTAGCATATAAAGTGCTTTTAATCTTTTATTATTTAAAATAAATTTATTATTTTCAAAGTTATATTAAATAAAGAAAATTATATATGCATTCATACGTTCATTCACACACATCATCCTCATAAAAGTAATTATCAATTATTACCTTCGCAAACATGTGATAATTTTAATAATTATTATCCAATCATAAATTACTATCTATATTATTTTTTCTATAATATAATAATTCAAAACAATAATCCACAACCTATTTTTTTAACATCTACTATAGACATCTAACAATAATAAATTACAAAATAAAGGTAATATTTTTGTTGTTCATTTATCATTCATCAATGCAAAGATATGCGGTGGGGATGATCTCATGCTATATTATATATGTATAGATATATATACATATATATATATATTTGTGTGTGTAGAGAGAGAGAAAGATATACTAATAATTAACGCGCCGGAGACGAAGAGCCGCCGGCAATTCCCACAGTAAACCTACTGCCGGCGCCGGCGCTGAAGTAAAACCAAGAAACGTTCATATTCTCCTCAAAAAATATCAAACTAGAAATAAATCACACCTTTCCTAAAATATTCAATTCCCTCTTAGAAAAATGCCTCACCCTTTAACCTATCCCGGCACTCACGTGACCGCCCAGAAGTCATGGGCCTACCCTGCCGCCGTGCCCTTCTCCCGGCCCTCCTCGAATTTCCCGGCCATTTCCCGGCGGCATGTCCGTCTGCCACGTCTCAGGTTATCATACTCTCCGGCGAGGAGCTGCAACGCTGTCGCTCTTGGCTCCAAAGGTGGCAAAGGGTACTTAATTTTTGTTATTAATTATTATCCAATTTCATTTTATTTACTTTCCCGAGTTTTTTTTTTTTTTTTTTGTTATCGATTAAACATTTTATGGGTCTTCAGGCTTTGCTTATGTTGATTATAGATTCTTGATTTTGGTTGCAACTTCTTTGACTTGCTTATGCTTGTTCCAATTTATTTATTTATTATTGGTCTGTTAGTTATATAAATATAATTTTTTTGGAACGACGAGAATATTTTTTATAAAAGCAATGAGCTTGCAATTTTATATTTGATCACTATTTTGCAGAATTGGCTTAGTTTGATTCCTTTTAGAATACTTTGATAGAACATTTACTGTTTTCAATTTCTGCAAGATTTGAAGTAAATTGAAAAATTAATTTCATTATTATATATTTGTGATTTAAATTTCATTCAAATTCAAATTTACAAGTTCTATAACAAATTTAATTTTATGACTATAGTTCTAATTTTAAGAAAAACTGATGAAATTTCCTTATGTGTCTCACATGCTTTGTTCAAACTCTTTTTTCGATCAAACTTGTCTAACATAAAGCTAAAATTGCAACACCACCCGTTGGAATATTTATAATTGACCTAAAAAATACAATACCAATTGTTGATATATTTACTAATTCTAGCACCACGTTAGATAAGTTTGACAAAAAAATCGGTTTGATGAAGCATGTGAGCCACATGAATGAAATTCCGACAAAATTTCAAATTTTTTCTAAACTTAAGACTAAATCTGTGAAATTTCAATTTGTACATAACTAAATTATAAATATTCTATACTTGCGGGACTAATTTTACAATTTACCCGTAAAAGTTGGTTGTTTCGATTTTTTGGTGCATTTAAGAGTATTGTAATGGCATTGCTTATATGAGTCTGTCATTTAGAAAAAGAAGAAGAAAAAATGACGCATTTTGATGTTCCTTTTCAGAATGAAATGGTTCCATGAAGTCGAACTGAAAGTTCAAAGCTCAGAGTTGGATCAATTTGGAATCGTCAATAATTCTGTATATGCAATTTATTGCCAACATAGTGAGACTTCCTTGCCCGATTTTTATGATATATATATACATATATATATATATTAAGTTATTTGAAATTATATATCTGTAAAATTATACAAATAAACTATCGACATTTATGATTTGATTTTTTTTTTATCGTTCTGAATTTCACCTATGTATTGCAAAAATGAAGTTCAATTTTTCCGCGATTTGAATGTTTGTCAAAATTTTGAATTTATTGGCCTAGCAGTAGACGGAGCCTAGACGACATAAATAATTTGTCCTTTTTTCTTAAAAAATAAACAGGTTGCTATGAACTTTGCGCTAGGGTTGGTATCAATCTAGAAGGGGTTGCGCAAAGTGGTGAATCATTAGCTTTCACGCAGGCATCTTTCAAGTTTATTGCACCTTTGAGGGTATGTATATACTATTTATATATTGTACTAAAAAAAATTAAATTAATTAATTTTTTATGATCTTTAATTGATATTTATATTATATATATAAATAAAATTTTAATTTTTAAATGTAAAATATTTTTCTTATATTAATTGTTGTATATTCTAAAGCTTAAAATATATACAATAAAATTTGGAGATATTTTTATTTAAAGTTAAATATATTAAAATAAATATTTAAGTATTTTTTTTAGATTACTATTTTTATAATTTTTGTATATTATCATAATTATTTAAAAATGTACACAATACAGGAAAAATACAAGTGTTCTTAATTTCCTCATTAAGTGGGATCTCCAACACACATGTCTACGAACTCATCTGGAATATTTTAGTATATTCTTTTATTTTATTTTATATTTTATAATAACCATCACACGCTATATACATTTAATAATATTACTATTTATTGCATTACGTCGTATTAAAAACAATGAAACACAACATAAACCACAAAATAAAATAGAGGGTTCGAAGCAATACAAAACACAAAGAATGACATGACTATCAACTATCGATTATCGAATACTAATCATCGACTATCGACTATCGACCATGGAATAATCTTGTAGAAAAGTGTAGATACGATCATACCAAGATCTTTCATGGTAGATAGTTCAAGATACATGTCTATAAGATGAAAGTAATAAAATCCAACAACTGTTTATATGATTTTTGCTAATCTCACATAAATTTCCATTTCTTGATTAATAGTTTGGAGACAGGTTTGTAGTTAAGGTGAGGGTGTGCAACTATTCTGCTGTTCGAGTTATCTGGGAGCACTTCATCTTTAAGATTCCTACCCAAGAGGTTACTAATACATAACCCTTTTTTATAGTTATTTTATATGGGCCGATGGTTCTAGAAGGCCCATCCTAATGTGCGTGTGTGTGTGTGTGTTTGTATCCAGCCCATTTTGGAGGCAACAACGACAGCAGTATGGCTCGATAAAAACTATCTGCCCGTTCGAATTCCAGAGCACTATTTTGGGATGATAAATTGCAACGAGCCCAACTGATACTATTTTGTTGGCAAAGCCTATGAAACTTTTTAGCCTAATACATTGCTTCTTTTATTATTCTCGAATTAAAATAAGAGTCATGTTTGTATATAAAAATAGCTGTTTTATACGAGAGTTGGAGACGGAAGGAACAAATGTTATAAGAAAAATATAGTGAATAATTTATCAAATTTACTAGTTAAGATCACATCTAATTTGATTTTGTAACTCTTTGAACCATGATTTTCCTTTCTAAAGTATATATATGTATATATGTATATATGTATAGAGAGAGAGAGGAAAATAGAATATTGGTAAACATGATTATAATCGCATAAGAAAATGTTTAATTTTTATAATATTATTAGAAAAATTATTAAATTTAATTTCTTTCTTGTATTCAACTAATTATATGGATAGCATATTTTTTAAAGTAGCTTAAAATTTTTAATTCAAATAACAAATGAAAATAAAGTCATGAGATAATTTTTTCTATAATATAAAATTGTTATCTATTAAATAATAAAATTGCCAAAATTTCAATAAAATATAGAAATGACGTGCAGCTGGTGTATAATTACATTTTTTCTTTTGCAATTAACATGATGTCTGAATTGATTTGTGCAATGATATCTTTGAGTGAAGAAGAAAGGGCTTTGCATAGACCATTTGAGCCACGTTCGTCATCCTACATAAATTTATAATTATTTCATTTTGTTCTATTTGATTGGTTCTAACCCCAAATAAGATATACATGGAGCCTAGTATTATAGGCGATCGAAAGATCGCCCCCTAATTACTAGACCGACCTGCTATACTAATTCCATACATATTTAGTGAAGATATGACAAACAAATAAAGTAGCTCTATGTTCGAATAGACGGCACGAGATACAAAATAGAACCGCGATAAAATTCGTAAAATTTATAAAATGTTTAAGAAAGTTGTGATATTTTTTTATATTATAATAATTAAAGTAATAAATATATTATTTTATTAAGCAACAATCTCTATAATTATATCAGTAAATTGTAAACATATGTTCTTGTTATAAATTTATGATTATTTAGAACATTAGTTTTCCACTTAGGTACACTAAACTACTAATAATAGTTTTTTAATTATTATTATTATTTTCTCCAAAACCTATCAGTGAATGGTACTGCTTTGATGCAATATTTGATAGATTGTAATGTTTATCTATGGTTAGACATGTATATGATATAAATAAATGATAGGAATTACTGAAATTCATCGAATATTGCAATACTATATAATTATTATATCAATAAAAAGCATGCACTTTGGAAAAGGGCTTGGGATTTTCAATATTAAAATATATAAAATATTAGAATTTACCATAATTAATTTATGAAATAATATTTTATATTTAGTAATTAATATTTTTATTTTTATATATGAATATAAATTAAAGATCATGAAAAAATATTTATATATTTTTTATAAAAAAATGAAGTTGAGATAAAAAAAAGTTATAAATTTTTGAAAATTAAAATGAAAAAAAAAAGAACAAATCTAATTGGATATCAGACTTTCTAAAAATAGAAAAATAATTTGAGCCATCTAGTTTTAGCTTGGTCATGTTATTATATATATATATATATTAGTATTTCTTCTGTGCATATAATATAATGATGTAATATAATTTTTAAAATAAAATACATAATTATCAAATATATTTTGAATAAAATTTGTTTAAATAAAAATATTTCACAATATAAAAATATAGTAAATATTAAAATATACCACAATTAATCTATGAAAATATTATATTTAAAATTAATATTTTATTTGTATATATGCAATATGAATATCAAATTGAAGATAGTAAAAAGATGATTCATTTGATATATTTTTCATAAGAAATGAAGTTGAGATGAAAAAGTTATAAACATTTGAAAATTAGAGTGAAAAAAAATCTGATTAGATAATACACTTTCTAAAATAGAAATAAAATTTAGCCGTAAAAATGACAATCTTGTTAAATTTATAATATATAGACTAGTATTTCTTCCGTGCATTACACAATTTATAATATGATAATATAATAAATTATTATAAAAATATTAAAATAGAATAAAAATTATATAATATATATTTTTAATAAAAACTTGTTTAAAATAAATATATCTCGCAATATAAAAATATATAAAATATAAAAGTATACGACAATTAACCTGTGAATAAATATTTTATATTTAAAAATTAGTATTTTATTTTTATGTATGCAATATGGATATTGAATATCATGAAAAGATGAAAATGAAATAGTTATAAATCTTTAAAAATTGAAGTGAAAAAGGAAAGAAAAAATAAAAATATAATTGGTTATCAAACTTTCTAAAAGTAAAAAATATTTTCGGTGAGAAAATGTTGCTTTCTATTTTTAGTTGTGGTTCCCTTATTATATATATATATATATATATATATATGGTTATATATATATGGTTTTGTAGTAAATATTTTGTAAAAATTTTAATAATTGAACTCATGTATTAATTAAAATATTTAAACATCTAATTGTAAGAAGAAGAAAAAACTTTATATCCTTCACATATTTTTATATGTATAAAACTAATAAAATATAAGGTTTTACATATTTTTTGTTATGTACATCAATATTAATTATTAATTAAGTCTTAGTAAATTATATGACAAACTTATCATATGAATACATATTAATTATTAATTGACAATTTTACAAGTGAAAAAAGCAATGCACACCAAAATTATAGAATCTTATTTAACATAATTATCAATGTTAATATGAATTAATGTTTTATATATAATTTTAAATTAATTTATTCTTATATAAATAATAACATAAAATTAAGAATAACATATAATTTTTTTAATTGAATAATAGAATTTATGAGCTCAATTTTATCCCATTTAATATATTTGATGACTCTATTACACAATATAGGTGTATATCTATAATTTTTTTATAATTTCTAGATGATGTTTAATTTAATTATTCCCTATTGACCCGTATCAGAATTAAATATATTGCATTCATATTATAGTCTTCCATTAAGTAATTCTAAATTTTTATTATAAAGTAATGGAGCATTTATATAGTTTATTATATATATTTATATAGTTTATTATATATATATATATTTGTTATAAACTTACCACTTTATTTAAATGTTAGGAACCATTTGTGGATCAAAAATTGTGTTAATTTTTCAAATTGAATTTCTAAAATTCATCAATTTTCAAATTATTAATTTTTTCGATATTTATTTGATGAAGTATTTTGGTAAAGTATTTCTGTTAGTGCAGATATTTTCAATATTAGATTTGACATACTTAGGGCCGATTTTAAAATACCCTAATGAGGATAATAAAAACTATTTGTTAGCTAATGAAATTAAAGAATTATATTTTATTAATTTATTTCCAAGATGTGATGCCATTACATCAAATTTATTCGTCAATTTGTGGCCTATTAAATTATCTTTTTTTTTTCCTATTAACTAATTTAGTTTAATGATATAAAATTATGAAAGTATGGCTATTCTACAAAATGAATAATCGAAGTGACAAAAATTACAATTAAGAAAAGTAGAAAATTGTGGCGATAATATATAATGCCTAAAATTGCACGTACTAAAATGTTTTGTCTTTTCTTTTCTTTAAAAAAAATTCTAATTTAGGTTTTTTAAAGGTGAATAATAAGTTTTTCACAATGAAATGTATTTAGTATTATCCTAAACTAGTTGTTCACCCATGCAATGTACGGAATAAAATATATTTTATTACATGAATAGTATATTATCAAATTATATATAATTATTATAAAATATATAAGGTATATAAAATAATTTGAAAGCATATCATTATATAACAAGGCAAGAGCTTATGGAGAAAACAAAGTACCTAATAATAATAAGTTTTGTTTGTGTCTTTGTAAAACATATGTTTTTTTCTTTTTAATCTTTTGTTAAATTATTTTTTTAAATTATAAAAAAAAATTAAAATACTGCATTTTTGTGTTTTTATTTTTCTTTATATTTTAATTTTTTTCTAATTATAAAATAAAAATCAAATACTATTTTCAATATGTAGTAGATATAAGAAATTAAAAATCTCAGGGTTTCACTCAAATAATTTTGAAGTATAGTTTCATATATCTGGTGCATTGTCATTCTTTCAAAAGTTTTCTCTAAAAAATAATAAATTGCATGATGGAGCTATTTTTAAAATTTAAACCCATAGCAATCCACTATAATTTCTCAAAGTAAATATAAATATTTAAAATTGGTAAAAAAAAGATTAAAATAAAACAATTAATTATATACATGAATGGTATAATAATATTATTTTATAAAAAATAAATATTATTTTTATTCTATAAAAATATTTAATATTTTTACATTATCTTAAATTCATATGTAATGCATATTTTAATTTATTTTATATTTTAAAAATAATATTTTATTTTGATATATTAAATATTGGTATCAAATTAAAGATCGTAAAAATAAAATTAATATGATCCACGTGTCAAAAATGGATTTGTAAGAAAACAAATTATCTAAGTTTAAAATTTAGTTTAAAAAAAAAACTACTTTTTTTTTCTACATATAGGTTTTTTAATATATTTATTAAGAGAAAAATATAAAACATTTCTAGAAGAGTTTTAGGGGTATTTTTTATATTAAGAATAGATGCTATTTGTACTTCAGAGTGGTCTATGTATTATCTTAAGAGGCTATTTCCATACAAAGCCACCCTTACATAAATGCTAAAAATGAGTTCTTGTTTTCGGAATGCTACACCGTAGCTCGTGCTGCTATACAATTATCGAGAATTATAGCGGCCGCAACCGCCGGCAGTTAATCACGACGTTGGCATAAACCTTAACGCCCGCACTGTTATAAAATCTTGAAATGCTCGGAATTTCTATACTCAAATACTTACAAACTACTCGCACACTCCCTACTTTCATTAATCCCCGTTAAGAAAGATGCTTCACTCTTTAATTAGTTCCGGCACTCACGTGTCGGCCCTGCAGTCAAGTGCCTACCCGGCGCCCTCACCCTTTTTCCGGCCCTCTCCAAAATCTCCGGCCGTTCATGGGCGGCGTCTCAGGTTGCCATGTGTCAGCGTATCCTGCACCCCGCTGAGGATCTGCAATGCCGTTACTTTCGACTGCAAAGGTGGCAAAGGGTATTTCAATTCTTTTCGTGTTATTATCGAAAGTTTTCTTGAGATTTTGTTGGGTGCTTTGTTTTCTGAATTGTGATTCGAGATTCTTGAACCCTGTTGGTCATTATTTTGACTTGCTCTGTTATTTATCTAAATTGCTTCTTTTAGCTGTATTGTAGTCTTTAGTCCACCCAATCTCGTGAATCGAAGTGTAAATTAGCTGATATAACAATTTTGCGAGGTGGAACGAAATTGCTGATAATATTTGCTTAATTTTTACTTGTCTGAAGTGTGTGTGAGTGTATGTGTTTTGGGTTTCTGCTAACTGCTTAGTTTTCTTGCATTTTTAGCAATTTTACATGTTTTAGTGGCAGTGATGTATCAAATTTGTCAATTTGAGAAATAGTTGATGCCTTGAATGATTCTTTTCAGAATGAATGAGTTCTATGAGGTTGAAATGAAAGTTCGAGACTATGAATTGGATCAATATGGCGTCGTGAATAATGCTGTTTAGGCAAGTTACTGCCAACATGGTGAGTGTGATCACTGAATTTACATATTTTGGGAATGCTATTCCAATTGATCAAACTAGATTAATTCCAAGAAGGCATTTTTATTTCATGTAGATATGAGTGGCTTTAACTCTTTAATATAAAAACAGGCCGTCAAGAACTTCTGGAGAAGATTGGAATAAGTGCAGATGCAGTTGCCCGAACTGGTGAAGCATTAGCTATATCAGAGTTATCTCTCAAGTATTTAGCACCTTTAAGGGTATGGATATATATACATGTAATCTTCATATTTATGAGCTCCAAGTATCGTGCACTTCCTTACCATGTAGTCCTAGGTTAATTTGTTTTCACCTATTTTATGAATACCGTCCTCGGATTTTTTTTTTTTTATTTGTGAAAAAAATTGTGTGCTATAAACAGAGTAAAATTTTGTCAACACTATGGAAAATACTCAGAAAAATATAGCGAAAATAAAACTTCACAAGAGAGATTAAACTTTTATCATAAGTTGTAAATAACTTTTGATTGCAAACATGGAGAAAAAATTCACTATGAATATCGTGAATATAGAAAAGTTTCAACTAAAAAAATAACCTAACACGTCTTGTTTCACCTAGTAAACTTCAACGTCTCAAGAATGCTTAAAAATAGCTAAGAAAAAATATACTAAAAACATACTCTTAAAGATCTGTAAGAATGCTCAAATCTCACATGGACACTGTGAGTATAATACATATATACATATACATATATATATATATATATAAGAGTAACATAAAACAAAAACTCTTTAAATTTTGGTGTCTCAGGTAAAGACTGCTATTTTTATAGTTGTTTGGATGCATGCTTTCTGGATAAGGCTCACGGTCCATGATTCAACACGTGAGTTAGTGGTGTAGGAATATATGTATTAAAATAATAACATATAATACAACTTTATGAATTAGAAAAATAATTAGGTTTAATAATATAGGATTTTTGGTCTAACAAAAAACCCTACAATTTGTCTTCTTTATAACTACCTGTTTTGAGAAGCTAGGAAGACATTCTTTAATTTTATTTATTTGTTACATTGCTTGGTTATGATTTTACTCGTATTTTTGTTGTCTAAATAGAGTGGAGACAGATTTCTTCTGAAGGTGAGGGGGTGCGACTCTTCTGCTGCTCGTCTGTTCGTCGAACATTTCATCTTCAAGATTCCTAACCTAGAGGTCTCTAATACGTAACATTTGTAAATTCATTGTCAAAGATGATTTAAGGGCCAACCATTTGATTCCATTTCTTTTTTTCCTTGTGCATATCACTGCAGCCCATTGTAGAGGCAACAGCAACAGCAGTTTGGCTTGATAAAAACTATCGTCCAGTTCGTATCCCTGCAGAGGTGACATCTAAGTTTGTTCAGCTCAATCGGGATGAAAAGGCAACCTAATGCTATTTTTCGTCTAAATTGATGCCAACTTTGGCTGGACTATTTCAAGACCCCGAGGAATTTTATTTTTTGGGGGGACTATCTTTAAACGGACTAAAGTAATAAGATCATAAACTATTTAGATAATAAAAATTCGAAGGATAGGATTAAATTAACTTCGATATTCAAGTCTTACAGATATATGACTATTATATCTGACTGCAAAATAATTGATCCTCAATTGTACCTATTCTCTTGTATTTTATTTTGTTTACGGTTCATGTGACTTGAGATGTGGTCTATACATTTTTAATTATCTGTTTTTTTGTCAAAACTTCAACAAACACGTGACGTAACAAAATATAACAAAATTATGATAAACTCGTCACTTAGGTACATGCAATTGCCTAAAAATCTATACATAATTACCCCAAATTGCATATAAATCATATGTTTATCAGTACAACTCAAAACAAATATAATTAATCCAACTACGTCCAATAATAAAATCTAACTAAAGAAATAATTGGAATATTTGAATTTAATTTCTCAATTTAATATATATGAATAAGTGTCAAATTAAATATTATAAAAAAAATTAATTTGACATATTTTACATTTAAAACAGTTAAAAATAAAAAATATATTAGTAATTAAAAATAATAAAAACATGTTAAAAGAAAAGAATTAAAAAAAACATATTAAAGTAAATTCATAATTGGATAACAAAAACATCACATTTATTTTTTAGAATTAAGAAAAACTAAAATAATTATATACACACACCCAAACATAGCCTTATCGATTTTTTAGCAATAAGATTAGGATGGAAAATGAAACTTCTTTCCTAAATTTAGAGGGTTTGTCTTTTATATTAGTAAAGATTAAAGTTGGGCTTATAATATATATATATATATATTTATATAGTCTTTAATAAATTTTCGTTTCAAATTAAAATAAATTAGACTAATAATATGTTGGTCCACTTTTAAAATTCTTAATCCAAAATCTTTTAGCCGAAATTACTAAGAGAGCTCTGAAGAAAAGTTTTAAAATCTGCAAATTTTTCTTTTAACCACATTTTCATTCTCCCTCAATGTTACAAGTAAGGAGAAGACCTTCCCCTAAAAATTAGGAATTGGGAATCAAGAATCAAGGGAAAAGAATTTGTCTTTTACATTAATTAAACCAATGATTTTTTCTATAATTACCATATCCTACTTTTTTTAGGAAGCACACAACCATTCAGCAATAATACAAATATAAAATATAAAATTTCTTTGTATTTTTTATTCACTCTACTGTGCAAGGCTTCTCCAAGCATATATCCTAATTCTTCCAGCGGACCGCCGGTTGAAACATCATCATCGTCTTTTTTCGGCAGCATCTCACACTCCCTTGAAAAATTAGAGGGAGGGGCAACATCTCACAGTCCCTTCAATTTCCTTAATAATTTAATTAGGGATATTAAAAGGGCCATGGCCCGACGGGCTGGCCCGTTTAGCCCAAAAATTTTTAGGGTTAGGGCTTGATTTTATTAGCCCGTTTAAAAGTCAATCCGTTTTGGCAGTAACTTGCGAAAACAATATTATTCACGACGCTATATTGATCCAATTCATAGTTCGTTCTGAAAAGAATCATTCAAGGCATCAAAAATTTCTCACATTGACATATTTGATACATCACTGCCACTAAACATGTAAAATTGCACAAAAATGCAATCAAACTAAGCAAATTTAGCAGAAACACTAAACACACACGCACAGACACCTCAGATAAGTGAAACATATCAGCAAATTTTATTCACGAGATTGGGTGGACTAAAGAATACAATACAACTAAAAGAAGCAATTTCTCTTTTGACCAATTCAGCTTTGATAATCCTGCAAAATACATTTTAACCATATATTAAAAATAATAGCATATAACAAAAAATCCAACAATTTGTCTGTTACTTAGTGATATGTTAATAATATTCTACATTTTATATCTACATCCTTCTTATTTTAGTTTTCAAAATGCAATTAATTGATCTAATTAATTATTTTTTATTTCAGGAAATTAATTAATTGGATTTGGAGAAAATCTAGCCAAAAGATAAATTTTACAGCTCTTCGGCATGCATCGTGACAAGAAAAAGAAGAAAGAGTCCATGGAAAATATTACATCATTTTTCTTGTTTTTGTAATGAGCTAACCCATGTAGATAATAATAAATAATTTTTTTCTTAATTTGGCCCAGGGTCCAAAATAACATTTGTCTAGAAGAGGAGAAAACAAAAATATTCCCTATGCTCCAAAAAAAAATACCATGGCACTTTTTGGGAGACTGGTGGCAAGAGGGTCATTTTTCTTCTTTCAATTTCTCTCTCTTCCTATCCTTGGGAAATCATGTAAGAATTTTTGTTTCTTTCTTTTATTTTATTTTATCTTTTTTTTTTTTTTTGTATTAAATGATGTTGGTGATGTTTATGATTTATTATAATATGAGCAGCTAATTTTACGTTTTGATTTAAGGGTTCATATTTTGGTTATATTATTGTGAGGCTTTGTGATATGTATTGATTTTCTTGTTTTATATTCAAGTACTAATAGATTTAAATAATTTTTAATGGAGATTTATATTAATTTGAATTGACAAATCAAATGATTCTCCTATAGCTATTCATGAATTTATACTCCTAGTAGTGTAAATGAGTGAAGACTTGTAGCAATAGAGTGGGTAAATTATGCTATCATAATTTACTTAATCTAATTGAACTTATAGGGCTAATATTGATATTTATGGCTATCCTAATTATTGATATTAGTATCAACCTGTTTTCACTTGAGACTAATGCTATTATTAATTAACATGGAACGCTATCGTGCCCAGTTGATTAATAATAAGAATTGACCGGATGCTAGATTTGGTTAATTAATTAGGAAAACAAAGGATTTATAAGGCTATCCTAAAAATCCAAGGTTAATTGTTTGAATTTGCAAGAATTTATTTGTTAGTCTATGATCAATAGTATAATTGAATATCGAACCCTTGAATCAAATTTTTCTCTTCTTATTATTGTCTCTATTCTGATAGTTGTTCTTGTCAAATTGTTTTGTGTGCATTGATACCGTGTATGATTGTGATTGCTAGATTGGTTAATATAATATTTAGTTAATTAGGTGAAAATTTTTCAAAAACCCCCGTTTTTATTTAATTTTAGTCAAGAAAATTTAATTCTCGTTCCCTATGAATTCGACTTTACTCACCATTATACTCGTATTTTAGAATTAAGTTAATTATATTTGGTAGATTGACAACCTACGACTTAGCTACGTGTTTTGGGACAGGTAGAGATGCTAGGAAGATTATCTTTAATTTTATTTATCTGTTACACTGCTTGGTTATGATTTTGCTGTCTAATAGAGTGGAAACAAGTTTCTTCTAAAGGTGAGGGTGTGCAACTCTTCCACTGCTCGTTTGTTCATTGAACATTTCATCTTCAAGATTCCTAACCTAGAGGTCTCTAATACGTAACATTTAAGGGCCAGCCATTTGATTCCATTTCTTTTTTTTCTTTGTGCATGTCACTGCAGCCAATCTTAGAGGCAAGAGCCACAACAGTTTGGCTCAGTATAAACTATCGTCCTGTTCGCATTCCTGCAGAGGTGAGATCTAAGTGTGTTCAGCTGAATCGGGATGGAGAGGCAACCTAATGCTATTTTCGGCTAAATTAATGCGAACTTTTGCTGGACTATTCTAATTAAGGGTGTAAACGAGTTGAGTCAAGTCGAACATCTCAGTGTTTAGGATTGTTTAAAATGTTATCGAATTTCTAATATTTTATTTGAGATTGATTTGATTATTAATCGAGTTGAGCTTGAACGAGCTTTAATTGAGCCGAACGCGAGTCGAGCTCCAGTAGTTTGATATTTTTACACTTGTTTTAACGAATTTTGCTAAACGAGTTCGAGTTCGAGTGGGGCTTTAGAGTTTATCAAATGTAAAAGTGTATTCAAACTTGTTTGACATTATTATCAAATCGAGTTTTTAACGAACAAGCTCAAATCGAGTATCGAATAGCTTGGTATCCTCAATTGACCTATTCTCTTATATTTTATTTTGTTTACTACCCTCCCCCTCCCCCTCCTCTCTCTCTCTCTCTCTCTCTCTCATGCATGAATTAGTTCACATTTTTGAATGGTAATATCAGATGTAAAACCAGTAAAGAAGAAGGGTGAAATTAAAACTAGAGGTATGTTTCTACTGGAAGCAGACACTAGAAATTCAAAATACCATTAATACAATTAGGCAGTTTTTACTTTTATAAATATGGATTAGGGTGGTTAGGATAAGGGTGTATTATAATGGGTGTATTATTTATCATATCCCACGTTTACTTCATGTGATTCGTTTGATAAGTTATCCGTTTTTTTGTTTACTTGATGGGATTACATACATAGGCTGCAACAAATGACTAAAATACCCTTGCACACACCAAATAATAATAATAATAATAACAACAACAACAACAACAATAATAATAATTAATATAGTTTTAATAATAAGAATAATAACAATAAAAATAAAAAAAATACAATAATAATAATAATAATAATAAAAATATTAATAATAATAAAGATAACAATAATAATTACAATAACGGTAGTAGTAGTAGTAAGAATAATAATAATAATAATAATAATAATAATAATAACAACAACAACGATAACAATAAAAATATTAATAATAATTGTAATAATAATAATAATAACGATAATGATAATGATAATGATAATGATAATGATAATGATAATGATAATGATAATAATAATAATAATCATTATTATTATTATTATTATTGTTGTTGTTGTTGTTGTTATAAGAATAACAGTATTAATAAATAATAATAATAAATAATAATAATAATAACAGTAATAATTAAAATAGTTATAATAATAAAAATAATAACAGTAATAATAAAAATTTACAATAATAATAATAAGAGTAATTATAATAATAAAAATATTAATAATAATAAAGATGATGATGATGATGATAATAATAATAATAATAATAATAATAATAATAACAATAATAACAATAATAAGAATAATAACATTTATAGTAAAAATAATAATAATAACTAAAATAATAAAACTATTAATAAGAATCGTCATAATAATAATAACGATAATAATAAAAATATTAATAATTATTATAATAATAATAAGAAAAATAATAAATAAGAATAATAATAATAAAAATAAAAATAATAATTATAATAATAATAATAATAATAATAAATAATAATAATAATAACGATAATAATAATAATATTAATAAATAATCATAATAATTATAAGAAGAAGAAGAAGAAGAAGAATAATAATAATAATAATAATAATAATAATAATAATAATAATAATAATAATAATAATAATAATAGGGTGAAGAAAGGAAGTAGGTTTAAGTGGGGGTATTTTTATCATTTTCAAATATATAATAAGGAAGGATAACAATTCCCACAAAAAATGGGAAGATACATAATCCACCCTTATGAGCTCAATTTCTTTGAAATTTGTGTCTATCCAGGTATTTGGGATAAAACAACTTTTTTATTATTCCAAGTAGACGAGGAATAAAGTTGGATAATATATTCCTATATAACCTTATCCCCTAAAGTAAACGCTGTCTTAATGACTATTCTGACCAACCACTTGAGTTTACTTACTTAACTGCATACTACACACTCCAAATTAAATATTCAAATTCATAAAAAATACCACAAACTCCAACAACCATAAACTACACAAATGAAGACTAGCTTTAAAGGATTTTTGAAAGTTGATTCTAACAACGCTCATAATTTTCTTGCTCAGAACCAAACATACTTTTACAAGAAATAAATTAGTTTATTTCCAACATGTGATGCCATTACATCAAATTTATTTGTCTAAGTTGTGGTCTATGATATCGTCGCTGTTGTCGGACTTTTCTCTCTTTTTTTTTATTAACTAATTTAGTTTAATGAATTTTTTTGAAAGTAAGGTTATTCTACGGGGTATATTCTGACCAAAGTAATAATCGAATTGACCAAATTACAACTAAAAAATTAGAAAATCGTGGCGAAAATATATAATGCCTAAAATTGAACGTACGAAAATATTTTACCTTTTTCATTAAAAAAAAAATCTAATTTGGTTTTTCTTTTTTTTGTGGTGAATAAAAAATTTAATTTGGTTTTTTTGTTTTTGTGGTGAATAATTACTTTTGACAATGAATTGTATTTAGTATTATCTTAAATGATATTTGTACCGTAGAGTAGTCTCTATACTATTTTAAAGAGTGGATCTCCTGTAAAACGGTTGCACGTATGATACGATTTAAAGTATTACTTATATAACTATAAAGTAATTAATTACCTTTAAAAATAATGATATTTTATAATTAAACCAATAATATTTTACAATTAAATAAGTAATAAATTATTTCGTGTCACACGTCTAACCGTTTGATAAAAAAATTTGAGTATTCTAATAGGTACAAAATAAATGCTAAAAATGAGTTCTTTTCAGAAAAGAAAATGAGAGTTTCTGGATACTACACCTCGTGCTGCTATACAATTAAATCGGGAATTACGGCGGCCGCAACCGCTGGCAGTTAATCACAACGTTGGCATAAACCTTAACGCCCGCAATGTAATGAAATCAAGAAATGCTCGGAATTGTTATACTCTAATACTTGCAAATCACTCGCACTGTACCAAACCCCTCCCTACTTTCATCAATCCCCGTTAAGAAAGATGCTTCACTCTTTAATTAGTTCCGGCACTCACGTGACGGCCCCGCAGTCGCGTGCCTACCCGGCGCCCTCACCCTTTTTCCAGCCCTCTCTAAAATCTCCGGCCGTTCCTCGGCAGCGTATCAGGCTGTCACGTGTCAGAGTATCCTGCACCCCGCTGAGGATCTGCAATGCCGTCGCTTTTGACTTTAAAGGTGGCAAAGGGTACTTCAATTCTTTCTTGTTATTATCCAAAGTTTTCTTGAGATTTTGTTGGGTGATTTGTTTTTTTTGAATTGTGATTCGAGAGTCTTGAACCCTGTTGGTCATTATATTGACTTGCTCTGTTGTATATTGAAATTGCTTCTTTCAGCTCTTTTAGTCCACCCAATCTCGTGAATCGAAGTGTAAATTAGCTGATATAACAATTTTGCGAGGTGGAACGAAATGGCTGATAATATTTGCTTAATTTTTACTTGTCTGAAGTGTGTGTGAGTGTGTGTGTTTTGGGTTTCTGCTAACTGCTTAGTTTTCTAGCATTTTTAGCAATTTTACATGTTTTAGTGGCAGTGATGTATCAAATATGTCAATTTGAGAAATAGTTGATGCCTTGAATGATTCTTTTCAGAATGAATGAGTTCTATGAGGTTGAGATGAAAGTTCGAGACTATGAATTGGATCAATATGGCGTCGTGAATAATGCTGTTTACGCAAGTTACTGCCAACATGGTGAGTGTTATCGCTTAGTATCTTTGTGGCATATGCAACTTTACAAATTTGTATCTGTTTGATACGTAATTAATCTTTCCTGAGGAACATCCATTTAAGCAATTCACTAGGATCGTTAAAAAAGAAAAAGTGCTCACTTATCCACATATGCTCTTAGAATCACTGTCAAGCAGTGAAGTTTCTGTGCTTGCATTTGACTTGGGGGGGGGGGGGAAGAGAGAGAGAGATGACTGAGCTATGATAAGATTTGTCTCTTGGAAAACTGAGTTTACATATTTTGAGCATGCTATCCAATTGATCAAACTAGATTAATTCAAAGAAGGCTTTTTTTTGTTTCATGTAGCTAGGAGTTGCTTAACTCTTTAATATAAAAACAGGCCGTCATGAACTTCTGGAGAAGATTGGTGTAAGTGCAGATGCAGTTGCCCGAACTGGTGAAGCATTAGCTTTATCAGAGTTATCTCTCAAGTATCAAGCACCTTTAAGGGTATGGACATATACACATGTAATCTTCATATTTATGAGCTCCAAGTATCATGTTCTGTCACCATGTAGTCCTTGGTTAATTTGTTTTCAACTAAGAGATTTAGTCATAAAACAATAACGTCAACATACGTTAATTGCCCAACAAAGCAAAGTATCAAGTAAACCTTCGTTACAGAAGGCCGTATACGTTTCTGATTGAACTCAACTTGCTGTTAGTTTGCTTTTTCAATAGGTTTTTTTATTTGTCTCTTTTTTACCTGTTTCGAGACAGGTTGAGATGCTAGGAAGACTATCTTTAATTTTATTTATTTCAGACCTGCTTGGTTATGATTTTGCTCATATTTTTGTTGTCCAAATAGAGTGGAGACAGGTTTCTTCTGAAGGTGAGGGTGTGCGACTCTTCTGCTGCTCGTTTGTTCTTTGAACATTTTATCTTCAAGATTCCTAACCTAGAGGTCTCTAATACGTAAAATTCATAAATTCATTGTCAAAGTTAATTTAATGCCAAGCATTTGATCCCATTTCTTTTTTTCTTTGTCCATGTCACTGCAGCCCATAGTGGAGGCAAGAGCCACAGCAGTTTGGCTCGATAAAAACTATCGTCCTGTTCGTATCCCTGCAGAGGTGAGATCTAAGTTTGTTCAGTTCATTCGGAATGAAAAGGCAACCTAATGCTATTTTTCAGCTAAAATGATGCGAATTTTGGCTAGACTATTTGAAGATCCCGGGGTTGTTTGGGGGGAATTATATATCCCTTTTCCTATCTTTAAACTAGCGAAAGTAGTAAAAGCATGAGCTTCATAGCAAATAAAAAATCGAATGATTGGATCAAATTAAATTTGATATTTTTTTTACAGATATATAAGATTATTATACCATGAAACCAAAATGATTGATCCTCAATTGCACCTTATCTCTTGTATTTTATTTTGTTTACTGCCCTGGCCCCTCTCCTGCTCTCTCTCTCTCTCTAGGATGCATAATTTAGTCCACATCTTTGAACGGTAATATCAGATGTAAAACCACTTAAAAGAGAAGGGCCAAATTCAAACTAGAGGCTGTGTTTCTACTGGAACCAGGCACTAGAAATTTGTTGCAGAACATTGTAGTGGAGACAAGGAACTGTGTCTTGCCTTTGATGAATTGAAAAATGATCAAATAATTTTACAATCATTAAAAAGAAACGATTTTTGTGTTATAAAATGCTATCATCCGAATATACGGTTAAGTGTAGCGGCCAAGCGGACCCCACCTTGAGCCAACCGCAAATTGACCACTGGCATACGCGACTGGAAGTAGTCATCTGTAGAAAAGTTGTGAATCCATGTCACTTTTATGATTGAAATAATTAGTAGAAGAGATGAACAAATGGATTCATTTCGTAGGACAAGCAAATATGTACCATCAAGTACTGAATCTTCTTCTACTCCTTTGTATGCCCAGTCGCATGCTGCTTTAATGCCTTCAGATGCATATCTATGTCGTAAACAACACATATATTTAGTGTTTAGTTGTGAGTGAAAAAAAAAAAAAAAAAAAAAACAGAATAATGCGTTTTAATTGTGGTTAAACTTACTGATCTGGGCAAGCTGTTTCACTACAGGCTTCCCACGCCTTTGCTTGATTAGACCACACAGTCTGTGAAGTTTATGCATTAAGAAACATAAGTATATAACATGGAAAAATGATGGGTTTTATGGATATTTGGAGAAAATAAGGTTACTGTTATGTTGTTCTGGAGGGCATCTATCAGGTCATCGACGTTAGAATCATAGAACCTCTGCTCCTCTGTCTCAATGATGTTGTTATCCCATGCCTGTTACAATTTTGATGAGTACAGTTTCTACACAAGAAAGACAGAGTCTAGCATATGTTTTATGTTTCTGGGGACAGATACTCACATGATGAAGAACTTCTTTTCTCTTGTACCAATGAACATCAATAGTGTTTCCTCCCTTGTCTGAAGTGAATCCTACATGCAGAGGCTGCATTGCCAAAACAAATGAGAGAGAGGGGGAGAGAGAGAGAGAGAGAGAGAGAGAGAGAGAGAGAGAGAGAGTTGGGGGGGAGGGGGGTGGGAGGGAGGAAGAGAGGGAGAGAGAGACCTGATGAATGTCCCCAATGAAATGAGAAAGAAAGAGTAGTGCCTCTGTGAGATTATCTGAGGAATATGATCGTGATATGATATTTAACCGAATGAGATAAAGATGTTCTTAGCAAAAACATGAAGTTAGATTTGGACAGATTACATGAAGGAGTAGACGACTTGCGAAAACTGAGAAGCTGAGTGGTGTAATTGTTGATAGCTCCTGCAACACATCTGTCCAGTATTCCATCTTCATCCTTGCAATCTCCTGCATAAAAGAGATCTTTGTTCAAGAATATCTGCAGAAATTTAGAAAATTTTCTTGATGAAAGAGGAGGGCCTGTGATTAGATGCATACTGTTGTACTGATATGTGCAGACATTATCTGGGGTATTCAAGTAATGAAGCGGCGATGACCAGTGGTACCGGAACTTCACACGATCGGCCCACGAACACACACTGCCCAGATCATTTTGTGCATATGATGGCAAAAGTTGTGATACTGCATCTTCCGCTGCTTTACTCAACCTCGGCTGCAACAAATGATAATACTTTGAGGTAGTAGATCAGGCCCAGCCATATTGTCATCCGGTACTATTTTTGTTGTCCCAGCCCGGACCCATTTTCTTCTGCCCCGCAAAATAAAGGCCCGGGCCAATCCCAATTTCAGGCTGTTTTGGCCGGCCCATCAGGTCGGGCTCAAATTACCATATCTAAAAATTGCATGAACAAGTACTAAAACATTGTAAAAGGACACGAATGATTAAGGTTGGAAACTGAGCAAGTCTACAAAGAAAAATGTACTGAAGAAGCAATAGTGCCGGCCCGACTATTGAGTGGAAGCGGGCCGGGCTGGGCTGGGATGGATGGTCTTCGGACCCGCACTTTCTCAAGCATAGACATATCCCATTTCATTAAGTTAGCAAGATATCAGGATGGTTCAGAAATCCGGACCATCCCGGCCAGTCTTTTTGGCCTGACAATTTGAAAAAACCCAGTGCCATTCAATTTTCGAGGTGTTTGTGCTAGGCCGGTCTCAAATTGCCACGTCTTTAAACGAAACATGGAATCAAGATCGCAGGAACATAAAACATAGTGAAAGGAGATAAATGTGTTAAGGTTAGAACCTGAGCAAGCCTGCAGATAATGAGATGACCATCAATCCCCCAACCCTGAGCAGCAGAAATGCAGAATAGTAGAAGTACAGTTGCTATTATCTGAATTTTGGAAAACCCCATTTTTTAATGAAATTCTGGCAATGTAATGTAGAGCCTATATAATGGGGTTTTAATTTTTGAAAAATTCATTTATGAAGATTCATTTGATTTATTATTAAAGGTTTTAATTTAAATGTCGATATCTTCCATTTATTTATTTTTTTAGCAAAATATCTGGAGAAATTTATGAAAAGTTCCCAAAAAAGCTCAGAGAAATAATTTTGTAATCCCTTGATTGAAGCCAATAATCTGAAACTTTTTAAGGATATTATGAGCATAATATTTAATTTAGTGTACAATTTAAATTTAGATTTAGACCTCCAATCCAGAATAATGCTTAAATATAGATATGTCCCTCCAGTAAGCATTTTGGCCTCTCCTTAAATCTCTTAATATGGAGAAGATCCCGATGATGGAACACTTGTTCGGATAAAATTCTTATAAAAGCATGACTCGTTTTTTAGATGAAAATTGTATTATTTTTGTTTACGAATTTGAAAGCAAACAAGGCCAAGACTAAAAGTCGAGGATGCAGAAACTTTCATCATCAATAGAATTGTCTTCTCTATAAAAATAAAAATCGGATCATTTAAATATCCGATTAAGTGCTGCTGCAAGACGAACCCCTGCTTGTGCTATTCGCTCTTCAACGATTGGCCACCGCGTCCGAAAATATTTCTCTGCAAGAATAAAATTAAATTTATATGTAAACGACATTAATTAGTTTCTAAATTTTTTTTATTTAAAAAAATAAAAAATAAAAAAACCTTTGAGTATTGAACCAGGCTGCGCATCCTTATAAGCCCACTGACAAGCTGCTTTAATACTCTCTGCTGCGTATCTGAAGTTCAAACATTGAATTCAACACACGCACACGCACACACATTCATATAGATACACATATATATCTATATATACATTCATTATTTATTTACTAACATACACGTTGGGGCATGTTTTCTGTAGACAACAGCAAACCTCCCATCCATCAACTTGCTTTGCCCATTGCCCCTGTCAAAAGAAAAAATAAAAATTGTTTCAAAAGTATAGTCTTATTTGTAATTACATATAAACCGTGTTGAAAGATACTCGTACGTACATTTATTTTTCGCTGAATGCTTTTGACGAAAACATCTAAACTTGAATCGTTAGCTCTTCCTCCTTTTCCTTTTTCGAGTATATCCGTATCCCATACCTGTTTTAAAATCAAAAATATATTCAACCTTGGGTCGCACTTTTTTTAAAATTTTCTGAAAGAAGATTTCAAAGAAAGGATGTTTGAATGGGAAATGAAGTTACATGGTGCAGGAGTTGTTTCCGGGTGAACCAAGTCACGTGAATCGTATTACCTCCTTTATCCGAGCCAAATCCAACATGCAACGGCTGCAAATATAATTTAATTAATTTGTATTAACCAAATTAACCCAAATAATATATACTTTTGTCTTTGTAAAGCATAAATTACCTGATGAATGTCTCCTATAAAATGGGACAGGAAGAGCAGTGCTTCTGTTAAATTATCTGATGTATCAATTTGCATAAACATTAAATTAATCATAATAATAATAATAATAATCTTGTTTAAAATTAAGGGTGGTTATAATCTTTGAAGTGTTTCTTTAATTACTCTTGCTATATATATAAAAAGTAAAAATAAAAGATTGTTTTCCAATAGTACAATCTTTTATTTTTGACGAAGCTACAGCATTTTGAAAATTATAAATTTGCACTAATACAATTTATTTTATTTGTTTACTTGACTAATTTAATCCTACATAACTTATTTGTTGAATTTTGACTAATAAAATGATATCATAACTTTTGAATCAGGATCCTAGTCATTTTTTTGAAACAAAATTTTTTTTTAAAACAATACTTTTTATTCAGGACGAATGAAATATTACACTTAGATGAATTTTCTCGATAGCCCATAAGCTGAGTAGTATAGTTAGTGATTGCTCCTTCCAAGCATCTCCCTGACACTCCATTCCTGTCCTTGCAATCCCCTGCAAATTCTAACATTAGTATATATACCAATCCTAGAATTTACAAGTAATCATCTTGTTTTAACAAAAATATTAATAGAGTTATAAGACAAATATAAAATTGCATTTGACTATGACACAGATGAGATATATAAATATGTATATATATATATATAGTGAGAGAGAGAGAGAGAGAGAGAGTAACTGTGAAATCTATAGGAGCAAAGATGATCAGGGGTGTTGATGAAATGGTAGTCTGATGACCAGGGATAACGGAACCGGACCCTGTCCGGCCAGGGGCATAATTGTCCTAAATCACCCTTTGCAGAAGGTGGCAGCAGTTTTCGAACACCTTCTCCGGCGGCTTTGCTTAAGCGCGCCTGTTAATTACATGTTACAACGTACGTACGATGTAATCATGCATGAATAACCCAAATCAAAAAGATGAAAATGAGAATGAGAGCAAAAAAATGTGTTTATGTGATGTGGTACAGGTTTTGGATGATTATTGAGTTGTACATGATCGATCCAAGAAGACAAATTGGCTTTCTTGGACCGATCCTCCGCAGGTCAATAATCATCTGCAGACGGTTCCTCATCGAATCGAGCATGAACCTGGGCAATTCTGCAAATGGCTATATGGCCTTCAAATCCCCAACCACTAGCAAATGGGATCACAGCTAAAAGTAAGAATGGAAACAGTATGTTCAGCAGGCTGCATTTTCCCATGACTCTTACTTTCTGCTACCTTAGGTGTAGAAATATCATCTGTAATTTTTATGTGTGGAAACGCATATATAGGTACCGTGAAGCACACGACTGACACGTGTATTGAATGACATTATCAATAAATACATAACGTGTATTAGTGAAGTTGGATTATTTTAAAATGACACAAAACATAGAATAGAGGATGTGAACCGAAGACAAAGGGAAAGATTTAGTAAATGCATTGGAATGGTTAAATAAGATTAAAATATGTTAATGGAAAGTTTGTGTTAATTATAACACCTTAATTTGAAGCAAATTTTGGATCAAAGGAAATATAACTTGGAAAAAAGATTTGTGGAGGGAAAATAACAATCATTTCTTTTGTTCAACTAAATAATTAGGGTAAAGTTGTTACTCCCTTTTTCATGCACAGTAAAAACGCTATAATGTGCGAAACGATTTATGTTTTATAGTATTCATTGCTGAAAAACCTTTTACATAAAGAAAAATATATACAAATATAATTATATAACTATTTATAAATAGTATACTTTGACAATTTTCAGTAAAGATAATATTAAAAGATAAGATTATACATGATAGCTTGTGATTGGTTCGGAATTATTAATTTTTTGAATTCTTTTTTGAAATATTCAAAACACATTATTTTTTATAAGTTTTTAATGAATGATATATTAATTAATCACTTTAATTACAATTTTTTATTTATAAACCATATTGCATATTTTAGAATATATTAAATTAAAAAAAATATAATTATTTTTGGTTGATTGTTTGGATAAGATTTATGTATTTTTTGTTGGATGGACCATTTATAATGGATTTAGACTATATACAAGAACAAATTATTTTTTTTTTTACGAAATAAAATTTTATTAGATAATTTATAATTTTTTGATTAAAAAAATTATAAATTTATTTATTTAAATTTAATTATCTTAATTATATTTTTAAATAAATATATTATGAATCATACGTTGCACGATAGAAAAAATTCTTGTTACACTAATAACACATGGTTGGACTTTATTTGTATGCTTAAATTACATAATATTGGACCTTTTATTTATTTATTTATTAAAATGTATTATTTTATATATACATATTACGTATACATATAAAAAAAGAAATATTTAAAAATAATTGAAATTATGGATCATTTAAAGATCCGATTAAGAGCTGCAGCAAGACGAATCCCTGCTTGTGCTAATCGCTGTTCCACAACAGGCAATCGCGTCTTATAGTAATCCTCTGCAACAACATTTAATAAGTAAATATTATTGTTTTTTAAGAATGTTGTAAATGCAAATATATAATTAAAAGAATAAATTATTATTTTTAAAATATTAATTAATTAAGAAAAACCTTTGAGCACCGAACCAGATTGCACCCCCTTGTAAGCCCACTCACAAGCTGCTTTAACACTTTCTCCTGCATACCTGTTGACACATTATTTAATCTTCTCAGCCACAAATTAATTAGGCCTTCTGTAATTCCTCACAAAAAAAATGAAGTAATCTTGTATATACTCTCATCGCCTCAATAGCAAAATAACTTTTTATTAATTATATAAACGTACAACTTTCTAAAATCAATAAATTCAATTTATGTGACTTTGTTTATTGGATGATGTGACTTATTCAATCACATGACTTTGATTAATAAAACGAGACACTAACTTTTGAAAACAAAACTTTTATTTTGAAACGTGGGGAGTATATTATTTGTTATTAGTCGTAGTGTATAACATACACGCTGGGGCATATTTTCTTGAAATAACAAGCCTCCCATCTATTAACTTGATCTGCCCATTGGCCCTGTCACAAAAAAAAAAAAAATAATAATAATAATAATAAGAATAATAATAATAACAACAATAATAAAAAACTATACGAAGAAAATATAATTAAAAATGAAACTATATACATTTATTTTCTGTTGAATTTTTTTGGTATAGTCATTTAAATTTGGATAATTAACTCCTCTTGCTTGTGTGATTATAGCGGTATCCCAAACCTGTTTTACAACCAAATGAAAACTGGATTACACACATAATTAATCAAGTTCGTAAAGATTAAGGAATAGATCAGATCAACATTCGACTTACATAGTGAAGAACTAGGGTTTTATTAAACCACTTTACTTTGATTAGGTTACCTCCCTTGTCTGAGGTAAATCCAACGTGCAAAGGCTGAAAAATAAAGTCAACACAATATATAATCATAGTATGATAGTAAGTTATGTGTATTAAAGCAACAAAATACGAGATGTAACAGAAAATCCGAGACTGTATATACCTGATGAATATCTCCGACAAAATGGGAGAGGAAAAGCAGTGCATCTGTTAAATTATCTGATGTCGTCGTGTGCATAAATATACAAATATTCACTCTGGGTTAAATATTCCAGAAATTAGTATGTTTGAAAATTAAATAACTAAAGAATTTAATTATTTTATTGTATTTACATCGAGGCCTTTTATCACGGTATCTCAGCAGCTGAGATGTATAATTATTAATGGCTCCTTCCAAACACCTCCCTTTGGCTCCACTTTTATCCTTGCAATCCCCTGCATGTTCTAACATTAGTCTTGTTTCTAAATTGACTAATTTGTTAGAATGGTCAAAATTATTCGACGTAGATATGTCGTTAGGACAATAAATAAAAAGTACAACATTTATTGTTAATAAATATACAACATACAAGTAGATGTAAGTATTTATGAATGATCCTAACGTACTTTACTAAGTGCACGTGGTATTTATAAGATTTGGTTAAAATTAAAGTAGTTTTAGATAATGCAAATCAAATCTACATATTCCCATTAGTACAACGCCAAATACTTTTAACCCCGACAAATAAGTTCAAATTGTAACACGAGATAATCATCTATTTCCACATTTTTGTATTTTTATCTTAGGGTTTAATTTCACTTATCATCATCAGTATATAGTGGCAATCATTAATGAAAACGCAAAAATTTCACCAAATCAGTCCAATCATGTTTAAAGTAACACAAACCTGTTAACCCACACATTACACAGAAGTTGAGAGAGAGAGAGAGAGAGAGAACTAACTATTATATCTGTAGGAGCAAAGACGATCGGGGGTGTTGACAAAATGGAGGTCTGCTGACCATGGATAACGAGGCCGGATTCGGTCGGGCCAGGGGCATAACGGTCCTAAATCACCGTTTGCAGAAGGTGGCAGCAGTTTCCGAACAG
Organism: Caryopteris x clandonensis; assembly: GCA_028749325.2. Taxonomy (NCBI): domain Eukaryota; kingdom Viridiplantae; phylum Streptophyta; class Magnoliopsida; order Lamiales; family Lamiaceae; genus Caryopteris; species Caryopteris x clandonensis. The sequence goes on along the minus strand of JAPYKT020000019.1, from coordinate 2,760,165 downwards.
CTTCTGCTGTCGCTTTGCTGAAGCGTGCCTGTTAGTTACATGTTACAACGTACGTACGATGTTACCATGCAAGAATAATTTGAATTTATGAAAACAATTATATATATACACACACATTGGGTACAAATTACCTGTGCAATTTTGCAAACGATTATATGACCATCTTGTCCCCAGCTACAGGCTAATGGAATAATGAGAAATAAAACTGAGAATTGAAATATTACAGTGAGGGGTCCCATGACTATTGTTGCCTATACAGATGTTATCTGGGATTTTTATGTGTGTTTGAAATAGGAAAGGTGAAAGGGGAAAGATTGACTAAAATTTAATGGAAATGATAAATAAGTTCAAAGATTTTTTTAATATGGCTTTTATAGTTGCAGTAGAAAAAGAAAAGTTTGTGTTAATTTCACCTTTGCATTTTAGAAGAGATTTGGGATTATAAGTCTCCTAAAAATATTGGGATAAAGGGAAAGATATTTCGGCAAAATTAATTTATGACGATGAATAAGATCGAGTACAGAAGTTAATGTCTTAATTTATTGCCTTTTTGTTGATTTCTTTTTTCTTTTTCTGCTATATTTGACTTTCTTGCAAATTATGTTGGGAGTGACGCAAAATTTGTGTTATCTTAGGTGAAATAACACAAAAGTTTGTTACTCCAAATGGCTTGAATCAAGTGCCGGATTTTAATTTAAAAATTTTAATTATGATATAATTAGATGAGATAATCTTAAAATTAAAATTCCGACCAACCAAGATTTTTGTTTAGAATTACACGATAATTTGAATTCCGTGTCACTTACGACATGATCAACAAGGAAGTCAAAAAAGTTAAAAGATCATAAAAATAACAAAGGAGAAAATACAAAATAAAATATGAAAAAACTAGTAAAATTGAAGAAAGCTAAAAAAACTCATAAAAAGTTACAAAAAATGTGATTTTAATTTTCGTCCCTTTTTCTATTGCATTTTTTTCCAGTTTTTCTCGTTGACTTCTTGACTGGCAAAAGTTAAACCTAAAAAAAAATAGAAAGGATACGAATAAGGACAAAATAATATGGAACAGATAGCTTTTTTTGAAATTTAGCACTTTAGTCCTTTAACTGTTGAAAATAGAACTTCTATCCTACAAAGGATATCAAACTACTTATACAATAACACAAAGGCCCATTACACTAAATTTGTTTAAAATCCCTACTTATAAAACAAAGGCCCATAAGAATAAAATCCTTCTTATGTAACAAGAAGGCCCAAAAGAATGAGTTACTGCGTCTTTTCTTCGATCGAGAGTAAGGATTTTAAAGTTCCTGGCCCAAACATATAAGCCCATATCTCGGCCTGCTATTTTGGATTTTATATTTTTCGCTGCTGCTTATTACGTCTTTTTAATTTTCAAAATGATTTTTGTTTGGTATTGTTTTGTTTATTTATTTTTTGATTTAATTACTCAAAATATTGGTTGAATATGGGAGGAAAGAATGAAGAAGATGGAAGAAAGACGAAGTGCCAAATATTAACAATTTATCTTTTTATTAGTAAAGATAATTTAATTTTTTATATTTTTTTAGTATTTAATTGAGTAAGGTTTGCAAATGAGAAAAAAAATTGATTGAATATAGTTCATGCTTAATCGTGAGTCCAACTCCACTAATTTAATATTTATATCACAAAACTCCTATAAAATCATTGCACGTGTGATACGATTTAAGTTATTACTTATTTAATTATAAAATATTATTTGCTTAACAATAAAGTATGCCTATTTTTTTAAGTGTATTAATGATGATTAGTTATCTTAAAAAATAGTGATATTTTATAGTTAAACAAGTAATATTTTATAGTTAGTTAAGTAATATCTTAAATCATGTCACACGTGCAACCGTCTATCAGGAAACTCACTATATTTACATAATAATTTAATTTAACGAGCTTTGAGATAAAAAGATTCTTTGTATTTTATGAAATATAAATATATATTTAAAATTATATGATATTATTATTAAACAAAATCCAACCAAATTTTAAATTTTAGAATCGAAATAATTGAATTAATTTTCAGCCCTAGCCTTTGCCCCCATCTGTATTTGGCTGTTCTTATGTCATAGAGCTATGAATAGTTTGAAGAGATTCAGTCGATTTAGTAACTTTTGGAAGGAATCTTCCGTTTGGATTCTGAAAATTCTATCTAAAAAGAGTAATCCAATTAAAAGATTCTATAAGTAAACATGTGGCTGTACAATAATCTACAAGGGTTATCGAGTAATTAAGAAATATATTTGGAACATCATTCCACATCATGGACGGCTTATACGACTGTTTTTTTATAAATAAAATAAAATAATGATAATTAAAAAAATCCATAGTACTTATCCAAATGTAAAAATGAAAAATAGCATTACATCATCGTTTAAGCTTATGTAAGTTGATTAACACAGTTTTATTAAGTTAATTAATGGTCTTAACAAGGACGTGACATAAAGCATTGTACGCTTGCCACGTGTCGTAAGAAAGCTTATCTATTTTATTTATTCTTTTCATATGCATACCGAATTCATTCCATCTTTATTTTACGAGAATATTTGATAAACTAACAAAAAAAGAAAAAAAAAATCATTTCTTAAATTTCACAATATTTATAGCTACATCTAAAAGGGCTAGTCCTGTCGGTTTCAAACTAACTCTAACGGGTTTTGAGTTAATCAAGCCTCATTTTAATCGGTTCATTTTAAATGAGTTTTTATTATGGTGAACCTAACACTAACCCTACCTATTTTCGCACTAATCGGGCCACTATCGAGTTATGAGTCGAAATAGTCAAATTATATATTTAAATTTAAAATATTAATTAAATGCATATAATACTCTATTCTAAATACAATTTTAGATAACATTAAAAAATTATATATTTTATAACCTGTATATCAGTATACTAAATTTAAATATTCAAATATTTAAGTGATATGCACTATTTCATGCTCTCAATTCTAACTTTAAGAGAATTCACGTCATAAAATTTGAAATCATACCATATTTAAGTTCTAAATTTAAATGACATTATTTAGAATCTTATAGTAATTAAACATAAATTTAATATCTCCTACTAAAAATCAAATATGGTATATAAAAAATAATTCAAAATGGTGTGTATTATTAGTTCCATTTTAAGAAATTGACAAACAAGAATAAAAGTTCGGGCCATCGGGCTAGTCCTATATGGCTTCGAGCTAATCGGGCTCGGGCTAAATGGGTTGATTTTAAATGGGGTAATAAAATCAAACCCTAACCTATAATTTTTCGAGTTAAACGGGCCGGCCCGTTGGGCCATGGCCTTTTTAACATCTTTACCTCTGACTTCATCCCTCGAAAGTCCGTTTGTCTATCATATGTATAACATACGATTTAATAAATAATACTTTTTAGATAAATAAGTTATATATTATAAGCAATTAATAATATTGTTAACAAATTAAGAGTAATATATTTCAAAGTAACAAAAAATATATTTTGAAGATAACAAATAATATGTTATAAAATAATATATTTCAAATGAATAAGTAATATTTTTTAGTTAAATAAATAATACTGTTAGATTGGATCGTATGGTCCACCACCTTATATATAAAGGTTTTTGCCAAAACTCTATTTAGAATATAAGGGTAACTCGACAAAAAAAATTCACATGTACCACCTTAAAATATTTAAAAATATTAATAATAATAGCTTATAAATTAGATTGCTCCTTCCATTACAAATTGGTTTTAAGGTGGAACTATCCTAGAAATGGTTGGTCTCTTATTCACATATTAGGTATACACTTGTCTGATGAACCCATAAACCTTTCCAAATTAATATGATATTAGGGGGCATATGATATCAAAGCGGGCCTATGTCCTAGCTCAATAAGTTAGGACTGTAATAAAATCCCACTAGATAAGTTGGTATATCCTTCACATAATAAACGCGTCTCAATGTATTGAAATATATCAAGATCTCAAATTTAATATTTTTGAATAATATAAATAGTTATATACCATAATCTTAACCATAACAAAACTACAGTGGTAAATTATGGTCAAAAATAGCATATAAATATGTTTTTTTATTACGTAATTGTAATTATTTTGTCGAGTATGTGAATAAAAATCACTTTCGTGTATCTTCAGTGTTATTAATACCTTGAGACAGAAGTTAGATAGTCGAATAAAATAAAATTTTAATTAATTTTCAGTTATTTACTTTTCATATATATATATATACAAGTTTATTAGGGATTATTTGTTTTGGGTTGCACACAACCCAAATATATATTTGTTTTGAATTTTAGATGAAGTATCGAACTTTTTTTTTATTCAAACCTTATTAATTATGATTGATGTGAGATCTCATTATTTTATATTTTTTTTTATTTTTCTCACTATTAATATGACATCTTTATTTTTATATAAATAAAATTATTTACTATTTATTTGATGTATTTATTTAAATTTGTTTCCCAAGACAGAGAGCGTGTTAAATTATAAATTTGAATGTAAAAATAATAAGAATTCCAATAATCTGTTATAAGCAGTGTGGGAAATGTCAGAATGTGGCAGTTATTTTTGATGTGACAAGCAAGGAGGACAGCAGAGTACTGAGTCCAGACACCTTCCAAACTCAATTGTTTCAGGTCAGAGAAGGAACCCTGCAACTAAATAGATTGAGGACCACCTTATGTTATGTGGGGTCTTCTAAATAAATGTTTTCTTTTTATCAATTTACTTGTAAAATTATAATTTGGAATTATAATATGTCAAATTAGTTTGAATATTATGAAGCATCTTCTCCAATTTTGGTTTTAAATTTTTTCAATAATTTTAATTGATTTTCAAAAATAAATATTTAAAATATTTAGATTAAAAAATTATATTTTCATTCAAAATGAGTTTAGGATCGTTTGTTTTATGGTGGAATCGACAAGTGATTCACTTTTATAGCAATTATGTACAGGTTACTATTTTAACTAAATTAAAAATAAATGCATTTAGATTAATTCAGATGAAATGTCAAATCCGTATATTTATGTGGTAGATAGTTTTAGCCTAATTCAATATTTTTTTACGTAATTTATAGTTTCATTTTTAATGAATCTTTTCAAATATGATATATTCTACGTGTTATGTTGTAAATAATATAGAGATAATGTTTATATAGATATTTTTTTTTATTTGAATGAACATAATATATGATAAAAAAATATTAAATGTTCGGTATTTTTATAAATTAATATAAACTGACTTTTTTATATTAAAAAAAATGACCATATTCATAAAATTAAATTGTTGAATGAAAATATTGGAATTTTTGTATTTATAAAGTTCAGAGAAAATACCCTACCTACACAAAAGGCTAAAAGGGCCCTATCTTCCATCTCCAAGGGCGGCCTAATGCCCCAAAAATTGGTCGCCCTCCGCCGCCGCCGCCCTCAACAAAATTTTGAAGAAAAAAAAGAAGACGGAAATTTGAGAGAGAGAAAGAAAGAAATTTGAAAGAGAGAGATAGAGAAATGGAAATGATTACTTTTAACAAACAAGAGAGCTTGGTGACCTACTCCATCAAGAACCGCTTCACAATTCTCACGCTCGGTTCCACCACCTGTCTTTCCCAAATATCCGCCGCCCTCCTCCCACGTTCGCCTCCGATTGTCGCCCTCAACGCCGCCGTTGCGTCCACCCTCTTTAAGTCCCAACCGGCAGCGTCCCTCAGCCGTAGGATCTTTCCAAGCTGCCTCTTCGCTAGCTGACACGTGTTGTCCTTGATGGTTCTCACTGCCTCCTCGTACGCTCTCCTCTTTTCCACGTCATCATCAACCCTCCAGACTTTACCTTTTCGCGGAAACCTCTTGAAATATCTTTGGAACTCTGGAACTCCGATGGCCTTCTTCAACCCGCATTGACTCACCGAGTGTGACTCGGGATTGGCAAAGTAATCGGCTAGCTCCTCGAGCATTCCCCAGTCAAGCATGTCATCGACTCGTTTCACCAAGTATTCATTTAGCACTGGTGGAGAGACGTCGACCCAAATGAAACAGCAGCTGTATCTGAGCTCTTTACAGAAGGCTGAATCGGCCTCCGAGTTGGACTTGCTGAAGACTTCTATCTCGGGATTCAATTTCTTAGTCAATAACGCGTAGATGAACGAGTTTGATCCGCCCACGATGAAGGGTATGCTACGGTGGGAGAGAATTTGTGAAATGGCTAACGAAGCAGAAGAACGGAAGTCGGAGGGTGAGAACTCGGGGTGTGACTGGGACGAGTCGAACACGCCGAGGAGATGATGGGGGACATTCTTGCGTTCGGATAATGGGATTTTGTTGGTGGTGATGTCGAGGCCACGATAGACTTGGATTTTGTCGGAGTTGATGATTTCCGATGAAGGGAAGAATCTTGAGGCTAAGTCGACAGAAAGCTTGGTTTTCCCGCAGCCTGTGGGCCCCATTACGACTACGATTTTCTTGCGGCGGCGTCGGGCGATTGTGGTTGCGATGGCCGTGGCGGTTGTGATGGTGGTGGAGGCCATTCGGGCCCACCTGGAAAAGGGCGTTCTGGAAAAAGAGTGGGAGAGGAGAGCGTTCTGGTGTCTGTAGGGAAAATGATGAGCTGGTGGAAACAGTGATGATCTTCTCATAAGGAGAAACAAGCAATAAACAGTAGCAGAAAGGTGTGTGTGGGGGGGTTGGGGGAGGGGGGATGATATGCTGTAGCCTGTGGGTGCCTGATCAGAGTGGATGAAGGACTGGTGCGGGTTGGTTGTTGTGTTTATGCAGAAGAGAGAGGGGGGGGGGGGCAGTGTGTGTAGTGTGTAAGTGGCTGTTGCTGTGGGGAGTGATAAATGTACTTACATATGTTATACACACACACATATATAGTTCGCTCTTCTCATTCTTCATTCCATCATCAGTTATCTTGGAATATGTTTCTCAGCTGCTCCTGAAAAATCACCCTCTCTCTCTCTCTCTCTCTCTCTCTCTCTCTTATGAAGTACAAACTATAGATAAGAAAATTAATCATTCATAGTCAGGCGTGTTACTATGTTTGTGCGTGTGTGTCTATATATGCATGCTGAAGATGGAGTCTGGTTTCTGTAGATATCTGCGTTTTATTTGGTTTGTGTGGCAACGAATGAGAAGGTTATGGGGAGAGAGGACCTCGGTTGTCATGACGTACGGCATGATCGGTACTCCTCCCCTCTACGGACTTCACTAACGTCGACATGAAATTAAAACTGATGCTTCTACTTACAATCAATGTTTTGATTTAATAGTAGGATGATTGATTTTGAGAATTGAAATATATATATATATATATATAAGAACAAAAATTAAGAATCGAGAATCAAAATATAAAAATTTATGATTTTGGAACTTATCAAAATTATCTAGTTTAGTTACAATTTCACCTAGCACTCATCTAGTTTAGTTTCAATTTCACCCGGCACCCGGCATAATTTCAAAATTGATGAAACTATATTTATGTCTACACTAATCTATTCATCTGAAATGTAATTAATTTTATTTATTTTTACATATCTAAAATTTAAATAATTAATTCTACTCACACAAATTCATTTTTGGCCTAGAGTGGAATTAATATAAATTTTTTGAAACTAAAATTAAAGAATTGATCATATTCTAATGGAACTATGAATTCAAGATCAGAAGTGAATAAATTGAAGCTATAATTAAGTTGAACTTATCGCATATATAATTTTAATATTTGCTTAAATAAAATATTATAATACGAGCTCGACACACCTTTTATATTCACATATTTTTTTCTCTTCAAACTTTATAAAAGGTTCGCAAAAAAATGTAAATACATTCAAAATAAAAAAATAATTATTAGTACAATCCACTTGGCCAAACCTCAGTTAAACATTTGTGTCACTGTCCGAAACACCCACCTTAATTGCTTCCACAATAGGACGTGATCTTTATTATTATATATCATTATACATCAAATCCCACATTAGAAAAATATGAGTAAACATAGTACATACAAAACTTTGACGTTAACTGGAGAAATATAGTATCATTATAATGTGGATTAACTAATCTTAAACACTTGCTAAGTGGGATGCATGGTCAACGCTTGTGTTTTTTCAGCTTACATCATATCTTCTAATGTCCTCTTGTGTAATTTTGATCTCAGTTTAGTCACTTAACTAATAAAATAATTAGTTTGGATGGTAACATTTAGTTTTATTTAGTTTAACACAACCGTGTGCTTTTCTAACACTGTTGATGTGACTAAATTGTTTCAATTCATATACGAACCTTTAACACTCGACGATCAATCTTGTTCTTGTAAGTGTATTGTTCAGATTCAAGCAAAAAAAAGTTCGTTGTCCTTCAAAATAAGATATTGAACACTTATATGATATAAAGTTTACATGCTTAATCTTTTCTCAACATATTTTTACAAGTATTTGACTTGAGTTTGAACGAGAGCAATTGAGCAGGAGCTTCAACACCAACAAGTGCAAGAGAAGAAACAGATATAAGATCTTTACCTTCACTTGCCAAAAAAAAAAAACCATGGTCAAAGTTCAATTAATAAAAAGATACTTTACAAAGATTATTAAAGTATCTTTTTATTTTCAAATTATATCCACATAATTATAAAAATTCTTTAATAATTATGAACCCCAAAAAGTCGAGATCGATCCCATCTTTGATTAGGTTAGGTTAGGGTTTCTGGTATTGGAGCAAAAGTATCATGGCTTTAAGGAGATGGACTTGGAATTATCCAAAGAGAAAAAAGTTTCTTGGTGGTTTTGGTCAAATATGGTTAACCCCCTACCCTACCCTACCCCTTCTTACCCTAACTAAGATACCCACTACTTTGGGTGGTCTTCTTCATTATTTCAAGTGGAATTGGACTATATATATATATATATATATATATATATATATATATATTAATTGTAACTATTTAATAAAAACTATAATAAAGTTTGTATAATCCAAAGTGTATTATGATAAAGGAAAAGTTACATTATTTTAATTAATGAATTTCATATTAGAAGAAAGTAGTGGACATTGAGGTGTCTGGTAAAAGAAGACATAATGACAAAGTTCTAACCCACTTAAATTTTTTTTTTCTTTCAATAATTTTGTATAAATCATATAGTGAGAAATTGCCAAACTAAACTGGAGGAATTTGGGATCAGAATGACCTAAAAAAAAAATTATTATATTAAGACAACCTATATTTTATAAACCAATTGTTAAAACTAAAAAACGGTAATTCTCAAATACCCACATTGAATATATGTTAATAAATCAATATCACATATCTAAATTTTAGATTAAAAAATTAATATTCTTCACCAAGATACACATTACTCGATAGACATATTAATATATGTTCACAGTGGATAATATCACCGACAAAAAAAATGAGTATTCTTATAGAAAAAGGAATTTGTTGCCCACCTTTTGGATTTATACCCAAAAATATGTAAAAAATTAAATTAAATTAATGACAAATCGATTTAAACTGAAAATGAAATTATTATTATTATTGTTGTTGTTGTTGTTGTTGTTGTTGTTCTATCAAGCCGGTTAGGTTAGCAAACCTAGAGTACCATTAATCTTACTTTAATTGGATGTTTTAATATTCAAAAATAATTTTAGCTAAAAAAAGTTGAATCTTATTTTGTAGACACCCATTAAGAAAAGAAATAAAAACAAAAAATAAAATAAATAAAAACAAAATTATATAAATAAAACGAATTTTAACCTGATGAAGCTTTGACCAAAGCCTTGATCGAATATAAATATAATTTCACACACGTTGTTGGTCAAAAAGTTGCATATTCTTTTTAATGCCTGTCGGAATTTAAATAAATCAATAATAAATAATAAATAAATTGGTTTCATACTACTAAGGGGATGTATGGACTTGGCTGGAGGCTTCCGTAGCACAAACGGTTGTGGGTTGTAAGGTTGTGTCACAATCAAATGCATAGTAAAAGGTAGTGTTTGTTTTGAATTGTGATAAGGTAGATTATTATTGATATGTCAAATCAATAGGTTTAGTAGAGTTTTGATTGTATTATTATATTATGAGAGATAAATATTTGTGAATTTAATAATTGGTGATGGATTATTATATATATATATATGCTAAATGGATGTCAAAATAGAGATTCTACACTATAATTTTTATTTTATTGATTTTACAGATTGGAATATTATATTATAATAACTCCTCTAAAAATACAAATAACCATGAATTTGGATAGTAGCTATATTCTTTGCACTTTTAGAAAATACTCCCCATTCCAAAAAAAAATAGGTGGTCTAGTTTAAAAAAAAAAAAAATTGTTTCATAAAAAAAATTGTATTTCAAATAAAAATGCCTTATTTTATTAGTTAAAATACAAAAGATCGAATTATAATTTTTAAAAGATTTGTACCTTCGTCAAATTAATTAAAAATAAAAAATTGTCTTGTCAGACATGACTATATTTAGGGAATGGTAAAGAGTAATTAAATTATTTATTATAGTTAATTATCAGAACATTATAAAAATAATGTTATTCTTTTTATATACCCTGGTAAGTGTGACACTCGGGCCTTGCATATGTAACGATAGCAAACAAAGCCTTTTAAAATTCATTTAACACTAGAATGGGCCGACACTGGGCTTTAGTTGTCTCGTCCTCACTCAAACCTCGCTTCCCTATTGGACCTCACAATTTAATGGGCCTTGGCAATTCGTATAGTTAGGAATTGGCCCAATATAAAACCGCTTCCATTTTGTACCATAAAACTGTTCTCTTCTCAACTACACAATGAACAAACAAATAATAAAAAATAAAAGTCGACCAAAATCGGATTTTATTATTACATTTTACTTTTTTCACATTTCGGCTAAAAAAATTGGTATGCCTATTAGCAATTTAGAACCCCATTATTGCTCTCGTGTCTGCCACGCACAATTTATATTCTATTTAAAAAATAAAATAAAATATAATTTTTAGTCAGTCAATGTTTAAAAATAAATATTTAAAAATACTCAGTAAAGCTATGTAAAAAATATACTTTTGTATAAAAATATATTTTCTCTCCGTCACAAAATAAAAATATTGTTTCTATAATAAACTGATTTGTAGTACAAATCAATTTATTTAATAATATTTTAAAAAAATTATTAGTTAATACTTATTGCAATTTAAATAATTTATTACACAATAAATATTAAAATATAATCTAAATAATACCAAATATAATTATATTTTGGCATCTAATATCTTATTTTAATATATACGATATGGTTATAAAATTAAAGATTGTAAAAATGTAGCCAATTTAATATATCATACATAAAAGGAGAAATAGAAATATAAAAAAAATTGTATTTTGATAAATTAAAACATAAAAATCTAAAAAAAAAAAAACTTACAAAAAAATTATATTTAAACTATTTTATTATTATATTAGTATAGATATGTTATGTGTATCACATAATAAGCACATCCAAAAATTCAAATCAATTTGAAGGTTTTGTAATTTGTGTGGTCTGATATCTGTTTGTGTTGTGGTATTTTGGACAAATGGAGTGCACTCGAGTCGGTCATTTTCATTGATGTATTATTACCTATGTTAAGTCTTGGTCCAAACCTAGGACCATCACTCCATATTATGATTTTGGCATTTTGGCCATTTGCTTCCATTTTCAAACAAGGGTTATTTCTTTTGTAATTAAATTAATTACATTAGTTTTCTAGAAAAAATAATAATAATATTTCTTGAATTTTAAAGATAGTTTTAGATAAGATAATGTTAATTACATTCTTGTAATTCAGATTTTATTTATCACTAAAAACAAGATTGCTAGAGTTTAAAAATTAATTTTAGATAAGATTAGATTAATTACATTCTTGTAATTCAGATATTACTTATCAATAAAAATGATATTGCTAGAATTTAAAAGATCATTTTAGATAAGATAAAGTTAATTACATTCTTGTAGTTCAGAGTTGGAGCAGCCACCCTAAAATGGAGAATAACAAGAATTGTAATGAAATGATATTTAGACATTTTATATTTAATTTAGACAAGGACCTGGTTGTCGTCAACGGTTTGTTTTAACCGTGGAACTTTGTCGATTAGATTTCAGTTTTAAAATTGATAGTTTCAGTTTTAAATCAACAGTTTCAAGTGTGAAATTAAAAAAAAAAAATAAAAACGAAAACTGTAGAACCAACAGTTCGAGAACTGCTGGATGGTACTGAAACTGTTTTGGGAACTGGCCAAGCCTAATTTAATTATTTTGTTTTGAAAAAAAAAATGTATTTGCTGATTGGTTGAACAAAAACTCTATAAATCCTCTAACCATTTTTTTCCTGAAAAAAAAAAAAAAAAGAAATTTCCTGCTAACCTTTTTGGACGGTGCAAGAACTTACTCAGAAACATATTTGATTGCTTATTTTATTTGTTTTTCTCATTGAATAATTTGAATAGTGACGCACGTTTTAGATATGAAATTGAGTATATATGTATGTAATGGAAACGAAAGCACATGACTTTCCACTTTCACAACCAAGATTCCAGATGGACCTCGCTCTAACCTCTACCTTCCGGCCTCTTTGTCCGCCGGAATATGCTCATTTTCGACGGGATCTTGACAAACCCTTTTCCTGCCGGCGAAAGCTGACACCAAAACACACATTAACAGTGACCATCACGGCTCAGAAAAAGCCCAAAATCGACGGGGTGAGCGATGAACTCAACTCTATCGCCTCGCAGAATTTGGACCACGCCCCTGCTCGCAGGAGGGTGCGATCAGCTTTTGCCAATGTTCAGCAGCACCTTGATCATATTTTGTTTAAGGTTTGTTCGTGAATTTATCATGTTTCTGTCTTGAGTTCATTTCGATTGTGTTAAAATTCTTGGGCTGTTTTATTTCTGTATTACTGTTATTATTATTTACACCACGTGGTTTGACTGTGTTTTCCGTTGTTTCTTTCTTGTTGCGAAGCAGATGGCTCCAGCTGGGATCAGAACAGAGGAGGTGAGTTATAACATTGTGACCTTGAAAAATTAATCTTTAATCAATGTAAATCCTTGTCCTATTACTATACGTTTCTGTAAATAAAATCTGCTTTTGGAATTAAATTCTCTGAAGACCTTTTGACTAGATCATTAATCTTGAGTTAATTCTTGGGCTGTTTGACGTTTAAGCAAAGATTCCTGTACTGATAGAAGGTGGGAGCATCTTGATATTTAGGAGTTAAAGACGATTAAATTGCAGAAGGCCCTTCTCACCCTTCACTGAATTGATTTCTGATGTTACTATCTGACCCTTACTAAAATCTGAATGGATAAGTTTCTGAATATTTGTATAGTTGTATGGTAATACTTACCTGACAAGATTATTTTGTTTCTGAAGATGTGTAAGAAGTGTTCTCCCATTATTCTTCGTTTATTTGGTGATGATAAGGGCCGACTTTTGGAAGGATATATGTTGTATATGTATATCCAATATTAATTATGAAATTCACTGCTTTTATGCAGTGGTACGAAGTGAATTCAAATCGACAAGAAATTTTCTGTAAAAGCTGGTTGCCAAAGCCTGGTGTTCGAATCAAAGGCGCTTTGTGTTTTTGCCATGGATACGGCGATACCTGCACCTTCTTTTTTGAAGGTTTGCATCTCTTCATTTAATTTGGCCCCATTCTTTTTCTCAAGAAAACTTATCTAGTCAATTTGTTACCTATCTGCAAGTGATGTGTTCGATTCAATAACTGAAGCATCAAACACTTTGAGTTTCAGGAATTGCTAGGCACATTGCTTCTTCTGGTTATGGTGTTTACGCCATTGACCATCCTGGTTTCGGTCTTTCTGAAGGCTTACATGGCTATGTCCCCTCTTTTGACAGCGTAGTTGATAATGTGATCGAGCAATTCACAATAATGAAAGGTGATCATTCTCCATTGCCCTCTTAAAGCTAAAGAAATTCTCATTTTCCAAGATACCCAATCACAAGAATGGAACCATGTTATAGGAATGTCTTTTTTTTTCTTGGTATATTTGTCATAATTATTCGTGTTATGATGGACAGGAAGGCCAGAGATTCGAGGGCTGCCTCGCTTCATATTTGGTCAGTCTATGGGGGGAGCAATTGCTCTCAAAGCACTTCTAAAGGCACCAAATGAATGGGATGGCATAGTGCTTGTTGCCCCTATGTGTAAAGTAACACACCATTTTCACTCTTACTATTTATCATATCATGTGCTTGTGTTTGTATTTCCCAGTGAGAAAATTAGGAGACTAAACCTTGTCGACTGCTTTTATCGCACCTCTCTAGAGCTAACTTTTGTCAAGGGGGAAATAATCATATGACGAATTTCAAATTCTAGATTGACCTTAGTTAACATGACTTCTTGTATCATTGAACTTCAGAGTTTTGGGTTCTGATCGAGTTTCTTGTAACTTCCAAGTAACCTATGCATGTTCCAATTCCTGTTTTCGATATTGTAGAGTGAGCTGTAAAGAAACCACATGTAATCCTTCTATCAAAAGCATCTCTTTAGAGAGAGAGAGAGAGAGAGAGAGAGAGAGAGCTGAGCAGTTTTGTATAAATGTGTATCTTTTGGATACTCAACTTTATGCAGCCGATTCTTCAATATAAATGATTGACCTCAATTTTGCTTCACAGATATCTGAGGATATGGCTCCCCCTGTTCCACTCCAGAAAATCCTAATCTTTCTATCGAATCTTATGCCGCAAGCAAAGCTCGTCCCTCAGAAAGATTTAGCAGACATGGCATTCAGAGAGCTGAACAAGAAACAAATGGTTTGTCCTCTCTCCTATCTATCTATCTCACATATATCACATTCCAAAACGTTCGTTGCTTTCATATTGAATGACTTGATCATTTGAGATTATCCAACTTCCTTTCCCAGGCTCCATACAATGTGATCAGTTACTCAGATCAAACACGGTTGAGGACTGCCGTAGAACTCTTAAACGCGACAAAATACATTGAATCGCAAGTGACCAAGGTTAGTACAGTGAAGTCCAATCCCACCATTAAATCATTAGATGTTTTTATTGGAGAAATTATATAACAACGATCGTATGTGGGATCTTTAAGGTTGCATCTCCAATGCTCATTCTTCATGGGGCTGCTGATAAAGTGACAGATCCCAAAGTGAGCCAGTTTCTATACGACAATGCTTCAAGCCATGACAAAACGTTGAAGCTTTATGATGGAGGTTTTCACTGTATTCTGGAAGGGGAACCTGATGATAGAATTCTGACCGTTCTTGCTGACATTATTTCATGGCTTGATTCTAGGACTACTTTGAACTAGATTATTTATTCACCCACATTGGGTTTACTTTATTTGTATTGGGCCTGTTTGATTTTTATTTTTTTATGTAAGGCCCATAAGCCCAAATCCTAGTATGATTAAGATGTTTTAGTGGCAATAAAACTTTTATTTAACAATCTAGTTACACCTATAAATACATTCTTACTGTAATCATTATTATATGTTCAATAATTAATTACAATTTTTTTTTTAAAATTTTTTGTGATTAATTAACTTAATTATTACTGATGCAACATCAATGATCTTCAAATGAGATGCCTTTATCAAGGGAATGTTATCTTTTCAAGTAAAAATTAACTTTTCTAGCAAATTTGGTTCTTTGTTGTTTAAGATAGTCCTACACACACACACACACACGTTAAATGAGCATATTGTGTATTGCTGTGCATCAAATCTATAATATTATTTGTTTAACTAAAAAATAATATTTGTAATTAAAAAGTATTACTAAATTTTTTGAAGTAATAAGTTAGTAGTAATATTTTTCAAGTAAATAAGTAATATGTTTTAGTTAAATAAGTAAAATTGTAAATCGAGTTGCACGGTGCATAGAAGTTTTTCAAATACATGCTTACTATATAACTATATATATAAAGAATTTGGACTAAATGCTATAATAATTTTTTCGAGCATGAAAAGAATTAGCACTAATAATTTGTAGATGAAAAAGAGAATTAGTTAACAAATTTCAGCGTCAATCTTAATGGGCTCTATCATTGGGTCATATATTGTGGGCCTTTTAAGTGGGCCTGTATTGGGCTTGAGAGTTGTCGATCATTTTTAGGTTAAGTTTAGTGTGGGAAGCCCAAGTGAAGCAATGATTGATATGGCAGTGTTTGGAGCTGCAATGGATCAGAGGAAGAGGCATGCTTGTACATATAATTAACAATACTCGATGCCTTTTGATGCAAATGCAGCTTAGACCACACGTTTGTTTCCCACACACTTCAACCATCTTAAAAGAAAGTACCAATACTACCCATGAAATCATTTATTTTTTTGTCAAAATAATAAAAAAAATAAAAAAATTTATGATTCATAGATTTCTTGTGTATGATTCATGGTTTAAACATTCTTTTTATGTAACTTAAGTGGAATATTGAAAAATAGGATCGAGAATTTTATCCGACTCTTCTACGGATTTTTATGTATCAGTGTGAACACATACATTATGAAGTATTTAATAAATAATAAGCAAAGACATCCTCAAAGTCCCTAGGTTATTTATGAATATTCGGAAAGTTTTTATTTATGAATATTAGAATATCATGTAATAACAAAGGAAAATTTTAATTTCTAATTTAATTGTTTTTTTCTTGTTTTTTTTGCAGTGCTTGTGGCAATTATTAATGTGCTAATAAATTAATTATACTAAAACTCTTCTATAATGTTCTAAAGTTTTGTAACCTTGCTACCTTCTGCTCAACAATGAAGTAAATTTAATTAAAGACCAGGAAAACCCATGAGACTATAGAGGCTCATGAGTTTCGAGATATGTTCGCTTAAGATTTATTAATCAAAAGCCGACAATAACACGAGCTATGAGATAATACGGCAAGATTTTCAAGAAATAACTAAAAAACATACGTTTCATGAAATAGGTATAAATAGGCAACAAAAATTAGTTGTGGGTAGTTAAGGTTTAGGATATAATTTTACTTATTCTAACTTCAAATATATGTCAAAATTAGATAGCATAGCCATTCCTTTTTCGGTTCATAAAGCACATTTGGTTAGGGTTAAGCAGAGAGGTACGATTAGCAGAAAGAGATATGCATTGATAGTTTAGGGTACGCTCGCACCGGCCTTAGCTCGTCTGGACGGAGAAGTATCGATCCAAATATATTATTAGATTAAAAAATATTTAAGGTACAAATATATATACACATATATATATATAGAGAGCAGCTTTAAACATGTCTGAAATATAGGGGAGTCGTCTTTTTTTGCTGCTGCTGCCACATTGTGTTGTATCATTTCGCAGTCTTTTGGATTTCAAACAAATTAGCTGCTTTCCTACTTACCCTACTGCTATAGTGTTGTTTTCTGGCTTGCATATAAGTCATGCTGAAAAAGATTTTGCACTCGATCCCCTATACACTCTTCAAAATCAACACTGCAGGTCTTGTTCCTTTCACCAATTACATCTTGGGATTTCAGCTCACCTCCGAAGAGAGAGAGAGAGAGTACAACATGGACTGCTCTGTGGTTCTCTTGGAGTGCAACAGTAGACTGATTCTTGAGCAAAAGAGAGTTTATTGGACCTTTATTTTTTCAATGATCTAAGTTTTTTTGGTTAATATTTTTTATTTTATTTTGTGTTTTGTTAAATGTTTATTGGTGATGTTATTTAATACTCAAGACGTGTATTAATAAATTAAAATAGAGATAAAATATAAAATAAAATATTGGATGGTATGTGAAGTTTTGCATGCTGAATTATACTTGGAGTGTTTCATATGTACACTCTCAAGGTATATCTGATTATTATATTAACATATGGTTTCGATATGTAGTGAACTCTAATGCTATGTGTTCTTCATCGTATGCTTTAATATTGAATATATATGAAATACTTACTAGCTTAGTGCATTTGCCTGGTTCATAATTGATTAAGATTTATATTATTTTTAAAGAAAATATTACCTTTATATATGTAAAGTAGCAAAATAAAAAATTGAAAAAAGAAAGAAGAAAGAAATGAATGAATGAATGAAATTGAAAGTGTTATATTATCATATCAGATATTAAGAAAGCTTTCTCACTAACGATATGATCTCAAAATGTAAGTAAATATTTTGTTGTTTGTATTATTCACCAATATAAAAATATTTTTTTAGATTATTCAATATTATGTTATTTTACTAATAACAACTTATTTAAGACCATAATATTTTTTAACGAAAAAGAATTATTTTATTTGATAAAAGAGTAATATGTTTTGAACAATAGAAAAAATATTAGTTTTTATATTGAAATTTTTAAATGTTCCTGAAAAAGTATCAATTCCTCAACATGTATATATCCACACAGCAAGCACCAAATTAGGTGTGGATTCGGGTTGAATTGGGTTAGCTAGGATCACACGTGTTATTGACATTTTTGGGGTGAAATATAACTCGTTATATGAGTAAGTCATTAAAGTTATATGAGTAAGTCATTAACTAAAACAACAGAAAATGTGTTTATCTGGTGAAATTTTTCCATGGCTAACAAGTTGAAATTCATCACTAATCAACTTTAGCATTAATATAATTTCGTTGCTAGATTTGTTGGTATATGAACGTCTCAAATCATATCTAACAATGCGAAGTGGAATATCAATTCCAATTTTTATGACGAAACCTTTGTCGCTTCAATTTCATCGTTAAATTTATCAACAAAATTGTAGGAGAAGATTTGATAAATTCACTTTGATCGTCATGTTAGTAATATCCAACTTGCATGATTATTACACAATAAAACCTCCTCCATAGGGAGATGAGACTTATCTTCAATGAAAAGACGAAGAACCCTAATCGCAGACCTTACAATAACTTCAATTTTGACTTGGAACACATTTGTAATACCTTGTTCCCACCCCA
The DNA here is from genome assembly GCA_028749325.2 of Caryopteris x clandonensis. Classification (NCBI taxonomy): domain Eukaryota; kingdom Viridiplantae; phylum Streptophyta; class Magnoliopsida; order Lamiales; family Lamiaceae; genus Caryopteris; species Caryopteris x clandonensis. Next base: position 2,741,194 of record JAPYKT020000019.1, on the reverse strand, counting down.
AGCCCAAATTGAAATAGACAATAAAACCCACTCCATAGAACGACAAGATTAGTTTCTATATATGAAAAGACAAAGAACCCTAATCTCAAACCTCACAATAACCCAAACTGAAAAATCAAACCCTAAATATTATTAAAAATCTTGTGGCTAGGAGCATTATGTTATGATTAGGGCACAGAAATTAGAACATGAAATTCCAGAAATTGAATAATTCAGATAAGCAGCTTGACCCAAGTAGGGCAGCCTAGGTAGGCTTTGGCTTTAATCACTTCATTGTCTGCATGCTGCTGCATATAGACTGAGTTGACCTGCCAATTAGAGTTCCCTCACATCTTATTTTTGCACTTCAAGGTGCCTCAATTTCACCTGCAGCTTTTACCCCAATTTCCTACCTCTACTCTGCCTTAAAACAAAATTAAATAAGTTTATTATAACTAATTCAGAAATTCTTTTCAATATTCAATTAAAATATTACTCCAGATGGTTTGGATGCAGATACATTAGCTCATAATATCTAAGAAAGAAACATACAAAATTTAACTGCTAACACAAGACTCGTATGTAAAATGTTTTGTCGTCACTCACTGAGAATACATACAAATTTTCTATTTTATTTCAAATTCATCGCCAGTCCTAAATTTCATATTTATTGCTTCTAAGCCTAATTCAATTATATGTATTTAATTAAGCTACTAAGACGCGCATAGTTTTATTTAGGTGACAATGGAAACGAGTCAAATGGATAATAGGATGCATTACATTAAATTTTAAAGATATTTCAAGTTCTAATTCTAGTTCTTGCCATTTTCCCAGAGTCCAAAATCAAGGTATAAAACATTTTTGCCTAGTTTTTTTTTTTTTTTTTATCAATTAAATATTTTTAAATAGATTTTATTTACTAGTACCAAATTAAGGTATAAATATTGCCTTTTATATACCAAAACTCATTTAAATTTAATTATAAAAATCAGGGGCCTACAGGTTCAAATACTGATCAGAAGATGTGAAATTCATTTTTTCTATAATTTTGTAAGTATTCTTAAATTATATTAATATTAATTATATGTATAAATGATAAAGCACACTAATGCATTATATATAATATTATATTAACTATCTTCAATGAGTGATAAACTTAAATTTCAAAATAAAATAGTTGATAAGTCAATTCATCCATCCCGATTATAAGTTATTATTATTTATATGTATCCACCACTTATATATAGAAAAAGGCTAATCCTAGTTGATCAAGTAAACAAGATCTAAAGGAACCCAAATATCGATATATGCTACTTTGTTCATCCCAAAAATTAATCATATTTTTACGAATAAATAAACTTTTGAGCAATTTTTCACAAGCGTAAACAACTCATGACATATCTGAAAGTGTGTGAAGCCATGCAGGTTCCACTTTGACATAGGAAATGGCTGAATCACGCATGGTCTACTAATGATTTCGTTCCAATTAACCCCGCGCAACCACTTGCAACCATTCTTTATGTTTACTAGGGTATTTCTTATTATCAATAGTATTTTATATCCAATTTAAAAACTATACCACATTAGGGTTTAAGATAATAAAAAGAATGAAAAAAATCCATGTATTTACCACTTGGTTAAGTCAATAAAATCAACATATATGTTTCTTATCTAACGTTTCTTTTCTATTTTCCTCCTAACGAAATGGGAGGTTCTTTCTCACACCTGCTGTACAAGAATTCAAAGTTTTAATTTTTAAAATATATATTTTTGATTCCACCACAAATAATTAGTAGTTCTTTGAACGTATATATGTCTTATCTAACTTTCCTTTCTATTATCCTCGTATCGAAATTGAAGGTTCAAATCATTTCTTACACTTGCTTACCATAGGTTCAAGAATTCAAAATTTTAATTTATTAAGTACATATTTTTTATTTCATCACAGATGATTAGTAGTTTTTTTAGCATTCAAAGAACTACTAATCAAGATCACGATTCATGAATCATGGCCACCAAAAGAGATGAGATTTATAAGAAAAAATATATTGATATATATATATATATATTATATTCTAGACATTTAATTCTTGTTCTACGAACAAAACTGCTAAGAGGATTACTTCTTTCAGATTATATTGAAGCCGTTATCCAAATCATTGTCCTGTTTTTTGTCCCATACCTTCACTAAACACATGCTCTTGTACACCCTCATGAAAAAATAAAAATAAAAAAATAAAAAAGAAAAATAAACGAAGCCCTTCCAAATCCTCTGGTTGCTCAGATGTGTGAGTTCGAAAACCTGTAGAAAAACCAAAAATTTCACTCCTTGCAATCCACAATTTTTGTCAGTGTCTTCAGATCATTGTTCTTTCTCTTTCATGGCGTGTCACCAGCATTAACACTACTTTCACTCTCACTCATCACCAAAAAAAAAAAAAAAAAAAAAAAAAAAAAAATCAACACAAAGAAACAAAAGAAATGGACTAGTATATATCCATCTTGAAATTGATTGCTCATCAATCTGGGATAATCATCCAAATGTTTGAAACATTGTCCCTTTCTACCTCCGTCCCCAGTTCAGTCCCTCCTCCTGGTTGTGCTGCGAGAGCTCCCCACCACCACCACCGCTGCCTCCTCCACCGCCTTTTGCCAGTCCATGCACCACCGGGGCGCCGATGCACGTGTAGTAACCTCCAGTTGGACCAGGGCCTGCTCCATAGCAAGAATTGGGTACGACATGGCCGACGTAGTAGTCGCTGGACGGTGGCGCCGCTCCATATTGAGAGAGTAGGGGAGGAGGAGAAGGGTAAGGAGGCGGCGGAGGTGGAGGAATGAGGGGGGAAGTGGGAAACATTCGTGAAGGGTACATTGATCGGAAGTGTAATGAAGAATCATCAATAGTGTTTGTTGCAGCTTGTTGATACCCCCCATGTGAAATTGGCTGTCTACTGCGAAAATATTAAACACATATCGATCACTCGTTGAAATTTAAATTTCATTTCTTGTTTTATCTTACTTTAATAATTATATCAGTCGTGGCAGAAAACAAAACAATTATGGCTTTTAAATATTGCCAAACAGTTCATTATTCGAAATCAAGAAACAAAATTCATACCTTGAAACGTAACCTAGTTGAGGAGGAGCTAAATCGTTGCTGAAAACCAGTTGACGAGCCTTGTTCAGTGTTTCTGTCTCCCTCTCTGAGAATATATACATACAAATACATACATTAATCCCTTACAATAAAGAAGTAAAAGTTGTTCCTCTCCCAACATCAAAGAATGATAACAGACATTGACCAGACAAGAGTGTTTTACAGCAGATATAACAAACTTCGCTAAAATTCATGTACTGTTCAGCTTCAACAAACATGCAGATGTTGTTTTTTCTTAATGTAAGTGATCGAAATGTCGAAATTAATTAATAAAGGAAATAATAATAATAAGAATTGCCTTGGCGGTGGCGGTTCATGTGTCCCCCAAGGGCTTGAGATTTGCAGAACTTGAGGGAACAAAACCTGCACTCATAGACCTTCCCAGCTTCATCTTTTTCCTCCCTAGCGCCGCCGCTTTTCTTTTTCCTGCAGCCGCCTGCAAATTTTGCCAATTAAAGCAACTTCGATGAGACTAATCTTACGCCTCTATTTTCCAACCCTAATTTCCTCGAAACATTAGAGCCACCTTTGTTTTCTTGCTGTCTTTTCCGTTTCACTTACTAGCTAGGGTTTCTTTCTCTCACTTCAAGAACATATAAAAAAACATGACAACGATCGATATACCAAGTAGATAGCAAAATTCGAGATTTTTTTTTTTAATGTAAACTTTTGCAGCCTAATTTTCAGAAAAAAGGGTTTTGTGTTTTGAAAAAAAAAAAAAAAAAAAGACGAAGAAGAAGAAGAAGAAACAAGAAAAGGAAAATTTTGGGAAAATTTGAGTAGCCAACAAATGGAAATTACTTTCCATTCAAAGAAAAATTGATGGAGTCTAAAGATTCCACTTTTCTCGAAGACATAAAAGCATCAAAATTTAACTTCAGATTAGTTATTACTTTTCCTAATTCAGTCAAAAGAAGAGAACAAAATTAAAGATTAGTGATGATTCTCATAAGAAGGATTTACATAATCATCAAGAATAAGTAATTAATGTACCAGCAGATGAAGAGCTGTCGCCTGAGGTCTGTGCAGCATCTCTTGTGTAATAATAATCTTCAGGTAAGTTATTGAGGTCTAATGAATTTGCCTCTGGTCTCCTGGAAAACAGAAACAAGAACAAGAAGAGAGAGAAAGTTAAAGGTGATGAGAAAGAGTGAAATTAAATGAAGATCAAAGCGGAGAGATAAGGGAGTATGTGGGGTGAGGTCTACATACATGGGAACCGACAGAGAAAGACAGATTAGAACAAAATTTATTTGAGGTGATAATTTTTTTTTTTTTTTCTTTCTTTCAGATGGGAAGAGAAGTGAAGCTTGGAAAATTATAAGACTTGAGTTAGGGACTGAAATGTTGAGAGGCTAGTTGAGTGATAATGAAGAAAGTGAGCTTGAAAGTTTTCTATCAGTTTTTCTGCCACCACCTCTGGAGACATCTCTCTCTCTCTCTCTCTCTCTCTCTCTCTAGAATTGAAAGAACAAAAGAGGGACAGAGGGTCTCGTGACTTTTAAAAGAAGAGAGTGAAGAGAGGGTTTGTGTGTGCAGGGTGCATGGTAGTGTCTTTTGGTTTGTATGTAGAGAGGGAGAGAGAGTGAGAGGGACGTGGCCTTATTTTCTTGACTCAGCTTTGGTAGCTAGGTTTATTGCCCTAGACACAGTAGGCTGCTCTGGACAATGCCAAATACAATAAACTCACATTTAGTAATAAGATTATATTAATTTATTCTTCTTGAATCTAATGATATTATATATAAATGCGTTACAATAATATATGCCAAATGATGGAATTTCAATAGCAATAAATTGGCTTGATGATCGTTTTATTTTAATTATTTTTATTTCAAATCTTTCAAATAAACGTAATTCGAGGGTATCGGTGAAAATTGAGATATACAATTACTAACAAAGAGTGAATTCAAAGTTGTAACAAATAATCTAATGATTGTATGTTAATCGATAGATTTCAAATGCCAGGGTTTATAATCAATTAATTTTGAATTCATTTAAAATAGTTGAATTGAATTCGACCTGAACATCTAAAAAATTATATATAAATGAAAGTGACGAATTCCAAGTTAATCACATTTCATACAATCATTCAGAAATTTGCCATCATTTATTGATTGATTTATTGTTATTTGAAGTTTTTATCAATTAGAAAAGAAAAAAAAAACTTCCAAAAACATATGATTTATACTTATTTTGGAGTATAAAAAGACTGATATATCATTAATAAATTGATGTTCATCTCAAATTTTGAAATTTATATATCATGGTGTTAGTAAGTGTTGAGATAATATTCTTATGAGTTTTGAGATAGGTCATAGATCTCAAGCCTACATGGTAAGTTTTTAGGGCTCAATATTATTTTATATTTATAGTGGAAATAAAAAAAATTATTAAATTAATTTGTCCCTCCCTACAAATATTTACCACCTTCAAATGAAAATGTAATTTATAATTAATAATTGTTATTTTGTTTTCTATTTTGAGTGACAATTATTGAAGGAAATATTTTATAATATCTTTTTTAAACAACTTATTATAATCTTAATTTATTGATACTAAAATGATAATTTGGAAATGCATCACCAATCTTGCATACTTACCCATATGTATCTTTCGCTCTTGATTTTTGTTTTTAAATGATAATACTTGATTTACTCATTTATTTTATATATTTAAAGTTTTATCATGCCTCTCAAATACATGTTAAGATCTTAACGAAGAAACATTAACCCTATGAGAAAAAAAATTAATTTAAGACCAAAAAATACGTCTTTAATCATATGATATCTGTCTCTAAACTAAAGTAGTGGTGCACTTGAGATTAAATATTTCCTTACAAAAATGTTGGTTGCTTAAAATTTAGAGACGAAAAAATTTGTCTCTAAATTTACTGACCAAATATTTATCTTTCATATTAAATTAGAAAGAAAATTACCTACAAATTAAAATAGGAATCGATTATGTTCGTCTCTATTGTTCGATTGTTAATTATTCATTAATTGGACATTAATGAAATAAAAAGTTTTCATGTCACTTTCCATTACTATTTTATTTTCATTTCATTGTTATTTTTTAACCGATATTATTTCTCACAAATTTTCGTCTTTAATATGAAAATTTCTTACAACATAATAACCTATTTTAAAATTTTACTCAAACCCAGAAATTATTAGGATCGACTCTCGTGGCACGTAGTGTTTATCTTTAACACGTGTACACTCTTATAAATTGAAGCTTTTACTTTTGAGGGGATGGGCATGAAGATATGGTCTTCGTGGTACTCATAGCAGCATCAAATGCTTCACTCTCAGCAGGAGGCGCAATATACCCTAAGGAGCAGTGAAGACAAAGCTTTTGCTCTGTACATATGGCTAAGCAGGCATCCTCCATTTCATGCTAAGAACATGGTGGAGATTATAATGCATAACCCTCGTGGGGTTATAGTACTCTTGTACCATTGAACTGTTTCTGTCAATCTAGTAATTGCAACCCCAAGTGTCTGTACATATATATATATATATATTAATCATAGTTGATAATTTAGCACTAATATTAAATAATTAATTGGGAAATGGATGGTAATTATAATCTAGTGAAGCTAGTATTGTTTATGGTCTTATTATTTAGTGTCCCAATATCTTGGGGTCACTACAGTTGTTACTAATTAGGAATATATATATATCGAGCAATAATTGATGGGAAACTTTTTTTTTTCTTTTTTTAAATACTCTTAATGGAGTAGTAGAGTAAAAATGAGAATAATTGAAAATATATATTTGACATATATAATAGAGTAATTGCAAATTTAGTCCCATAATTATAGAATTTGGGTACTTTTAGTTCTATTCAAATGTAAATTTGCAATTACATTTCCTAATAATTTTAATTTTTTAAATTTAGTTCTAATATTGGTGAAAATTATAAATTTTGTCAGAATTTGACATGTGCGTCTAACGTGCCTTTTTCCGGCAAAATTTCTGTAACGTGGCTTTTAAATTTTCACACAACCTGCAAAAAAAAACATAAAAAAAAGTTATACAATAAAAGAAAATTCTACATAAACAAAAAAAAAATTGAAACAAAATGGTTGTCTTCTTAAATGAACAACTCTAAGAAATCAAATATAAATGAGCTAGGGTATTTAATTAATTTTGGGTTGTTCCTCTAAAAAAAGACAACTATTTTTTTATATTATTTTAAGTTTATTTTGTTTATGTGGCATTTTCTTTTATTGTATGTCATTTTTTTTTGCAGGTTGTGTGGAAATTTAAAGCCACGTCAAAAAAAATTCATCAAAAAAAAAGGCACCCGACAAAATTTTTAATTTCCACCAAAATTAGAACTAAAGTCACAAAATTAAAATTGTTATGGGACATAATTGCAAATTTGGACTAAAATTGCAAATGTCCTATAATTATGGAACTAATTTTGCAATTTGCTCCATGTAACATCATAGGTTTACACTGGCTCTTTAAAAGAACGTGTTTTTTACTCATTTCTTAAATAATAAAAAATTTATAATTTATATTTATACTCGCTCTTTAAAAGAACGTGTTTTTTACTCATTTTTTAAATTAAAAAAAATCTAATTTATATAGTTTTCTAAATTATTAGAACTCTTTATTATATAAAAGAATCGCAAAAGAATTTTTAAAAAAAAATTATAAATACAAAACTAGTCTTGTGGGACTAAAAATGATGGAAGTAGTGTAGCAAATCCGTTAGCTTTCTAACGATTGGGCCAAAAATAAGTAAATGAGGTTAACTAAGGTCGGGTCAAAATCAGACAAAGACAATTTCGAAAGGACCAAAATTGATTTTACTTTTTGTTTATTTGGTAAATGAACCAAAATATTGGATGTCTAGATTATTTTTTATCTTGATTGTACAATACTTTATACTTTCTAACAAATTAAATTAGTTTTATATTATAATAGATTTCAAAGACTTTCTAATGATATGTTACAAGCACATATAAATAGTCTTACAATCTAATTTTAATTATTTAAAGTTGAATTGTTTATAGTGACAAAATAATTCATTGCTCGTCAATTAGAATTTGTTAACCATGAAATATTTTTGTCGTTAGTTTTGTTGTTATGGGATAACCGCAAAATTTAATATTTCGCCACAAAACTAGTATTATGTGATATTTATTTCTTCTTACGACAATTATCTTTAATATAAAGTTTAAAGAAACTAAAAGGAATAGTTTAAAAAATAAAAATAATAATAAGAATATAAGAAGAAGAATAAGTAGATTGGAAATTGTGAGGTATTAATGTATTTGAACTTAATAAGTACATAGGAAACTAATTTGCAAGTGAATAGTGTACCTTTGCTCCATATTTATATTTGGTGCCATCTATCTTTTTTATTTTAGTTTTTATTTATTTATTTATTTATTTCCCCATTTTCCAAATAGCCCATTAATTCTCACTAGAAAATTCAAATAGAAGTCATATGCTTTAATTTTTCTTTAGAAAAATAATTGTAAAAAGAGTGAGTCCCGTGCACGCCATCTTTCTTTAAATCATAATTAAATGTATTACTTCTTAATTATAAATATATTTTTTTTTGCTGGAAAGTATTATTGCTAAATTATTAAGATATTACTCTTTATATGTGTTGAAAGGATTATTAATTAACTATAAATGTATTATTTTTTGTGTTAAAAAGTGTTAATTTTTATATTGAAATGTATTACTTGCATTACTCTGTGTTAAAATATATTATTTTTTTACTGTAAAATATTATTATTTGTGTTGAAAGATATTACTACTTAACCGTAGAGGTATTCATTTTTATGCTGAAATGTATTACTATTTAACCATAAATGTATTACTTCTTCTATTCAAAGTTATTATTGCTATACCCTCAATATTTTACTCTCTGTGCTGAATGATATCATTATTCAACCGTAAAAGTAGTATTTTTTAACTATACAGTTATTAGTTTTCATGTTGAAATGTATTACTCTTTTTATTGAAGTGTGTTACTACTTAATTGTAAAGGTATTACTAGTTAAAGCATAAAGATATTATTGTTCAACAATGAATATATTACTACTTAATCATGAATTAATGTATTACTTGTTTATCTAAAATATAATTGTATCACTTGTTTAATTGAAAAGTATTGTATCATATTGTGTAATATTTGAAGTTTAAATAGGGAAAAAATACATAAATAAATATATTTATATACCTATCAAATAAATAAATAAATAATTCACAAATAATTTATAATATGTGAATTTTTTCTAAAAAAAAAAAAAGAAAATCTACACAACAATCAATTTGAACTTGATGGATACATTGATATATATTTAATAGAATAAATATGCTATACTATCATTTGAATGGGACATATCAAGGTATTTGATTTTAGCAAGCCGGGTGTTTGAATTTGAAGAGGGGGAGCAAGGCAAGCAAACATAAACAGTTTCAGGTTGGACCGCCGGTTTTGTGAGACGCAAAGTCTAGATCTGATTCCGCATTGAACCGTCAGTCTTGTGAGGTCCGAAGCCTAGTTGATTATGATACCACGAAAACTTTTACAATTGAAACCGACAAAATCTTTCACCATGGATCCACCAACTCCAATTTCACAAATCCATACATCGAGTGCATAAAAAAATTTGCGTAGTTATATTGTATGTATATAGCCCTAATTTTCAACATTAGGCGCATTGATTTCTTGTCGTTTGGCTTTGGGGTTGTAGTTGGTAACATGTCATTCTTTCTGGATTATGGTCTTTAAGTGTTGGGTCCAGTTTTGTACACCAGCAATAACAACTATGTTCGACTGCCGAAGAGGTCTTTATTTTAAAAATAAATTTTAATATATCTTTAATTAATCTAATTGCCAGAAGACCAACGTGGATGGTCGTTAAACAGGATAAGGAATATAAAAAACTTATTAATAATCGTTACAAGTAGATGTATTGCTTATCGAGCGAATCACTTATGTATTGGGTGCACGGTAATATTTGTTCAACTAAAAAATATTTTATGTTTACTAAAAAAATATTATTACTTTTAGATAAATAGGTGATATTTTTAATTAAACAAATAATACAATGAATCAGGTTGAAGGGCGTACCCGATGGAAAGAAGTTTTTGGGTGGGTCATACATGATAGATAGGTATTTTTATAATTTTGTACTGATATATTCCCAAATTAATTGCAAAATTAATAGACACACTTTGTTATTGAATGTAGATTTAGTACTAGAGATATTAAAAGAACCATGGCCTGACGGGCCGGCCCGCTTATCCCAAAAAATTATAGGATTAGGGCTTAGTTTTATTAGCCTATTTAAAAATCAGCTCGATTAGCCCGAAACCCTATAGGGCTAGTCTGCTTAGGGTTAGGGCTAGCTCGATAGCCCGAACTTTTCTTCTTATTTGCCTATTTCTTAATATCGAATTAATAATATAGATCATTTTTTATTATTTTTCATATAACATATTTGAATTTTCGTAGAAGATATTAAAATTTATGTTTAATTACTAGAATATTCTAAATACGGTCATTTAAATTTAGAATTTAAATGTAATGTGATTTCAAATTTTATGATGTTAATGCTCTAAAAGCTAGAATTGAGAGCATGAAATAATGTATATCACTTAAATGTATGAATCTTTAAATTTTGTATAGTGATATAAAGGTTATATAATATATAATTTTTTAATATTATTTAAAATTGTATTTTAAATAAAGTATAATAAGCATTTAATTAAAATTTATATTTAAATATATAATTTAACTATTTCGACTCATAACCCGATAGTGTCCCAATTAGCCTGAAATCGGTAGGGTTAGGATTAGGTTCACCATAATACAAGCCCGTTTAAAATGACCCGATTAACCCAAAATCCATTAAAGCTAGTTCGAAACCGACATAACTAACCCGTTTAACATCTTTATTTAGTACTAAAGATGAGGTGGGCTGGCCCAATCTTTTCAAATTAATATTAGCCTACTCAGCCCGCTTCCATGGGGTGAATTGATTGTTCTGAACAATCCGATAACCCGAAGAGACCTTCGATGCACTAAATTGTTTCGACCCATTTGCGCTGAAAGCTACTGAGGTATGATTAGAGCCCTCAATTTGGGCGGCCCGGCCCCGGTACATGGACCAACAAACAAATACGGGTCGGTCAGGCCACCTCTAAATTTGATTGAGGAGTTAAATATTCAGCGCATTTCAGCTCAACAATTCTAAAATTTGTCCGGTCGAATTAAATGGAGCTATTCATATTTTATGCGTCAAAATATATTATCTAACTCACTTAAAATATAAAGTCTATCATTCGATTAGATATAAGTTGAAGTCGCGCGAGCTAAATGAAATATTCAAATTAACCTTAACTTTAAAATGTTCAACAAACAAACAAATTATACGTCCCAAAATAAATAAATAATAATGAATCCTAATGTATTATTATTGTGTCAATTAAGGTGGCATGAATTATAAATTTTGTGATACCCTACTCTTTGATTTTGAAAATAAAATAAAAAATAATAATATTTTTTCGTAATGTATTATTTTTTTGAAAATTATCAACAATGTGAAAACAACTTTTTATAACTTATTTATCTCAATTTGCTGTTCTTTATTTATTTATTATTTTACCTTTTGCAACCACATTTAATTAAAACCCACTAAATTATATTATTATAATTTCTAATAACTTTAAAATCACTTTTGAAAATAACTATCTTTATATTTATATATAACAACAACAACAATAATAATAATAATATAATATATTATTATTATTATTATTATTATTATTATTATTATTTATTAAAAAAAGAGCGAGAAAATAAAAAGGCACAACGCCCTATCCGTTAGAAGCGAACATTTTACAGTGAGCAACTCTTATCGTTATCTGTTCCCATGGCTGCTTCTCTACTCTCCCTCTCCTCTCCCACACCTTCCACAACCGCTCCTCATCATCGACAATTATCCTCTCATTTCAAGGTAACTGCGAAAACACACTGTGCAAACGCTGTTTTCCAATTTCTCATATCTATTGACAATTAAAAGCAAGATTTTGTTTTCAGTACCTTCAAAATTCTCAGTCACAAATTTAATTGTTTGTTCGATAAACAGGGCAATGTAAGAACTCTGAGGGCAAACCCATGTCCATTCCCATCCATAAGCCTCTGCCATCACGAAGCAAAGCAAAGACAACCACTTGTAGTTCTGAATTCAGCGGCTTCCGGTGTCCAAGAATCTTCTTTAAGCAATCAGAATGTCCGATTCCGGCTTAATAATCTGGGCCCACAACCGGGGTCCCGGAAGAAGGCGAAGAGAAAGGGGAGAGGGCATGCGGCCGGCCAAGGGGGTAGCTGTGGGTTTGGAATGAGGGGTCAGAAATCCAGGTCCGGCCCCGGTGTACGGAAGGGATTTGAAGGGGGACAGATGCCCCTCTATCGGAGACTTCCCAAGTTAAGAGGGATTGCTGGAGGTGAATTCTTTGTCCCATGGCTTCATTTTTTCGGTTATTTATGTCCCTTTGCCTATTTTTAATTTATTCTGATTGGTTTAGTTGATTGCTAATTTCTGGATAGTGAAAGAATAATAATTAGCAAAGTAGTGAAACAATGATACACTGATTGATGATTGCTTTTTTATAATGTACATTCTCTGTGTGAAAAGCAGTAGTGATCTCTGTTATGAAATCCAGAAGAGTGGAGTAAAATTCTTTTTTTGATTTAGTTTCTGCATAGAAATCTATTATATCTGGAGGAACAGCATATCTAGGATGAGGAATAATACAACTTTGGTGGCATGATGGATATGAGGAATATAAGAGTTTTTGGGCTTTACAATGCAATGATATTAGTGCACAATGTAAGAGTTAATCTGAAGCACATTTCTAAATTCAAGTTTCAATTACGTTTAAGGTCTTGGGATAAATTTCGAGTAGATTTTATGTCTGCTGCAGGATTGAGTAGGCTGACAGTTTAGTTTGTATTGACTTAAATGTGATAGGGTGCCTTAGAGTTCTTGCGAGTGAATTTTGAAGGACCTGAATCCTGATAGACAAAGTGCTCCTTCAGAGTATATTTTGGCTTTCTGTACAATATTAACTTCAAGAAATCAAGAATAAAACAGAAGATATCTGTTCGGTGTTGCTTAATTACTCACAACCTCCACCTTCTCTGACATTTTTTTTTATCATATTGATTTAGTTTGTGGACTTTTGAACTTCCTTTTACTATGCAAATGACACGCGACAGTAATATGTAAAAAGAATGCGCTTGTTAATGATAGTCTTCCTATAAAACTCCAGAATTGATGTACAATCTTTCTTCAACCATTTGTTAGAGAAGTTGGTTGCTTGATCTGAAATCCATTCAGCTATTTTTGTATCTTCCATCCTAAGATTTAATGCTTCCAACAGTCAAAGCTTGTTGAACGTTCTCAATTTTCTCTCTCCTACTCACTTTGCCTGTGGGTTCTTCTGGGCATGCATCAAATTACTGGATCCTTTTCGGAACTTATACTATTCAACTGCACTATCTTTTATAGATTTTGTAACCTTTCCAGCAGGAAGCATACCGACTATTCTTACCATTAAATATTTGACTGTACTGATGCTGATATGGGTTATTTCTTGAAATCAAGGCATGCGTGCTGGACTACCGAAATATGTCCCCGTGAACTTGAAAGATATAGCAGATGCAGGGTTCCAAGAAGGAGAAGAGATCTCATTGGAGACCTTGAAGAAGAAAGGTCTGATCAATCCATCGGGAAGGGAAAGGAGACTTCCTCTAAAGGTAACAATTTGATGCTAAAATGTTGGTTGTTTTTTATGCTTAACCACTTGATTTAGTTATTACACATTTTGTATATGTGTTTTCATATATCTGTATATTGGGTGATCCATATTACTTAATACACTCATTTCTTTTAGCAATCAAAGAATTGAAGTTACAACCTCTTCTCCAATTCTTTACTGTCGAAGTTTTCAATTTAAGGTTACTGTCATCTTCGGAAAAACTTACCAAAACTTTAAGGTTCTATATAGACGTGGGCCACACGTAGAAATCTACTAAGCTAGAGCATATGATACTTTTATCATTTGAAAACTGTGTATCTTCAATTTCGGAAGTATTTACTTTTGTTATGAAATACAATATACAGCTAAACTCTGTTTGATCCTATATAGAATGGTAATGATACCAAAACATTGGCTGGAAATAAGGAAAAACTTTTTACTCAAAAAATAAATAAAAGTTGCATCTTTTCAATCTATGGATGTGAAATTTTTAAATTAACACGAGTGGAAGTTTTCACTTATATATCCATTGTAATTTTACTATCAGTTCGACTGCTCGATTTACTTAGGCCACAATAGATTAATTGCAATTCGGACATCCCATAGAACTGTCAGATGTGAGGAGAACCCTACGGGTAAGGACTCTTTTGGAATCTTTGCAAAGGATTTGATTTTCTTTGGCTTTCCATTTTTGCTGATTGCTTATGATACTCCTATATCATGCCTCAACTACATGACATGTAGACCGCCTAAGTGTCTGCATTGATTACTGTATCTTCTCTCTTTGGAATTTTAAAATTTATAGCTTATTGATTGTATTGAAATTTTATAAGTGATACCTTGATGAAATTTGCTGCCACTTTGCTTTCTGGTTCATCTTCTTGGTGAGAAAAGCCGTAAAACACTGGGTTGCCTCAACAACTAGAAGGGATTGTTACAAAACCTACCCCTAAGGTTTCGCCTAATTGTAAAAGAAATGATACAGCTCTCATTCAATGCTTACGAATTCCACCCTTGATATTTTGTTTTCTTTCCATACAAATTGCACCTGTTTAGCAAGATTGATTGGTTATAGATACAACGAAAAATCTGGTTACAAGATTGTTAAGTGCTATACTAGCTTCTCACACACCTCTTCTTTCAGATCTTAGGTGACGGAGAAGTGAGCTTGAAGCTCAACTTCAAGGCCCGGGCCTTTTCGTCCTCAGCAAAAGAGAAGCTTGAGGCAGCTGGTTGTTCATTAACTGTTGTTCCGGGTCGAAAGAAATGGGTCAAGCCTTCTGTGGCCAAGAACATGGCCCGGGCCGATGAATACTTTGCAAAGAAACGTGCTGCTGCCGCCTCAGCCGAGTCTTCTTCTGCCTGAGCCCTCTACCTTCAATCAACACAAGCAAATGTTGTCAATCTTGAATGAGTTGTAAAGCTATCAAAACAAATTTCTAACTTCTCTTGTTTGATCCACCTAAACATCATTTTTGGTCAGGGTTTCTGCATTAAATCCAATTGAAATCTTTTATAAATGATTCATTCAAATTAGTACGTATCTGGTATGTTGCAACATTTGAGCTTCTAACATTATTGCTGTCTAGTTATTTGCCCATCTCGCAGTAATTCTAAACCAGCTCTTGCTCTACCATTTTGGCTGCTCTTGAGCTAGAGAACCAAGCTATTGTTAACCATAAATAGGTGTTTTCATTATTGTTTTAAATGATTAATTTGATATTTTGATAAATAAATAAATAAAATAAAATAAAATAAAAAACAGAATTTTGACATTGCATATTATCGTTATTACCAGGCTTCTACCTACATCATTATGGTTCAATGTTTTTACTGGGATTAATTTGTGGTAATCATGAGTTTGGGGAGACAAAAGTTAGTTAAAGCAAATGTCTGAACCACCAAGATATTTTGTGAAACAGTGCCTAACTTTGACACCCTCATCTAACTGAAATCAATGCCTACTCACTTATCATAATTTTCCCAACTAAGCTAAACAAACTATCCTACTGTCCATAAATCAAGGAGATTCCTACCTTCCCATGTGAGATATTTTATTTTCTGATTTGTATTTTAATTTAATTTGTGTTTTATATGAGAAACTCATCTTCCCTAATTGTATAGCGTAACAATTATTATATAAAAGATGGATCGTCTAAAAATAAAAATGACCTGAAATTTTCGTCTAAAAAGTATTTTTAAATTAGTGTGGATGTTAAATTTCAGTTACATCATATATATACATAATCTAAATATGTAAGGAAATATTAGATACCGACTTATTTATCGTTAGGTTTTTTTTTCGATAGTGTTTATCACATGCATAAGTAATACCTAACACATTAAAACACAATTCATTAGTGGAAAATAATTTTCACATGTTTGTTATATATATATATATATATAATATATATATATATAATAATTAGTTAAATTGAGGAAGCTGCAAATATCGTCTCAATTCTTCTTCTTTTTTTCTTGAAAAAATAAAATTGTTTTATCTAATTATTTTTCAAGAATTATATTATAAATTGTGTATCGCATGATGGAATGTTCTCGTGTGTACAACAATCAAATTTCATGTCTTGTTAAAAGTGTGTGTATCCATGTTAATAAAATTAATAAAAATACACGTTTATTTTCAATATAATTTTTTTTTAAAACCTAAAATTATACGTACAATTATGGCACTGGATAGACGTGGGCACAATTTGACCGGTTCCAGTTCTGGAACTGTTCGTTTTACATTTTCAAATTTAGATCTGTTTTGAATCGACAATTATAAAGCAAAATTGACAGTTTAAAATTCGAACTAGCTATCCTGAAACCAAGATCAAACTCGTTGTTCTTTTGTTTTGATTTTAATTTTCGTCCAATATCAAATTAATAATTAAATCCAATCATTAATTTGCAATTTAAACCGAAATATTCAATTTAAAATGGAAACTGGGCCTAAGTTTAACACAAGATTACTCATCCTACATAAGCATATTTATCTTGTGTGGTGGAAAAAACTACATTGCGTGACTGAGGAAGCGCAGCTCCCTTCTGGGTAAGAGAAAATATCAAGTCCGAGTGGGTCCCACCGACACCTCAAATCTTCGAAAATGACTTTTATATTAATTAGTTACCTAATAAAGAATTTAAAATTAATATTTGTCTTTTATTGACGCCCCCAAGAGATCTTACGGTGATTATAAAAGGTATCGCTGTACGGCTTTTTCCACATTATTATTTAAATATATTCTTCTAATACTTTTGGAAGATAGAACAGAATATTTCAATATCTTTACAAAGAAACAAACTCCCTTTTATTTAAAATTTAAAAAAAAAAAAAAAAAAAAAAAGGAATGGGGAAATAAAAATGTTAAGCAAGTAGGAGCAGGCAATGTGGCGCATCACATGTCCAACTAATGATTCGTGTCAGAGTTCCCTCCTTAGGATTGGGACAGTGATTGATATCTTTGGGTAGATTCGACACAACATTGTGAATTATTGGATGCAATTAATCTGCTTTGTAATGAATGGAATTTCAACACTTACAATGATCTTAGGATCCTTTTGTCGCTGAATTGCTCTCCACTGCACTGCCACCGTTCCCAGATGGGCCGGGCTAGTCCCGATTCATTTGGAATATTTCTGGTGTCGGATAAGCTTCTTGCTACATCTTCAATAAATTCTATTTAGAATCTTACTTTTTATTGGATCAGTATTTTGATATATCTTCTTGATTTCAGAAATATATAGGCGGATTATTTAAAATAATATGATAATTGACTTAGATAACAAATTCTAATATTTTAAGAGGGAGAATATTTTGGGTGAACAAGCAACTAGTTCAGTGAAGTTAGGTTTGTTAAAATTGAGTCGGAAGCATTAAACGTTTAGAATGACAACAATATGAGCTTATAAGTTTTTTTTGTTTACCATAATTGACCATCAAAACTTATGGATTAATGTACAATCACTACATGTGCACAGCAGGTTACCCGAAAATTCTTTTTATCTTGCATTTTTATCTACCAAAAAGTCCTCTTTATACCATATATCTCGAGGATCCTCTTTTTGTTCCATGTGCTTTTGCAATTTGTATTGCAATCACACAATAAGAGATTGTTTGTTTTGGAATATAAGTGTTTGTGGTACATCAGATGAATACATTTAATAATTTTACATTCAAATGAATAATAAAAAAATTATGCTTGTATTGAGATTGAGTAGAGTATCATAAGAACATCGGTAGAAAAAGAGAGAGATGTAAAATGATGAGATGTCACATTAATCATAATTAATATAATTTTAATGGAGAAGGATGTCCGATTCCCCATCCATAACTCAAAACAAACAAGTTATTGGATTGAGCCCATCCCTCATCTGAACCGGCCCAACCCAGCACAAATAAAGCCTAAGTCTACATAACGCATTTAACAATAAAAATGAAAATAAATCACCATTTTAATCCTTGGTAGATCTAAAAATATTCATGTCACGAATCCAACAATTCACGTATTTTTTTCCATTGTCATATATGTAAAATAACTCGTCTGCTAATAGCATAATGTAATACATGTTATTTGAGGTCGAGTTTGGTTCGCCACCCTATTTCAAAGCAATTTATACGCTCCATTTTCATGGTGACGTTTTTCTTAGAAGTATCAACAATATTAAAGAGAATATTTTAACCCCTAAAACCAAATATCTAAAGAAAATAAAAAAAGAGTAAAAGTAATAAGCCAGGGTCGGTGATAACAAGAATTGAAAAGGATGGTAGAAACAAAATTCGAAAACCAGAAACATGCAAAATCTGAAACGCAACGAATTAGATTTGGAGCGGCTGTCATAAAACACCATCATTGTTTGTTTGCTGTGATTCAGGGAAACTGAGCTTTCACAATTCACACACACTTCACCAAATCAAAAACCATGCACCTATATAATCAAACATCTATTTTTATAATAATGACTCAATTTTATATATTTTAAGTTTTAAAATAATTCCTTTCATTAAAAAAAAAAAAGTATACGATTTGTTTGTATTGGGTTAGGCTCATCTCTAAATGTTTGTTTGTTTTGAGTTGCGGATTGAAGATCGAACACTCTTCCCCATCCAAACCCTACTGATTGTGATTGATATGACATACCATCATTTAACATCTACTGACGTGATATCTACACTTTTCACTATACCCTACTCCATCTCAATACAAACATAATTTTTTACTATTTATCTGAATATAAATTTTTTAAATGTATCCATTTAAATGTATGATAAACACCTTATGTCAAAACGAACAACCTCTTAAAGATGCTGATATTTACTTCTTTTTATCTAGCAAGATTCTTTGAAGTGAGTTACAGCTGCAATCAACCTAAGCTCTGATTCTTTCGGCTGAGAATGAATTTTTTTGACAGACGATGGCCCTATAAAGGACTTTTGTCCTCTCTCACTTTTCAGCAAATTGGAGGGAAAAAATGAATCCGAATGTAGCCGTGAGCTCGACTCCTAAAACATTGTCGTTTTCGTTGAAAATCCTAACGACTTTCTTTCTTCTTTAGTTGAAAACCAAACCCACATAGTTTTTTTTTTTTTTTGGCCTCAAACAATATGTTGTAATGTGCTATCAAAGTCCATTCATTTTTAAAATGATTTGCATCGTTTTTTAATTTTACTTTCGTTTTTAATGTACTTGCTCTGTCCAAGGTTATTGGGACAAGTCCGACCAATTTTATTTTAAAATGGGACGGACTAGCCTCGATTAATACACACGTCAAGTTAGGTCTGACTCTTAATGCTTGTATCACACCATTCTTCTCCGTCCTATTCCTCTTGAACTATTTATTAAAAAGTTTTATATATAGCTTATTTATCAATTAAATTCATATTGATTTTTTAATGTCATTTTATTTTTATATTGTGTGCGTGTGTGTATATAATGTGAAACTCAATAAATTTGTGTATAATGTAATAAATAATTAATTAAAAAAACAAAAAAAACAAATGGAGCCTCGCCCTGCATTAAGCAAGACATGGAAAACATTGTGGCACGTAACGAAAACAAAGTAGGAGACGAATTTAAAGTTGCGGGACATGAGGTTTTCTATTACCTGCCCTATCCTACCCTACCCTACACTGCCCCCGATTGTCATTTTTAATGATAATACTCTTTTAATGTGTGAGAAACTTTTTATATTATTATCTAACTTATTAAAAATTAAATTTCAGAAATTTAAAATTATAATTATCTATTGAGAATACATATTAATCTTACAAAACTTAATTTTTTTGAATTAAAATATTTAATCCTTAATAATAGGTCAAAGTCAAGTCACAACCAACTTTATATATAAACTCAAATTTCCAATAATATTTGCTTAGTGTCTAGGATTTTCCAACCACTAAAGAAATGCTATTTCAAAATTATTTATCTTTTTATTAATCATTGTAAAAATTAGAAATTTTCTTTTCACAAACAAGTTATATATAAATAAAGAAATAAAATTAACAGAGAAAAAAATATAAGTATGAATTTATAATTTTTAAAAAATTGTAACTTCGTCAAAATAAAAAAATAAAAAAAGTACTAAACATTGCTCTATTTTATAGAAAGGAGAATGATAATTTTTGCATTAGAAACAAAGATTAATTTAGTCGTTTTTTGTTATTTTACGATGAGTATGAAATAATATAACAATTTTTTTTATGAATCAACTCGATGAAGTTCAATTAATCTATAAGTGCATAATCAAATTATTTGTTTAAAATTATATAAGCTTTTTGTTGTTTTGCGTAATAATAAATTCAAGATAATATCTGCACAATTGATTTGCTAATTATTTTTCATAATTTATTTATGTGATTTAATTAAGGCCATAAACAAAGTACAACTAACTAACCACAGAACAAGTTGTACCTTCTCTAGATTCCCGGGTGTCTATTACCACACATCAAGTATGCCGACCTAAAATCCAAGGCCGGTCTAAGAAGCCAGCGGGCGACTCCTTCCCACTTGTCGCAAATTTACAGGCTGTAAATGAGCAGTCACTTTCATTAGTTAATTTTAACTAGTTGACATTTCACCAGATTTTTTTCCACCTAAATAAACATTGAATCAAAACTAAAAAAAAATAAAAATTGATTGGTTCGATTTTGATTCCATAAAGATAATTTTGGAAAATAGCAGATTAAATAATCGTTCGGTTTCAGTTCATTAAATTGACTATTCCAAGTCTTGTTTTTGAAAAATTATTAATAAAAAATATGAAAATTTAATTTCAAGAACCGGGGTCCGAAATAATGATATATAACTTCTTTTTTATTAATTTATGTAGAAATAATCTATTTTTAATATAAGAAATGTAATTTAATTTAAATTACTAATTTTTTTAGAGATTATCATTTAAATTTAAAATTAAATAAGATATTAAAACTTCAGTTTAATTATAATAACGCTGACGCACTTAAACAAGAATGAGAGTAAGTAATATGCATTACTTAAATGTTTGAATTTTTAAATTTATTATACTGATATAAATGTTACAAGTTATGCACTTTAATAATGTAATGTAAATTTCTATTTTAAAAATAGTATAACGTGTATATGATTAAAATTTAAAATTTATATACATAATTTGACTATTTTTTGTCACAATTCGATAATGATCCATTTAGTCGAAAATTCTACAGTGTTATGATTAGATTTACAATATTGTTGGCCCATATAAAATGACCTGTTAAGCTTAAGGTGCAATTAACTCTAAACGCATTAAGATTAACCTAAAATTGATATGAACAACTCATTTAATGTTAATACTCGATTATACTATTTTACACGAATGACTTGATTATCTTACACAATTAATTGAAAACAAATTGTATATCTATTAGTTTACTTAAATTATGGATAAAAAAGAGTGTCATTATAATTTTTTTAATAAACATGAATCTACTTATAGTACTATTTGTTCAATAAATTGTGCCAAACGATCCAAAATTGATAAAACAATAATTTTATTTACCAGTGATAATAATGACTTAAATCAAGTCATAAAATTCATGCTATGTCATTACAATATTAATAATTTAAATAAATACTATAGTATGTTATTTATTATAAATGGAATCAGTCCATATTTATAAAAAAATTGTATCATTTAGTCATGACATATTTCAAAATTTATTAATGAGATAAATATGAATTTCGCATGCATATCAATTATTACAAATAATAAAATATATTCAGAGTAATTAGAAAAAAAAATCATAATAAGTTGATAATTTGATATTTAGAGAAATAAATTCAAAATTTATTCATATATTTTATCTAAAAATATTCATAATTTGTCACTAAGCTTTAATATAGGTAGAATTTGTATGAAAACTTGCATTTTGCACGCCAATGATGCTAAAAATAATAATAATATTAGAATTAATTTACTTTTCATTTTTTTGTTTTTGTTTTTGCATGTTAATATGTTTATCATTATTAATCTATAATTAAAATAAATCTCTAAAAAGTATATTTTGTAAAATTCTAAAATTGTACAAACTTTTACTAGTAATAACTATTTTAGGTCGGTGAAATTCCCCACTTTTACATAAAAACAAAAAATGTTACGAAGCTAATATGGATCAAAATTTGGAACTATTAATACTATAACAAATCGAAAATATATCAAATCGAAAATTATTTAAAAAAATAAATCCAATACACTTTTAAGTCAATGATTTGAAAAGATCTCATGTCACAAACTATTTCAAATTTTAAGGTTGTTCTTGAAGATGTTTGAAATCTCTACCAAGTAATTTGTTGTTCGGGTCCATTCTCACTTTTAAGTTGACACGTGGATTTGCAAATTTTAGACAAGAATAGTTTAGTTCGTGAAAGCACTTGCCAAATTTTCAAAATTTTTAATAAAATATTTTATTTAAAAATTAATAATAACAACAATATGTACAGTTTCTCAATTTACTGAAAAGTAGAAACATACTTTTGTTAGTTTTTTTCAAAATATGGAATTAAAAGAGTATTACTATAATTTTTGGTATAAATAATATTAGATTAGACGTTCTATTATTATAATTACCTGATTACATTAAAATTAGGTAAAATGTATTCATATTCTACATATTACCTGTACAATTACCTTACTTAATTAATTTGCAAAATTAATTGAAAAAGTAGAAATAAAATTTTAATAGTTTTCTTTCTTTAAATATGAATTAAGTTAGATATACGAGCAGGATTCCGCAGATTTTGATTTTGATTCCAAAATCACTAATTTTACAATTTTTGTTTTCGGTTCGCAGTTTTATTTTTATTTTTTGTCAACTTTCATATTTAGAACCGCTGGTTTTTATTTTTATTCTACATGTTACCTTAATTAATTTGCAAAAATTAATTGAAAACGTAGAAATAAAATTTTAATAGTTTTTTTCTTTAAATATGAATTAAGTTAGATATACGGGCAGTATTCCGCAGATTTTGATTTTGATTCCAAAATCACTAATTTTACAATTTTTGTTTTTGGTTCGCAGTTTTATTTTTAATTTTGGTCAACTTTCACATTTAGAACCGCTGATTTGAAACTAAAATTGAAATTAACGGACCATCGATTATCGGGTATTCCAGAACCGAACCAAATCAGCCACCTTCATGATTTGAACTGTTAGTTTTAACCCCGAACCGAAAAATGCGATGTTTAATTTAAATATAATTTATTTATTTATTTGGTAAAATTAATATTTGATATTTCAGGTAGATACGTTTGCCAGAAGAAAAAAAATCTCAGTTACTGTACAGTATTAAATTAAATGGTCATAAAGTAGCAGCAATATGTTTTCTTTCTGATCTCATTTATTGCAAATTTATCATAGTAGTTGTCGCCCACGCGCTAATATTGAATTGGCTGTAATCTACTTTTCTATCACAATATCGTGCCTCACGTTTATAAAATCCCAGGGTCTCTTTCCCTTCCAACCTTCTCTCCTCATTACCTAAACAGGACATCTCTCTCCTCCCCTCCCTTTCCTTTTTCTTATTTGCACTCCATTTAATTTTCTAGTTTCTGTTATTTATTTGAAGTAATCGCTCCTTTCATCAGGAGCAGCCCTACAATCTTGTACAGTTTTTTCAGGTAACCTAAGGTTCCTTCATCCTATTTTCTTCATCTTCTTCTTCCTTCACCCCTATTTTTTCGCGTTAGTTGTAGTTGGGAAGTAGGTGGGTGGGCTAGTACTGTAAGAATCTTGGGTTTTCTTTTTGTTTCTTTTTTTTTGGGAAGGAAGTTTGAATGTTTGGGTTTTCTTGTGTTTAATCGTCACTTATAGCTAATCAGTCTTCGTTTTCTATCTTTTTGACAGTCGTCTGTGTGGTATGATTTCTTGAAGATTTTGTTTAACTTTAGTTTTCTTTTCTTTGCATGCCTTTCTGTGTTGATAAAACTCAGAAATTTTGAGCAGATCTGCTTGCGGTGTCTGAAATTTCATTTTTTGACCCTTTTTTTTGTCCTGGTTAACACTTTCTCAAGAAAACTGGTGTCTTTTACGGAGCTGAAATTTCAAGATTTTTTCCCTTCGTTTTTTGCGACAGATCTGCATAGTTTTCTCCTCAAACTATTTATAATATATATATATATATATATTATTTAGATGTAAGAACGAGTCTAAATTCTCAGCCGGCACTCCTCATCCTCAGCCGACGTTGACCAGATCTCATCTTGAATAAAAGCAAACCGACTTATTGTTTAGAGTATTTGTTATTAAAGACCACTTTTCTTCAAAATCGCAGGTTTTCATTTAGAGAGATAGAAGGAGAGTAAGTATGAATCACTACGCGATTCATCAGAATACCTTTGCTGCCTGTGACGAGATGAGGGGCAGCGCCGCCGCCGTCGCTGCCGCTGCTTGCAGATCTGTTGAGATGAAGGAGACTGTGGTCTGCCCCAAGCCGCGGCGGCTCGGGTTGCTCCAGTCAACCCTTAACGAGCCTTCTTATGCGAGACCCTTGAGATGGCACGCCAGGTAATTCTTTGTTCTCGGATTTAAATAATTCTCTAAATTTTTATTCATTGTTTTGATTTTTACTTATATGTTTTTTGTTTGTGGGTTACAGCCATCATCAAGAGGTTTTCGATTCCAAAGCTGGAAATGAACTTCTCGACATCATCCTTGCTAAGGTTTGTCTTCTTTTATAAAAATAAAAATTCCTATGTTAATATAAATTTCAGACATCGTTTGTGGTCTTAAACATAAAGCTTGAATCTTTAATTTCTCAATAGATCAATCTTGTCAGTAAACGCGTATAAAATTTGTTTAAAAAGGCATAATTTTCTTTAAAAAATGGATTTTTACTTCTGATTTGATGAAAACTTGGTTTTGAATTTGCAGGGTGGTGGTTGTACTGATCAACCAGTGACACAGGTAGCGTCGTCGCCCCCATTTTTCTGCGGGTCGCCGCCGAGCAGAGTATCTAACCCACTAATCCAAGATTCCCGATTCGGGGACGAGAGATGCACCCCGGTTTCTCCCCGGGCCATCCCGACCCCCTCTGGCCTGACTCATTCTCCTTCCTCAGCCCGGAAGGGCGGCTGTGTCCGTTCAAATTTTGGCAACAACCCAGCCGTTCGGGTCGAGGGTTTCGACTGCCTCGACAGGGATCGGCGCAATTGCAGCATCCCTGCCCTAGCATGAGACAAGTTTTGAACATTTTGATCAAGAGGAGCTAAATTAAGGTGGATCAGCGATCTTTTTTGTCTGGTGTAAATATATGATATTGGTGTATCTAAAGTGTGTGATTAAAGGAACGTGTAAGTATGAGGTGAAGAAGGTATTGACCAAGAAAATAATTTTAGAGGTTTTTTTAGAGAGAGATGCCCCCTCTTTTGTAATGGTGTAAGTAAAGAGGTGAGGGGAGAGGGGGCTTTTGGTAATTTAAGACCATTTTGGTGGTCTGATTTGATAGGGCTGAATCTGTATAAAGAAGTGTCTATGTCTATGTATAGTGGCATTGAGTCATCATGTGTTGTAGTCAAATTCACTTTGTAAATGATGAAATATTTTAAAATTATTGAAATTTCTATTCCCATCGTCATCATTTGTTTTATTTATTTTCATCTTTTATTTTTTTTGGTCCCCTTATAATGTTTTTAAATGTGGTGATTATATCTTGTTATTTACATTCTTGGTTGAAATGCTTTACGTTGTCGGCACGCGAGCTTGACAAGGCCCGGCCCATCCATTCATTTGGCATGATATGGTTTGAGGTTAGGTTGGGGTGAGGTGGTCACGGATTGGAAATTTGGAAAACTTTATAATTGAATCAATATAGAGATTTTCGAAGAATTCTTTGAGGAACTATCAAAGATTGGTTGGATTTGATGCGCTGGTTTGATGTTTTGAAGGGGTTTGAGCGGAGGTATATAGGCGGGTTTGATATTTTAAATGGGTTGGAACGAAGGTATTTAGGTGGGATTGTTTGATATTTTAAATGGGTTGGAACTAGACATGGGCACGGTCCGGCGGTTCCGGTTTCGGTTCCGGAACCGCCGGTTTTCGGAACCGGGAAGAGTGGAACCGGAACCGAACCGCCATATACACGGTTCCGGTTTCGGTTCCGGAACCGCCGGTTCCAACGGTTCCGGTTCCGGTTCCCGGAACCGCCGGTTAGGCCGGTTCCATTTTTTTTTTTTTTTTAATATCCAACAACTTTGAAAATTATTTTTTTGTCTTTCGAATTTGATTATCACAAGAGATTGAATTGAATATATAGTTAACTTAACTAAAACAATTACATTTTACAAAAAAAAAATTACAACAATCAAAATTTAACATTTACAACTTATAATAAAATAAAAAACAAAATAGAAAAGTTGCAAAAAAAATTTAACTTACACAAAAACATTGAGAGAGATGTAAGAGAGATTGAGAGAGATTAAGAGAGATTGTGAAATGTGAATTAGGAAAAGGAAAAAAAAAAAAAAAAACCAAAATAGCTGTTGGGAACCGCCGGTTCCCAACGGACATTTGATCTTGGCCGTTGAAGATCAACGGCTATTTAATCTCAACCGTTGATATTCAACGTCTATATTTTTTAAAATGTAGAACCGTGAACCGGGAACCGGAACCGGTTCCGGTTCCAAAATTTACAAAACCGAAACTGAACCGGCCCTATCACGGTTTCGGTTCCAAACCGGAACCGGAACCGGTCAACGGTTCGAACCGAACCGTTGACCGCCGATTCGAACTGCCGGTTCCGGTTCGGAACCGGAACCGTGCCCATGTCTAGGTTGGAACGAAGGTATATAAGTTTGAAATGTTGTGAGGCTCATTCGGTTCGACTTGATGGGTTTGATGTTTTAAATGGTTTGGAACAAAAGTATTTAGGAAGTTTAATCAGTTTTAAGTTGATACATTAGATATACCATGAATCGTGATAAATTTTAGTATATTTTAAGAGGTTGGTTGAGCTTAATGACAATGCCACGATGAAACTTCATGCAGGTCAAAACTTGGTCGTCGCCTTCAACTTTTTGGAATTGAATTGTGAATTAGAAATCTATGGTCCGGATCGAAACAAAAGTTAGAGATTGTTTGGTATAGAATTGGAGATTTGATCAAAGAATTTTGAAAAAAGAAGAAGATATATATACATATATATACAATATTATATTATGACATTATGTAAAATGTACAAAATTTAAACAAAATATTACTAATATAGGGCTTCATTCAACATTGAGTAATGTGCAAGTTTTTATGGGTTAAATATTATGAACTTGATGTGGGCCAAATATCATTTATTTATCCATATGATCATCGTATAAAGCATACTAAGTGAGCTAAAAACCTAGCCCAATAGATTATGGGCTAGATATGTTCTACTTCATTTTATGGACTGAACGTTGAATGTCCAAGCGCAAAGCCCACATAGTCACTTTCGGCCCAATCTTGATTAAAAAATTCTAGTTCATGTCGAATTGAAGAGGGCAGCTGTATTGCTTACGCTATTTAATATTCTCTTCGTTATTTTTTTTTTAAATAATGTTTTTCAAGAATTTTTTGAATTTCTAAAAATTATTAATTTATACTCATACAATTTTCTGCTCATTATTTTACCTTATTATATTATATATGATTTAAATATAAAAAAGAAAAAAACTTAAAATTTTAATTTAATCAATAAAATAAAATATTAATTTTTGAAATAAGATATTTTCCAAAAATAATTTTAATTTTTTTTTAATTGGTTAAAACACAGTCCAAGGAGAATTAGTTACGGGCCCAGGGGGTAAGCGGTGATTTGGTTGGGCTCGTGCCGTCCGCCGCCGGAATTCTGTCTGGACAGCGGCGTGACGGCGCCCACATTTTTTATGGCCAAATTTATTCTTGGGAAATTGGTTTAGTGATGCTTCCATCATACTTATAGTGGAGTTCTGCATATTTGATAACATATGAGTGATGCATATTAATTGAAATTTAATTATCTTAGCTTGGTATGTTAACATTATAATTAATTAATTTAATTATGTTTAAAAATTATCATTTTTTTTAATATGATCTCGATCTTGATCTCATGACTAAACTTGTATCTCTGTTATTACTTTTTTCTTTTTTCATGTATCGTATAAATTGAGATTTGTTTATTATATTTTTTTCTATTTAGTATCGAACACGTTTATTACTTTGATTCAGAACAATGAGTTTAACTTTTGTGTTCTTTTTGATGTATTGGAAATTCACATTCCACATCATAAATTCTGTCTTGATCTCTTTTATAATGTGATATGTTTCGATCTAACTTGAGTTCAATTTATTAGGGTTTATTTTTAGGTTGTGTTACTCAATCTTGATCATACCTCTGTTTCGATCCTCCACATTCAACTCAAATATATGTGTACACACACGTTTTTATTTTATGAGATTCATCTCGGTAATTTTTAAATTTAAAAATGCAAGATGGAATATATTCACCATAAATATAAGGGTTATGACATTATTCATTACTAAAAATCTAAGTAGTAATTAAAGTATCTCAATTTTTTCAATATCTAGAAGCAACTTCTTTTAGTTAGTAGATATTATATAATTCTTACTCTATAGGTTGAAATTTCATCATAACTATTTCAACATTGTACCCACTTTATACAATTCTTGTCTAACCATCTTATGGACTTGGCTAGAGCTTACTGGATGCAGTCGGTATTGTTTAGCCGAAAATGCTAGAGGGTGTAACATTAATGGCCTTTTATTATGGGCATACAACGCTCAAAACCTTACCAACCCTTAACATATGAACAAGGAAGCTAGGCTAATCCTTTAGAATTTTCATACATGTGTTGCATGGATGTCGTCAGCTTATATCATGAGATTTTTGGTTACCAACCAAACTGCCCTAGTGGATAATCTAGAATATATGTAAAAGAAGAAACAATCGAACCACATAATGCAAATTGGATTGCCTTGTGCTTTAGAGGGATAGAGGAACAAAGCTTCACCACACTAATTTAAAGTCTCTTCGCAACATATACGAACATATATACTTGATAAATATTAGTTTTATGAAGTCATTCTCTATGTTAATGAGCTTCAACATTGTTTGGCTAGAAAGGTCTACTACTAACACACGAAATGAAGTCTCTTTGCTATGATATTGGCCTAAGAGCATGATTAGGACATTTCAAGTTTGTACTATTCGAATTCTTCATGGGCAATATATGAGAAGAGTGGAAAAGAGTTGAGAAGATAGCATAAGATCAACCGATTGACCATGCATTTGAAAATCATTCCTTGTATATTCACTTTGTTTCTACAAAAAATTGGAACACATAACAATTCAAAACCAGTTTACAAAAGAATAAAAGTGAGTTTAATGATTTTTCTGTGTTTTTCTACTATGCTTAGGTTCTCTAATTGATGTATGAAACGTTCGTACCGATTCTCTAGCTAGACATGATGTTTTAGATTTGAAAAACAACAGGTATTTTCAAATTTTCATCTTCAATATCGATCCGGACTTCTTGTGATTCTCTTGATTCGTGTTGAAATCTTATTATATAATGATGAAATAATTTAAAATTTATAATTTTTCGCCCATTTTTTGTTTTTAAAAAGAGAAATATTTATTAAATGTTTATGTAGAAGTCTTTAATTAAATTGTATGTATTTAAATTTCTCTAAAATAATTTTCTCAATTTATTAAAAATACATATATTTTCTTTTTTCATTTCTAATATAATTTTTACGTACAATATAAATTAGTTTTTTTTTTATAATTTTTTTATGATCTTCAAGTTGACACTTATATCGCGTATATCAAAATGAGATATTAGATTAAGAAAATAAAATTATTTTTTGGTTGGTTATTTGAATTAAATTAGAATATTTTTGTGTATTAAATTATATGTATTGAATTTTGGTTGAAAATAAAGATTAATTAATATTTTTTTACAAAAATGTTAAATAATTTAATTTAAATATAATAATTAGTTTTATTATAGAAACATGACTTTTATTTTGGGACAGAGGAATATATTTTTTTATATAAAACTACATTCTTTCACATGTCTTTACTATAAAACAGTAAAAAACTTTGATATTTTTAATTATTTGTTTATAAATATTAATTTACTTAAATTAATTATAAGTATATTTTATTTTTTAAATATTATAAAAGTACAATACATTGTACAGAACAATAGATTTAATTGATTCTTACACCTAACTTGTTTCGAAGGCTACACACCGCTCCTAATACGTGTGTTTTTCCTAGTAGATTCCTTGCATGCTAAGCAATTTCCATGCATAAATTGGATTTTTTAATTTATTAAAAATGGTTTCAAATAGCTATATCTTATAAAGTGGTTTTAAAATGTATGAAATAATGCAAAATTCTTGTAAAACAGCTGCACGTGTGTGTAATATGATGTAAAGTATTGCTTGTTTAACTATAAAGTATTACTTGTCTAACTATAAAGTATCATTATTTTTTAAGTGTATTACTACTGATTAGTTATCTTAAAAAATAGTGATACTTTATAGTTAAACAAGTAATACTTTATAGTTATACAAGCAATACCTTAAATCATGTCACATGTGCAACCGTTTCTCAGAAGACCCATTCATAAAATAATTATGTGTGCCCCTTATCGAAGATTCTAAAATTATTTATTTATTTAATAAATAAAGATTCTGATAATTAAAAAGAAATTTAATAACTAATTTCATTGTAATAAACTAAGACATATATACCAAGGTATACTATATAAGAATATTTCTAGTTGAGTCCTTGCATGTTACGCAATACTATGTATTGAATGTTGCATTATAATTTAAATAAACACAGTTTGTATTATACATATATATAATATATATCAAGTAATTCGGGTTTAATTTATCGTATTTTTATGTTGTGTTACTCAATTTCGATTATACTTATATTTCGATCTTCCACATTTAACTCAAATATATGTGCAGATATTTATTTCCATTTTATGAAATTTACGTAGGTTATCTTTAAATTTAAAATTACAAATTGCAAATTTATAATATGATATAATTCATTTACTATATACTTAAGTAGTAGTTTAAGTTATCTCAACCTTTTCAAAAATCTAGAAGCGATTTCTTCTTTTTTATAAAAATAAAATAAAATAAAATTATATTTAGATA
The DNA here is from genome assembly GCA_028749325.2 of Caryopteris x clandonensis. Lineage (NCBI taxonomy): Eukaryota > Viridiplantae > Streptophyta > Magnoliopsida > Lamiales > Lamiaceae > Caryopteris > Caryopteris x clandonensis. The sequence continues at coordinate 2,709,591 of JAPYKT020000019.1, read as the reverse complement.
AAATTTTGAGATTAAGAATATTTTGAAATTAGTGGTTTATGTGCCGAGTGTGCGTTGCTCAATCATAAGTATAACATGAATAAATAAATCAAGAATATGAGAAAGCAAATACACACATCATTTATTTATTTTTCTCAAAAATAATTTTTATAATTTATTACAATACAAATAACTTGTATTATTTTTATATATAATATATTAAATTAGTCTTTTTTTTTTTTACAATACAAATACTTTTCAGCTGGTTATTTATATTAGGTTTGATTATTTATTGTGTATTGAATTATTTATATTGAATTTTAGTAAAAATAAATATTAATTAATATTTTTTCACAAAATTATTAAATAATTTAATTTAAATATAATTAATCAATTTATGATAAAAACATGACTCTTATTTTGAGATGGGAGAGTATATATATATTTTTTGTAAAATTATATTTTCACTTGTCTTTACTAATCAAATAATAAAATACTTTAATATTCTTAAATATTAATTTACTTTAAATTAAATTATAATTATATTTATTAATTTTGAATATATTGCAAAGTACGGAATAAGAGTAGTGTTAATTAGATGATATCCATGAATCCACTAATTAAACATAACAATTCGACATGGATAGGCTTGGGAGCCTATATTTATTTATCTCTTTGATTAAGAAAATAGATTGACATAATTCCTTAAGGCACACCGTACAATCCAGTTTATAGTATTATTTTTTAATAAAAAATATTAATTGAAAAAATATTATTATTAATTTATTATTTTTGAAAAATAGTAATATTTTTAAATATAACAATTAAATATTTGTTAGCTAGCACAAATATATTTGAATAAACATCATTTAGAAAGAAAAAAAAACTTAAATAATTAAGTATTTTGAGAAAAAATTAAAAAGAATTGGAGAACATATATCCAATCATATATTTAATAGATTCTTACACCTACCTAACTTGTTTCGAAGGCTAGACACCGCTCCTAATACGTGTGTTTTTTGCAGTAGACTCCTTGCATGCTAAACAATTCCATGCATAAATTGGAATTTATTTATTTAAGACTTTTGGGTAAAAGATAGTTACTAAGGCCATCTACAGCAGTCAGCACAACTCTAGTGCAGATTTTGCTCTATTTTACAGCAAAATTTGCATTTCATCTTCAGCAGTTTGCACTACTTTCTGCACTAATAAAAATATTCCAATAATATTCCTTATAATTTATTTATTTATAATCTATATTTAAAAAATTTCATATTTATCAAATACATAATACGTAATATATTAAAAATATTTTTTTTATATGTAATATTTTATTTTTTTATCTATAAAATTAATTATATAAAAAAATACATATAATATCAAGGAATAATAATGCAAAATTAAAATTGAACTTCATAATAATAGTATTGTCTATTTGTATTTTTATCTATTTTTATGGTAGAATAATAAATATATGTGTAGTATTTAAAATTTTATTGTATGATTTTTATTTATAATTTAGATTACATCTTTTTATTATTTTTATTAGATTTAATTAAAATAATCTTAAAATTAATTAAACCAAATTAATTGTAAAAGAAAAAAATTATTGTATTATTTTTATTTTTAATTAAAATTACATCTTTTTATTTTTTATCATATTTAATTAAAATTTAATTAAACTAAATTAATTATATAATAAAACTTTATTATTAAATAAAAAACTAATAAAATAGAATAAAAAAAATAAATAAGTGACGCAGACCGAAGTCTGCGTCAATAGTAAAGCAAATTCATTAAAAATGGGACAAATTCTTTAAAAAATGGGACAGCGGCACAGTAGCGCAGGCTCCAGCGCACTGCTGGAGCCTACTTTTCCAAATTTATCTCCTCTCCAGCGCACTGCTGGAGCGGCCCTAAGAGCTTCTTCAACAAGAAGCTATTTTGACATTTGGCGTCAGTTTTCACAATCCAGCAGTACTCCATTCTCTGCACCACTTTGAAGTTTTTGAAATTTTTGCACAACTTTTACCGCAGATTTTTGATTGCGCTACTTTTTTTCTTTTTTTTTTCTTTATATGATTATATCTTTTTTTAATATTTAATATTATAATTTTTTATCTCAATTATTCAAATTGAAATTAAATCAAGTTTTTTTAAAAATCATATGATGTGTAATTTAAATAATAATAAAAATATAATTTAAATAAGTTTATTAGATTTTAAATATTATATACAAATTTAATAGAATTGCATAATATTACCCGACATTCAATTTTACATATATATTTTTTGAATATGATAGTTTAAGAATATAAGTAAAATAAATATTATCTCAAAATTTAATGTTAAATAAAATTACATATATAACATTTTTAACAAATATTTAGTAGTAAAAATAAATATTAAAAATAAAAAATAAAGATTATTGTGTAATATTATTTTTTAGTGGAAAAAGTAGTGCAAACTATTGGAGATATATATAAATTTTACGCTAAAATGGTGCCCCTAACCGAAGATTCTAGAAATACTTTTCTTGAAATTTAAATACTAATTTCATTGAAATAAACTAAGTGATATACCTAAGTCTACTATATGTGTTTTTTTTTTTTTTTTTAATTTAATGCAATACTCTGCATTGAATGTTGCATTATAAATGAACGTCGTATGTATTACGAGTAATTATATATTGATGCGTATAGTTAGAGTATAAAATAAAACATAATTCAGAATAAAAATTTTGTTTTTAAAGAAAAAATTGGCCTATTATAGATAAAATTAAATTAATTTTCTAATTTTTTACTAATTCTTATCATCATCACATAATAACATAATTTATTAACGTCAGGAGGTAAAATGATAATATGTCGAAAAAAGAGCCTATTTTTTTTTTTCAATTGTGATACATCTCTAATTACAATTATCTCTTTGTGATTAACTAATGATATTATAGTAATTACAATAAATATATATTTTGTGTTTGATGCATGTAATTTTTTTTATTCTTCCATAATATAAAAGAAGAATCGTGAAAATATTTCTCTTTTCTTAACATGCGTCTCCACTAGTAATTGAGACATGTGTTTTACTCTCTCTATTTCTCTTTTTTTAATTGTATTTTCATTAAAATTAAAAAATTCAAAATATCCTTTTTATTTTAAATCTATTTTTTACAACAATATAATAGACATGGGCACGATTTCGGTTCTGAATCGAAATCGATGGTCAACGGTTCGATTTAACCATTGATCTGGTTTTGGTTTGGAACAAGAACTGGAACCTAGTCGGTTCGGTTTCGAGTCCAGGATATTCGGTTCCTGGAACCGAACCGGCAATTTGGTTCCAAAACCGGCGGTTTCGTTCCAAACTGGCGGGTGCCAAGTGTGAATTTGTACACACAAAAAAAAAGAAACCGGGAACCGAAATCGAAACTGTGGAACCGGTGGTTCCGAAATTGGAACCACAACCGGCTATATCGCGGTTCAGTTTCGCTTTCGCTTCCACCCCTCCGGTTCTAGAAACCAACAATTTCGAAACCAAAACCGAAACCTGCGAACTGTGCCCATATCTAAATATACGTCTTCTTTTTATAATTTTTAATTTATCATCAACATTGTATATATTAAAATAAATAATCCCAGTACCTTTCTTATTAAAATAAATAATCCTAGAACCTTTCTTGTGAACAAATAATAAAAGCATGTTTGGAGGACGCTACGGAATGTAGTGTGATTGCATATTGGCTGCTTTATAGAGTGTTTTAATACCATATAGAGAGAGCATTTGGTGCCAACGTGTTTCCTAATATAATTTGAACAATGTATTTTAGTTAAGCTTATCAGAGCAGAACTTTTTTTTTAATCTTTCATCCACAATATATATATATATATACATTCAATATATGTGTTAAAGATTCCCAAAGTTTTAGCGATGTGCATACTATCCAAATTGTATCTCATTTCACCAGATAAATGTATATATGATAATATAACATCATAATTATAAGTGAAATATCTGAAAACACGATATGAAATCATCATTATAAGTGAAATACCTGAAAACACGATATGAAATAAAGGAATCGTGAAATATCGACAGCCCCACGGGCCCCACCCAAGAACAACAACAGCAGAACTGAAAGGTACTAGGATTATAACATAAGAAACCGATGGTCAACGGTTCGATTTAACCATTAATCTGATTTTGGTTTGGAACCGGAACCGGAACCTAGTCGGTTCAATTCCGATTTCAGGATATTCTGTTTCTGAAACCAAACCGATAATCTGGTTCCAAAACCGACGGTTTCGTTCCAAACCGGCGGTGCCAAGTGTGAATTTGTACAAAAAAAAACCGGAAATTGAAATCGAAACCGTGGAACCGGCGGTTCCGAAATTGGAACCACAACCGACTATATGCCGGTTCGGTTTCGCTTTCACTTCCACCCCTCCGGTTCTAGAAACCGACAATTCCGGAATCAAAATCGGAACCGACGGAACTGTGCCCATGTCTAAATATACGTTTTCTTTTTGTGATCTTTAATTTGCCATCAACATTGTATATATTAAAATAAATAATTATTATTTAAATTATGAAATATAGTATTTTATAGATTAAATTATTATTTCTTAAATTTGACATATATAATGGATCTAAATATATAGTATAACAATTTTAAATGGATTTAATCTAAAAATGTATATATTATTGTTTTATAAAAGTAAAAATATTATAATATTAAATTTATATAATATTATAGACAATAGTTTTGAGTAACTTAAAATATTTATTTTCAGTCAAGAACAAGAATTTACTTTAAAATATTGTACAATCTGTTATTAATAAAATTAATTTTGAAAAATAAAAATAATATAATATAATAATTATATTTTAAATTAAATAATATTTATATAATTAACATAAATTGATAGATTATTTACAATTTTCTAATATAATATTTATATAATTAACATAAATTGATAGATTATTTACAATTTTCTAATAATAATAATAATAATAAATATAATTTTATTGAAATTATTAATATAATATAATATATTATACTACGTATATTGAATGGACGGACAAACAGTTGGAGTAAAAATTGCAACAGGGTCCATACCACGTGGATAATTGTAACTTGGACAATAACCAAGTTCCAAAATTAACCCGCCGCTTCCTTATTTTCAAACCCTTAATATATAAATACCAAATTAATTAAAAAAATTATTCATCAATACTTTATAAACATGAAGAGACGAAGGGTTAACATTCCAAGGAAAAAAGGAGCGGCGGAGAGGACGGCTAAACCGGTGGCAAAGAAGAACGGGAATGGCGCCGCGGTGAAGACCGCCGAAGATGCGGCGGTGGAAGAAAGAAAGGTGGCGGAGGAAAGCATTCAGGCGGCGGAGTTGGCTTCTTTGTGGAGTGGGGTCGAGCAGGAAATGACGTGGGCGACCAGTTGGAAACCGTTTTGGGAGGTGGAGGCTGCTTATGATGCCTTGTACGGCGACGTTTTGTGGGATTATGATATCTGGGATTTGCAATCAATTCGGAATGCTCCTAATCCATGACAAAGAACCCTAATCCCAAGTGTGTGTGGACTTCTGTTAGTTTCTAAAATAAGTTTTTTTTTTTTTTTTCAACTTAGTCTGTTAGTTTAATTTGGTCATTTTTTTTCATAATTTTATAAAATAGTTGTGATTTTGGTTAATTTTTTAAAATTGTCTAATTTTCTTTATATAGTTGTCATGTAAATTAAATTTTTTTCTTTAAATTTATCTTTCGAATATTTTTTATATTTCTAATTTGTTTTTACCAACAAATTCGACCAACAAAACAAATTAATTTATTTTAATTTCTTAACTCATAAATAAATAAAAACATAAAGTATTAATATTTTAATTTTCTCTTTCAATTCAGTATATCCTTGAACTGTAATCTTAGAAAATCGGACAATTATGACGAAATTTAAAAAAAAGGACCAAATCTCAACTATTTTGTGAGGTTTGTAGGTCAATTTCAAAATTAGTAAAAATATTTCCAAATTCAAAATTTTAAAAAAATTTACTTTGTATTGGCTATTAGGCCTAAAAATTCAACTACTAAATCTTTTTTATTAGTACAAAGAAGGTTGTCAACGAATAAATATATGCGAATTCTTTTATGCATCAGATGCATTGTGCAATTCGATCTGCAATATTTTTTTAAGTAAAAAATATTATTTGTTTACTTCAAAATATTATTATTGATTTATTACCTTTAATCAAATAAGTAATAAAACAGATCGATTGCATCACCAATCAAAATCCGCTTTTTCAAGAAAATAAGTAAAACAATATCAACGTTTTTTTAACACACAAAACATCAAAATAGTTATATTAACTGATATTGTGTCATAAGTAAGAATACGACTATATCAAATACAACTTTTGACAATATTAATAAACTAAATTACCTTAATAGTTTATAATATATAGATAGACAAAAACTTATATTTATAAGATGCATCGTAATTTAATATATAATATTAATTTTTTAATTAAAAATTATAATGTATTTATAATGTATTATTGTTAATTTATTATTAAAAATTAAAAATAAATAATATAATATAATTAAATAAATAATACTGTAAATTATTGGACGACGACTAAAATAGAAAAATATAATAAAAAGCGAGAAAATCAATTTTTACCAAAATACCTCGACAGCCTATTTCACGACCAATTAATTTACGTTGATCTTTCTTGTTTCACTAAAGTTAATATGTTCTTTTTCTTTCTCCGACCGCGATTTCAACTGGGTGGGTTACACGCAGCTCATATTTAGGTTAAATACTTGAAATTTACAATTTCCTTGTACTTTTTATGAGCGTTGCGTTGAATGCACTCGCCAAATTCGCGTGAGATTGAGAATCCCGACATCCTTAAAAGCCCCTTCCTTTAACTGTGCTTTCTAGTGTCCTCTTTTCCCAGTGCTCTCACTAGTCTTTAAACAGCGCGGTTGCAAAGCAAAGCGCTCTCACTAATCTACTCTGCAACCTGTTCACACACAGAGATGGGAGAAGGGAAGGGGTCGTCGCTCGTTCATCTTCTTGTCATAGTTCTTAGCCTAACTGCATTTGGATTCGCAATTGCAGCTGAGCGACGCCGTAGCACCGTAATCTCTCTTCCCTTTCTCTCGCTTTATCTGTTATTTTACTGTAATGGAAGTGGGTTTTGTGGATCTTCATGAAATGGATTGTTTCTTGTTCTGATTTTGTATTTCTCTAATTTAATCGTGCGCTTTTTGTTCTTTTAATTAATGACTTAGCTGTCAAGAATTGGAATGTGTCTTGAGTTTTGCTGTATCCACTTTGGAAAATGTGGATTTCGTCTAACAATACTTGTGAATTTAATTATTTTATAACCCTCTGTTTGTTTATAAACTTTGGTAAGAACATTTGATCTTGAAATCTATGGTGTTTCTAGAGCTATACACGGTAGATTTATCAGAATTGATTATATCCTGATGAACTTGTTTATGTTTGTTTTATAGGGTCGTGTAGTGGGGGAAGGATTGGGGTTGGTGGAAATATTTTTTTTCTACACATATAACATTAATTTAACCCTACTATTGCTTCTTGTTTTTATATCATGGCCCTTCGCATTAAGTTTCTTTATGGCTTATGAGAATTACCTATTGATTTTGTGGTTAATAAGATACAATTCCCTGTTGTTGTGTATGAGAAATTACTTCCAGCTGATTTAAGTGGTAAAGATTATGACGAGAGACAGCAAACTTCAAAGATAATTTATGCTGGGATTTTCGAGATACATTTATAAAAAAGTATTTCTAACTATATGACATTGATGTCAAATTTTGAGGACATCGATAGTGTTTACTGCTTCCGCTCTCATATATTCTTGAAAAGTTGTATTTGATATTCAAGAACGCGCTCTTCCTTTGTCTTCAGAATAGGGCTAGAGTATGAATGTTTGTGAATTGTTAGAAGTTGGGATGATATTTGTCTCCTGGTGGCCTATTGGTGAACTTTTTTGCAAATAATAAAAAATTGCTTTGTCAATCTCTCCTGAGAAATGATATTTCTTCCTTCTCTGCTTTCCCAGGCTGTCCGTAAAAGTATTTCATGAGTTACTCTTGGCTTAGTTCTTGATATCATGTATGTTTTAAAATTTCACATTCTTGTGGTATCACCTAGTTACAAGCATACACTTGGGCTATTGTTTATTTTCTTTATTCTTTCATGGCAACTCAAATCTTGAGATGTTTTGCAGCTCTCATCCGTCATTTGAAACAATTATGTTTTTTCACTTTACCATTTCATTACATCATGGATTTAGCTAGTTCCTATTTTCTTCTTAGATTTGGCTTTACTTGACAATGTGAATTTTCTTTCAGTACATATAATTTTCTTTTCCCATATACACTTTATACGAGCTAAGCTTCCCTAAGGCATAAAAAGATGGTGGTGGAAAGTACACGAGAAAGTTTCTTACCTCTGAAGTCTTGCATTAGGTGCTTGGTCTGTAATTGGAACCATTTGGCTACTACCTAGAAGATATAACTTTCATTTACTTGAATATTACCTAGAAGAGTTGACTTCCATTTCCTTGAATATATTACAATTGCCCAGCATTCTTCCATTGTTTGCCTTAGAATTTCTATTTATGCTTGAAGCATCCTGGCCTTTTGTATCTGTTTGACATAAATTCTATTATTACAATCATTCATTAACTATTCCATGTAAACATTTTTCTAGCACTTTGGCCATTTTCCATGACGTGAGACCTTCAAAATAGTTAGCATCTACACTTCAACTGATAGAGAACTAAGAACTTATTATTTTCTATGATACAGTTTGAACATTGAAGAAATCCAAATCTAACTGGTGGTGTCTTTCTTATTTTCTCCTTGCATGCAGGGCGATTTGCGAACAGATGAACTCACTAATCGAACGTATTGTGTTTACAGTTCAGATGTTGCTACAGGTTATGGTGTGGGGGCATTTTTGTTTCTTCTTTCAAGTGAGTCTCTCGTCATGGGCGTCACAAAGTGCATGTGTTTAGGAAGGCCTTTAGCACCTGGAGGAAATCGTGCTTGGACAATAATATATTTTCTGGCTTCATGGTAAGAATATGTCACCCTTCAGATGGGTTTTAGTTTGAAATATAATGCATACTTGTTTTCTCTGATGTGTTTTTCCCTTTGAAAAAACTGACCTTTATGATATTATGCAAGCTTAGGGGACAATTGCATGTCTTTAACCTTTTATTTCTTCGTAATTCTTGTTTTAATTTGTTTTAGCATTTGCAACATTTCCAAGTAGATTATGTGTTAACTGATCACTTAAGAACAATGAAATACATTTTTTTCTGAGGTGTTCTCTTTCAAATTCATAGGACATATATGCCCTTCTTGTCCGAACCACCTACACCAGCCCGTTCATCAAAACCAGGTTGTTCCAACCGTAGCTTGTGCCAACTGAAACCAAACCATTGCACCTGTAGCAGCCCCTACCATAAAAAACTACTTCGTTCCACCCTATCTCAGACCACCAAATCTAGAAGGGAAGGTCTAATTTTTTTTTTTTCTCCAACTAAAATAAAAAAGTGTGAAAGAGTTTTTTCTTCGCACGTGGTAATGTCTTGAGAGTTTTTAAAATCCATGATGTGTAAGTATGAATTCCTAAATGACCAAACCTGGACTTTGCAGGATGACGTTCCTGGTCGCCGAAGCCTGTCTAATCGCTGGTGCCAAAAAGAATGCATATCACACCAGATATCGGGACATGATCTATGCACATAATCTCTCCTGTGAGTCATTACGTAAAGGCATATTCATTGCAGGAGCAGTCTTTGTTGTGGCAACAATGATTCTCAATGTCTACTACTACATGTACTTCACTAAAGCCACCACTCGACCAGCCATGAAAACTAATCGTCCTAGTCCATCGGTTGGCATGACTGGCCGTGTATAGGATTTGCTCGTAAAAGGTTTGACGATGCCTGAAATATTCTTGTTAGTGCATTGTTTTCCCGTGATGAATCTTTTGTAGTATACATTAGCAGATAAAGATGTACTTCTTTTTAGTCAATGGCATCTGTTGTCTGGTTAATGGTGAAGTTGGAGCTGGAATCAGATTTGTGGGAGACCTGTATTTAACGTGGTCGATGGGTTTGCTGTTTCTTGCCATTGTTCTACTTTCGTTGTGATTTTGCTGTACGAGGATTACGCAGCCTGTCTGAAGTATGTATAATGTGATTTTTCTTGTATAAAAGAAAAATCAACATGAGCTGATTATTACCCTTTCGCTATAAGACAAGATCCTCTATTTCAAATTGTGTCGTATTTTCTTTTCCAGCACTACCATTGCATACCACATATGTGAACTTACATTATCCTTCACCTATAGGCTGAGGAAGAGATGTTCGAAAATTCTAATTTCTAATTTCTTCCCATAATTTATTTATATATCCACGCAGGTGTGTGTTTCGCGGTATATAAATAAACGAGGTTTCATCTATACCTTACACTAGGTGTAAAAATACTTGGTGTATTAGTTACACCGCTCACATACACGTACAATCACATGTATTCATATAGGTGTGTGGAAAATACATGGATAAAAGAAATCTCATTTTTTTGGATATTTTCGACGCTACACTACACTAGCAATGCATATAATTTTTTCACTACATATACATACACGCTTATTCATATACACATTTATATAAGTTCAAAATAAATTTTGTAGTTAAAAAAATACACCAATTGTAATTCTAAGATTAAATCTCTCTTCTCCTAAAACGGGAAGAAAGTGGTGCACTTCTTCTAGGACGTCAATCAGTTGAATTTAAATTGGATTTTATGTTATGCTCTACTATGTTGTTTTTTTTGTTCGAAAATACGGAATTATATAAATAAAAAAAGAATATAATTACAAAATATTCAGACATACTTGAGGGTATACAAACTAAGGCCAGCTTGCCTGGCCGGAGAAAGGAAATTCAACATAGTTCTCTAAAATTATATATAATTAAAATGTGCCTCATAATACAAAGGTCAACACAAAAATCTATGAAGTGATAAATCCGTCGAAGAAAAACCCCAATTGAAAATGGGGTGGGCCTCATTAAAAACCTCGAGACCAAACGAGAAAAATAGCACCCTGATAAAGTGCAAATACCAAGAACGAGACAATACAACCCACACACGCTACAAGGGTGCACTACTTCAGTGGGCCGAATAGTCCCCACGCACGCACCCATCCCATTTTATTCCATAATCCAACAAAAAATGAGACCACATGGCGTGATTGCTAGGCCAAAATATACACACGGCCCAATACATCAAGAGGCCTATCTCTACCAAATACTCTATCAATTATGCACATGGTCCTCTAAATGTCGTATAACTTTATCTATCGGGTACAAATTAAACAAGCAAGTATATATCTTTACTGCTCTTCTATACGAAAGAATAAGTTAAATCAACAATTTATTAAAAAGCATAAATGGATTTTGACGATTTAAAAAAAAAAAAAAATTCGGACCTTCACCGATGAATTGATAAAAATACGAGGTCCTCCTCTAAAAGGTTTACTTTACTATTATTATTATTTTTGACAGATGAGTATATAATTTATTAAATTCCAAGGTAGAACTAAAATAAGAAATTAATTCCTTCTTTATTTCTTAATACTGATTTGGCCCCAGCATGGTGATGGTACTCAAGACAGGAAAAATAAGAACAGTTGTCTCTCAAATAATAATGATGGAGATGGAGGAGAGAGAAAGTGTATTAGCAAAAATGGACAATAGGAAAAGTGTAAATATGAGTTCAGTAAAAGACATTTTTTAGATTTAATGTGCTGTAAGAAAATGGCCAAAAAAAAAAAAAATCGACAGTAAAAGACAGCAAGAGTGGGAACAAATCTAAGGTACAAAATTAAAAGCTTCTCAACTTTATTGAATCCAGAAGATCGTATCTTTTCAATTCTGGAAAAATATTTAAAACCTTTTTTATTTTCCATCTTTAGACTCCGAAAAACATTTCTAAATTTCGAAAAAAAAAAAAAAAAAAAAACTGGGTAGCAAATGCCCAGAATTCATCATCTTGCGCCTTGGATTGTTCAAACTCTGATGGAAACAATTGATTCTTTGTATACGCGAATTTTATCAATTGGTATAGTAATTTGAACTAAAATTTATTTTCAACACATTTTTATTATCTACGCAAATTTAACACCAATTCTAAAATTTATTGGGTCAGCCCATCAAACCATTGAAGCATCGAGCTAGATCAAATGGACCCACTTGCGTTTCAGGTAAAAAACCTACATTCCAATTTATCTAATTTTTTAGGTCCAACAATTTTATCAACTCTAATGGAATGTAACTTATTTTTTTGATAATAATCTACATTGGTGTTTCATAATTGATTCAAATCAGACCGATCGATTGAACCAATTAAATTGAGAACCAGTGCTTGGACTAGCTCGAAACATTCCTGAAATTATTTTTTATGTTGAGCATGTCACAAGCAACCAAAATCAGTCCAGTATTTTTTTTTCTATTTTTTAAATTAAAATTAAAACTTAAGAAAATACAGAAAAATTTATGTTATAAAGTATAGTCTATCATGCATTAATTAAATGATGTATCTCCAACAACTTTTTTTTTTTTGTTAATATATTATATGTGTTGAAAAAATAAAAATAGACTTGATGTTTTTCCAGTTGGAGTGTTGGTCCAATCGGTTGAATTGACATTTGATGGCTTGATCGTCGATCTTAGATCCAATTATAAAAACACTAATCTACCTTACTCGATCTTTCGTTCTCTAATTCAATTATAAAAACACCAAACTACTTAATAAAACAATTTATTTTACCATGTTTTACCCATCGCGTCTATTCTTCACCATCTTCTTTTATTTCTTTTCAAAAAATAAATTATAAATCACATTTATTGATTAATACATGGAAACAAGATAAATTAACCTCAGACAATTGGTATTTCAAAGTAGTTCACAAGACCACCAAAGCATCGAAGTTGCAAGACAAGTTGGCACAACACACACACATATGTATACGTAATTATGATTTTATTATATTAACATAAGAAGCTATACAATGTAGTCGTTACACAACAAAATATACTTTATTGACACCATACCTAGATTCCTGCCCACTCTCATGTTTTTCCAAATCTTTGTCTTATTCTTAATTATATTCCTTGGGGCAAAAGGCGAAATCCTTCGCCCTCAGGGCCCCCACCCCCGATCCGATAGAGATTGGTGGAGGAATTAAATCATGGTAACTCAGCGGTCCATTAGGTAGGAGGAAGAGTGTCTGGTGCCCACAATCTTAATTATATTCCTCACTTAATCACTTCTAGTACTCCATTACCACGTGGCCAAGATTTTGTGCAATAATTAATAATGCATTTCATAAATCAAAACTATTACGTTTCAATATTTTATTCTATTTTATATTTTGTTTGTGTTCCAATTTTATGATATATAATACAATATATAAATATATTTATTAACAATATTATTTATAATATAATATGTATTAATAAATATAAAGTATAAAATACGATAAATAATCTCGTATAAAAATACATGGAACCAACTTTCTAAAACTGGAGAACTTTAGATGAACTGTTCCATATTATTTTGTCATCATCACTACTATAGTACAAGAGTGTGGAATCAAGGTTGTGCAAGTTAAAAATTGATAGTCGAACGTTTGATGATCGCCTAATCCCCATATCAACTAGATAACCGCATAAATTTCTTTTTTAAAATATATTTTTCATTTTGTTTCATTTAGCAATTTCTTTCTTGTATCTCATCTCTAATATTTTAAAAATATTATACTAGTAATGCATGATTTTATCTTTAACTATGTATAAATTCTAAATTAAAAAAAAAGTTTAAAATAAAATTAAAAAATTTAAAAACATTTTAAAAAAACTATGTTTGGGCCACTTAGATCGACTAATCACCTGCCTAGACATAGAAAATGCACAACATTTTTATTTTACATATAATCTGATCAGTCAACACCGTCTAAACCGATTTTTGTAGCACTACTGGTAATAGATCATATGGAAATACAAAATATCATCAATTACACGATTATGTAAAAAATTAAAAAAAATTAAAAGTTCTTTATTTATTATAATAATTATTATTTTAATGAAAACAGCTGTCATAGGTTTTTTTATTCATTTTAATAAATAAGGATAATAGGTTGAGGGTACTTAGATGGAGCAATTGGCATTAGAAGCGCAACATGGAATTGTTGGAGAAATTAGAGACCGACTCCCAATATTTCTTATTCAGGCTTTTGTTTTTTAGGATTATTCTATAATAAGAATGGCCCACCCAACAAATTGTACAAATTTCAGTCAAATCTATGACCAACATTACCCTATCTTCTTTTTTAGGGATTTTTTGTATTAGATAATCTTTTTTGTGATTTTATAATCTTATTTTATTATTTTTGTATAAAATAAATATTTATTTGAGTGAGATTTGAATAGTTATTGTATAAAATTATTTTTACTTGAGTTAAACTGTAAATAAATAGTAATTAATAAATTTACTTATTGAATATTTTAGTTTTTATACAATTAATTAATTTGTTATGAACATCAATGATTTTTACTTTGAGGTGGAGATTATTTTTTTAAATACAAAGCTATAAATTTTCATATCTCCAATCAATAAAATAATAAAATTACTTTTAATATTTATAAATATTTAATTTACTCAAATCAAATTTTAAATATATTAAATTTTATTTTTTAAAATATACTACAAACCTTGCATTGTACGAGGACGCTATTAATCTCATTCTAATGTTACAATATTAATATTCTGTAAAACTAATTTTAAAATACGTTCTTAAAATTTTCGTGATAAAAACACCAAACTTCAATTATGGGGTGTTTTTATCATTATAAGAATAAAAACACCCCATAATTGTTCGGATTTAACATCAAACTTCAAAAAAAAAAAAAATCTACACAATAATTCTTTTTTTTTTTCAAAATTGATCTTTCCACGCCTCTAAACATGAATGAAATTCTTGTTTCTTCATGAACTTATTATTATTTTTAAATCCCAGAAGTGTGGGGCCTTTAATGCTGTGAAATAATATACCTCACACACACACACACACACACGCATTTCTCTTGTCTCTGTATGGACCGTATGGTAATTAATCTTTGCACATGTAACAATATAGCCGTCAATTCACTCTAAAATACTTCAGCTGAGCCGGTGAGTGTGCCATTCTCTCTCTATCTGCGTCTCTGCGTGTGTGTGTGGGAGAGAGAGAGAGAGGGACAACAGTAGCCAGTGCGCAACAAACCCACCTCATTTCAATATTCTCTCGCCGGCGAATAAAAAAAAAAAAAAGAAACCACACCGCACGGAAAAGGAAAACGGGTTCGGGTTTTCTTTAAAATCCTTTATGTGGGCAAACCGTGATGTCATTTCCCGGCAGAAAAAGACCGTTCTACCCATCATCTCTGCTGTTGCTGCTGGCAGTCCTCCTTCTGCATGTTCTGATTTCAAGCCAGAGCCAGGTAGGGGCAATCCGCACATTTCCACAACGGGTAGGATCTCGCCCCGTGGAGCCTCCTCCTCCATTGAAGAGTCAAACAGAAATCTTCAAAGAGTATTTCAGTCGCAGAGTTTCTGATCTCAACACTTCAACAAATGGTACTAATTTTCTTGATGATAAAAGGATAATACCCAGCTGCCCAGATCCTCTTCACAATTAGTATAGTCAACAGCTATTAATCCACAGTTAATTTATTCGTGGGGTTTCATTATTTTCTTAGATTTTCTCCAAAATACCCACGTTTTTTCTCTATCTTTTTAGCAATCATTGTGTTCAGATTCACGGGGCAAACCGTGGGTATTTTGGTATTTCAAGATTCTTCCTTTTGATTCTTGATCAAGAAGAAGGGGAAGGATGATGATGTATATAGAAATATGAGTTCTTGAATTGATTAATTGTCATTAACCAACAGTAATTAGCATTATTCATTTCAAGGATTTCAGCCTGGTTTATCTTTTATCACAAAATACAGAAATTAAAAAGAACAAAAAGGGAAGAAGCAGAGAAACAATTGGAATTTACTGGTTCTTTGGTAATAGAATCAGTTACTTTCACCACATCAGACCAAAAGTTTACTGGTTCTCAAGCAAAATTTATATGGCTTTATGGAGAATTTCAAAACAGTGAGCATTTCCAGTATTGCTTAAAGTTGTTTCTCTTTAAGGCTCAGAGTGATGAGTAAAACTTTGTACTTTTTGGATTCGTGTGGAGTTACCTCATTTTTCCACAAGTGGTAAGTTGAGATTCTGTGGAATTGTCATTTTGTACCCCCATAATTTGAGTAAAAAGTCATTTTTGCCACTGTTCTGGCTTTGAAGAAGACCTTCTTTTACTGTTTTGGAAACATAAGATTGATGGGTGTGATTTTACTGTCTCAATTAACTGACTCCATCTTCATGTAGCTTTGCCATGAAGACAATGCTTATATATATATATATATATAGAGAGAGAGAGAGAGAGAGAGGGTGAGAGGGTCTTTCGAAACTTGTATAATATTGAGTTTTCTTGAAATTAGTGTCGATTCAATCTTGATTGAATATCAGGAGTC
This sequence comes from Caryopteris x clandonensis, assembly GCA_028749325.2. Taxonomy (NCBI): domain Eukaryota; kingdom Viridiplantae; phylum Streptophyta; class Magnoliopsida; order Lamiales; family Lamiaceae; genus Caryopteris; species Caryopteris x clandonensis. Next base: position 2,692,921 of record JAPYKT020000019.1, on the reverse strand, counting down.
AAAGTTGGGTTGGGTGGAGATGAAGGGATAATAGGGTGTTTTGGCTAAACATATTACTATGAAAATGTAACTAAATAATATTTTTTTCTAATTTTTATAAGTTTTTTTGGTAACCTTTCTATTTTATAGTTTTTTTTTTTTCTAACATTTTTGTTGTTTGTTGATTTTCTGAATTTTTAAAATTTCTGACTTTGTTTTTTTATATTTTCTTTCGCATATGTGACTTTCTTGCAAATTATATCGGTGAATTACCTTAGATGTAGCGATCGGAATGATCTGAATTTTAATTTTAAGGTTATCTTATTTAATTTTATTTTAATAAAACAATTAAATTAAAATTCAAGTCAAGGTGACAAATTTTTTATTGATAAAAATGAAGAGAGAAAGTTAGAAACGTAAAAAAAATGTTAAAAATATATTATAAAACTTGTGAATAGAAAAGGTTCTTAAAACCATATAAAAGCTATAAAAAATATTATTTAATTTACTGTCCCAATGTTAGTAATAACAATATTATAATTAAAATGATTAAATTTAAAGGATTTAATCATAATAAAATCATATTTAAGAAAATAAATTGAACCTTACTTAGTTTATTAAAAAGAGCTTACAAACTCTTCATATATATTTTAGATTGAATAAGATCTTATTTAATTTTATTTTTTTACCAAACTATTTAAAGGGTATATAAGGTTTCAAACATCTTATAACATTGAATTATATTTTCTCAAATAATAAAATTAAAAACAAAACAAATTAAGTGTTACTTTCACTATTTATTTTAGTATTTTATTAATTACTATTATATTTTAGAATATAAACACCCTCTCTATTTCCTTTTTCTTTTTCCAATTACCAATTCCCCGATCTTAAATTATAACCGTTATCTATATATATATATGTGTGATACAAATTTCTTATATTATCGATCACTCTTTTTGTTTTAAAGTAGGAGTTATTTATCAACCTCTTTTTTTTTTTTTCTACCCAAAATACGATTTATGTTTCAAAGTTAATATTTTATTTTATTTGTCAAAATAAAACATAAAAATCACAAATAAGTTAGATAAGAATTTATAATTATTAAAAAATGTACCTTAATTTACTTAAAAAAAATGTACACTCTTAATTTAAAAAAAAAAAACTCAATTTATTATTTCAAAAAGAGTATTAGAATTAAGAGGAATATTATTATTTTACGGAGAAACAAGTTAGATAGTTGAACAGGCTTATATATATATATATAGACACACACAGAGAACCTTCAACTGTTCCATTGAGAAGATTGATCATTAGGTAAACAAGACACAGGCAACAGTTTAAATCTGGTCCACTTCACCATCAATCTCCATGCCCTTCCAAAATTTAACTGAAATCCACACACACATACACGCATTCACGCACACACATATTCATACGCATATATACATATACACAGAGAGCCATGGAGGTCCTCTGTCATCTTCTTGTAAGAAAAGGTGCAGAGACAAAAAACATTAAACAAAGTTTCAGGGTTGTGTCAGGGGCATTATGGGCATATCCTTCATGTAATTTCAACTTTCCTACTACAGGGAAGACCAACACTGTGTTGACAACTTTTTTTGATTCAAGCTTATGTAACCTAAAGTGAGGAAGATAAATTAATTAGACAGTTTGGCTGATTTGTCCCCATCCACCAACTTTTCTCATTTCTTCTCTTTCTTTATTGTGCTATTTGCTGAGATAATATAATAATTATCTTTAGCGGAGAGAAATGTTTTTATAATATAGATTTATTATGGGTTAATATCAAAATTAATTTGTTTTAAACGATTTCAATCAGTTATAATCTTACTTTTTTTAAGGGATGTTTTTCCAGCGAACATGGTAATATGTGATCTGAACGTTTGTTTTTTAAGGATATAATTATCCAAATTAAAATTATATTTTACATGGGCTTTTAATCTCCAATTGCCAGATTTTGGGGTTGGGGCTTTAGGTCACGAGAGCATAAAAATGGACTTCAAGCGTCACCAAACGGAAACTAATTTCACATTGTGGAGTTAGTGATGGTGTTAGAGTATTTGCATAATCACAACATTGTTTAGAGAAATTTCGAACCGAAAAATGTGATGTACAAAAGAACGGGAATTTAGTGCAGGTCATATTTTACAATGTTTGACGGAATATAAGGTTGTAACTTGTCAATGTTATATAGAACTGAAAACAATCGAATACGTTTTTTTACTTTAGGTACAGAATGAAAAAAAAAAATTACAACATTAACCCATTTATTATCGACATAATCAAGAATGAAATTATAAAAGAAAAAAATAACAGATTGCCTACAAACACAAGCCATGGTCATCAGTCCGAATGAGAACAAATTTAGACGTGTTTAGGACACAAATTGAAAATTTTCAAGGCTCCTTATTTTATATTTCATTAGTGAAAGTGTGATATTTTAAAAATCAAAATATCGTCTTATTAAATAAAATAAAATAAAATAATTATTTTTTATTTATTCCAATATATATATATATATAAAACTTATTTGTAAAAGTAAAATTTTCAAGTTCTATATTGACTACTAAAATAAGAACTTCACTTTTAAAAAATAATCATATTTTTTAGATAAAAAATATGTTGGAATGTTTTTATTTTTAGGATGAAAGGAATACTATTTTGGGGTTGGTTTTTATTTGAGAAATAAAAAAAGAAAGTAAATAAATAAACGGAGAAGAAGAAGAAGAAGAAGAAGAAGAAGAACATGGAAATCGAGGTCGGAAAGCGCCACGCGTTGTGCGGCGGAACAAGGTTGAAGAAGAGTAATTAGTGTCCGTAAGGTTTGTTTGGTTGTGATTTGGAATGGAATCAAATTGACTCTTTCTTTGTCCCTTTTGGATGCAATCATCCAAACACCTACTTATTACTCTTCATTTCCCCTCACGCCTTTTACTTGGTCTTCATTTCCAAGTTATTTGCAAAGGTGGGACAAAATAATATATTATAATAATTTAATTATTATTTAAAATTTTAATAAGTTTATAACAATAATGTTTTTAGATTAAATATAATTGAAAAAAATCAAATTGACAAATAAATAACTGAATATAATTAAAATTGACTACTTGTTAAAATATTACTTTTATTTAGTTGAAAAAAATAAAAAAGTTCAAATTATTTAAATAAAATATTTTTTAAAGGTGGAGTTAGTATTATTAATTCCACAATCCCTCAAACATAGATAGGATCAGAAAAGTAAAAAACAAACCGACACGTGTCAAAGAAGGGTAACTATGTTTACGTGGGCTGGGCCCCTAAAGGTGGCCCAAGTTTCTGTGTGTACCATGCCTACAGAGCCCATGAAAAGCCTATGATAAATTATACCATAGCAATAGATAAACACTGAAGCAAATCAAGGGGAAATAAATATATATAATTGATTATTTAGCTGTCCATATAAGACCTAAATGAGATAAATTGAAATTAATAAAAATATATTTTTTTCTTTAATAGATAAAAAATAAAACTGATTAATATAATTAATGAATTAATTCTACATCACGTACCAAAGTCAGTAGCATGAAACACAGAGGCTTTCTCCTTTTAAAGCAACAAGCCCATTTATTTGGGCCTATAAGGCCCATTTTTGTCTTTCGCAGGGGTATAGTCGTAAAATAGTTGAGACTTTAGATATCTTTCCTTGATGTCTACTTCATATGAAGCAATGTAATTTAGTTCGATATAATTTATTATTATTATTATTATTATTATTATTATTATTATTATTATTATAAGAAAAAGATACAAAAAATATGAATAATGTTTGGGAGGAGGTAAACCGGGGGCGAACACTAGGGGCGCCCACAGTCTGAAAAAATAAAGCAGGAATCCACCCAACAACACTTAATTCAATCTTTATTTAATATTTTAATTTCATTCTTAATAAATCAACACACAATTATTTTTCTTGCTAATAACTAAAAAAATAAGGCATGTTATATATAAAATAAATAAAAACTAAATATATAAATAGTTCAGTAAAGAGAAGTGGACAGTAATTCCTGGAAACCGGGAGGGAGCAGACACCGCCGTGGGTGGTGGTGCAGCTTTTCCCGACCACCTGTGGCCAGCCGCCCGGGTTCCTCTGTGTAGGTCACGCGCCACTTATTCAACCTTTCCGTTTCAGAATATTGAATCTCTATTTCACTTCACTTATTTTCCAACGTTATTGCATCAGGGAACAGGTTTATATTTGAGTGATTTTAAAATTAATTTTTATAATAAAAATAAACATATAAATTATTTAACTAATTAGATTTTTAATTCATTATACGAAACTTGTCAAAAACTTCTACTAACGAAGAAGTGTATGCTGTAAGATATTTTATTTAAAATAATGTCGAAACACATGAAATCATTTATCCTTAAATGTTTTTCATTCAAAAAATTAATAATGTAAGTAGGGTTCATCATTCATGTCCTTAAGATTTATAATTCATCTTTCACCAATTCTTGATTTCAATTTTTCGATCGAAATTTAAAATTTAGGGTTTGACTTTGAGATTTTGGTATGTAATCTTTATACATTTGATTAATGAGTTTTTGGGTTTATGGTTCATAATATATGATCTAAATATTTAAAACTTTTTTATAAAATATTTAAAATATAATTGCATATTATTATCAACCTCATTACATTAACAATGTTTCATGTTTGACAGAGTTTGATGTTGTAATTTGAACTCTTACAAAATATATTTTTTAATCCCAATTTTTAACATCTTACAATCTTTTCTTGTTCATCTAAAATTATGTTTAGCTTAATTAAAATTAAAATTTTTGAAATAAACAGGATAGAATTGTATAAAATAAAAAAATCATAATTAAATTGTATATTTCTAAAAATTTCGGACTACAACATAACACTCCGTCAAGCCACATCGAATAATTTGAAGTGAAAAATGGACGAAGGATATAATTGAACTTTTTATAATAATAGACACTGATATTATGTTAAAATCACAATATCTAGAAGTTATATTTTCATTTTAGCGAATATTAGTTTGTTTCTTAATTTCTCCTCCAATTTTATAAAAAATTTGGTTGCTAAAAATTACGTATCATGTATTTAATACATGTGACTATTCGGGTACAATTTATGCCTGTTAAATTTGCCCACAACTGATATATGATATCTAATTTTACAAAATTTTGAGAATGAGTTTTAACATCCGGCCAAATTTTAAAACTTAAATGAAATCTAACATAACTTAAACAGAAAAATAAAAGTTACTATTACAAAACCATAAAATTAAAAGTCATAAATACCAACTCGAATTTCTTTTAATTCTTTTGTTTTTAGGAACATGGGGAGTAGTGACTTAGCCACTTTACCAAAACACGACTCTTTTTTCTTAATCTCAAATCTTAATCATTAAGACTTGGCATTTCAATGAATTTGTAACAATGATTCAATTGGGGGGAGGGGGAGGGGGAGAGAGAGAGAGAAATTGAATATTGTTGAATCTACAAGCTAGGTTAAGTTGTTGGGAGACATATTTTATAGGAAATGGATGTTACTACATTCACGGACATCCAATGTCTATTGCCGATTCCAGGTTAAGCATCACAATACATTAGTCCAACCACATTCTTTATTTAAGTTTAGTTTCTAGAAACTTCCTTTTTTATAATATATGTATTGAATATTATATTTGTGTCTTAGTGCCAAGTTGGAAGCCCCCTTTCGCTAATATTAAATTATATTATTTTAATTACCGACCCCCTTACTCTCCTCTCTTTATTTATTTATTTTTATGTTACTTTACAATTTTATAATATATTTATTTACTTGTTTATTTAATATTATATTTCTGTCTTGTGGAAGTTTAGTGCCATCGGTTGGAAGGGCTTGTGCCTTCCACACGCCATCATTAAATTATTTTATTTTGACTGCTGACTGTCTGAACGGCATCTTTTTTTCTTTTTTTTTTTTTTTATTGAACTAGGGCAATATTTTAATTTTAAAATTACTAAGTTTTTACAAAAACATAATATTTTTTGTGTGCGGGAATTATTTATAATGTTGGCAACAAATATGAAATACAACAGCTAAAGTTACATCTTCTCTAAAAGTTATTATTATTCATCAAATATGTGAAGTATCAATCTTCTTTTAGAAAAAAGTACGACAATGTACAATGTAGCTCTTGCTTGAAATAAATTTGGAATACTCTATTTTCTAATGATGACTGACTTTAAGATTCAGCATAGCACATTGGTATCACACATGGGGTGGTAAATTCAAACATAAACAATAATATTTTTTATTTTCATTTATAATTCGAATCAATTGATACATTGTATTTAAAAGGTTGTTTAGTACTTGAGGTCATGTTTTCTTGCATATATAACACTTGTTAATTATGCAAGATTTTGTTATAAAGTCCATATTTGTCTGACAAATGCCGTCATTTTAGATTAAGGTGGTCTTTTCATTGAACTCACCAATTGGGTTAATTTTGCTTAGCTTGCATACATCTCAACTAGTAAATAACTTATGTTATACCTACGTAAGGAAACAATTGTTCATATGGACTGCATTCCACAGTGTCACTAAGCTCAAGATTATTTAACAGAACCACAATTGCTCAGTCCTCACCAACTATTTATGCTAGGCTTCTTTGGCATAAAATAGTATTTTTCATAACTAAGTTATCAATTAAAATGTTCTTGTTGTTTTATTTGGTCTCATATCTTTCTTGTCTCAAAAAACAAACCTCTAGGTACAGCCTCTCACATTTGATTGAGTAAAGTTCAATATATTATGGGATAGTGATAAGTAGGAAGTTGTGTTTATTTTTAATTAATAAAATTATATTTTTAATATAATTAATTTTTGTGTACTCTTTATTTCTTACTTATGTAATGTTTCGACAAGAACTACGTTCTTTTTATTTTTGTGGTTATTTGCAGTATTTTTTGGACAATTTCAAAAATAATCCACATAAGCGATTGGTCATCCTGAGCCCATTTGAGGAAAGAAGATTACATAGAAGTTTATGGGTTAAATAAGTTAATGACTTAATTAATTAATGAATTAAGCATAAAACTTAATTAAGCCCATAAGATGAATTAGGGCAAGCTGACAACATTAAAAGGAGGAAATCCTTGCAGAGAGCAACCATCACTTTTTCCAAACACATTGAAGCAGCAGGGAAGAGGCATCAATTGGAGAGATATATCCCAGCAGCCACAACAGACTCATGCATTTACATTGAGAGGGGAACATTCACGCAGCTTGGCTTGAAGGGAGGAGAAAGAAATGTGTTGGTTTATTCTTTCCTTCTTATTCTGATTATGATGTCTTTCATTTTGATGACTCCAATTCTTAGACACTCAATGTGTAACTAAATTTTATATTCCGGTTTAGGGAATATTTGAACCCTATTTCAATATTATGTGATTTATATTTTCGTTACATCGTATTGATTTAATATGTGCGAATTTATTATATTGGTTGTTTGAATTGATTTATAATATATATATTATTAATAGTGATTAATCAACTCAATTGATAGTTTATATATTTAGGGCTATTGTTTAAATTGCAATCCGTAATTTTTGAGATTAGAGATGTTATTAGGGCTGCGGCCCGCCGGGCCAGCCCGTTTAACCGAAAAAAATAGGTTTAGGGCCCAATTTTTCCAGCCCGTTTAACATCCGGGCTTTTTAGCCCGGACCGATAGACCCGCGGGCTAATCGGGTTGGGCCGCGGTTTAATCGGGCCGGCCCGCGGGCTGGCTTCTTTTTTTTTTTTTTTTTTTTTAGAGGGGTCATGAGACATTAAGTCATAAGTCATTAACTCAGTCTGCTGTCTGCTGCCTGTTTGCACTTTCCTTCATTTTTATTTTGAAAAACAAAAGAGAAGCCCTAATTTTTCACAGTGAGCCGCTACTTCCCCACCCTGCTGGCTGCTGCTCGCTTGGCCGCCGCTGCTTCCCCGCCCTGTTGCTCGCTTGGCCGCCGCTGCTGGTCGCCCCATCTTGGCCGCCGCCGCTGCTTCTCGTTCCTTCTTCGCCGCTCCGCCGTCATTGTATTTTAAGGTGCGTATATATGCCCACACTTCATCCCACTAGTAAGCATAGCCAAAGCCCTCCTAATTTTCAAGAAAACTTGAAGCAAAACAAAGAAGAAAGCCATCCTCCTCCCCCGTCGCTCTGTTCATTTTTTCTTGTCCATATAACTCTTATTGCTGTTTCAATGTCCTGTTGAAGAGTAAGCAATATCAGGAATTAAAAATAAAAATACATTCAAAAATATGACAGTAAATGCTTATATCTTTATTATATAGCAAAGAGTGTTTTTTCACTAAATAAATGTAGGTACGCATTATGGCATGAAATGAACAATGAATGTAATAATCAAGTTTTAGAAATATCTTTTTATTAAAAATAAGTGTGTAGTGTTGAGTTATAAATTAATCTTCCAATTTTATGCAATATAATTTTGAATATTGATTACCATTTTATACAACATAAAAATATTCTATATTTGTATCTTAAATCTTAAATTTTGAATATTGATTACCATTTTATACAATATAAAAATAAAATAAAATAAAATAATATACATATATAAGCATATAATAAAACCATAGTATATATATATATTTTTTTTTGGTCAATGGTATTTTTTCTTATCGACATATTTGTGGTGTTAAAATAATAGATGGACCACCATTTGTAATAAGTAATCTGTTGGTAATATACTGCATACCAAATTAACTTAAGATATACCAAATTAACTTAGGATAATTTTGTCTTGTGTGCCGACTGCTGTTGGAGGGAGAGAAAGAGAGAGAGAGAGAGAGCCTTTAATTGGATATACCAAATTAACTTAACAAGGCTGTTGATTCTTTAAATTTGATTTATGACTAAAGCATATTTTTTTTTAGATTTCTTCATTTGTGGAGTGATAGCCTTTACTTTACAAATCTATTTGTAGGATATAATTTATAATTTTTTTACTAAACATTGATTCTACTTATTTTCTATATTTTAGATGATGAAGATTTGGAAGAAGATACTTTGTCCAATCTAGGACCATATGTTGTTCAAGTTGAAGACAATGCTGCTTAATCTTGATTAGTATTTTTGAGTTTATAGTTAAGTATCTAACTTGTATTAATCAAGTATTTTTCAAGTTGGAGAATGATGTTTAGTCATGATTGATTAGTATTTTGGTATTTATTGTCAAGTAATATCATGTATGAACTTATGAATTATGATTTTAGTTTATATGTTTGAGATTTAAGTGTTGAAATTGTTAATTTAATTTTTTTTTACTCATAGCCCGATAGCAGCCCGATTAGCCCGAAACCCGTTAGGGTTAGGGTTAGGTTCATGATATTGTTAGCCCGTTTAAATTGGCCCGATTAGCCCGGAACCCGATAGGGCTAGCCCGAAACGCTAGGGTAGCCCGATTAACATCCCTAGTTGAGATGTTGAACTCATTTGTAGCAACTAATAATTTTTATTATTAGAATCAACATAATTCAGGATTAATTGAATCGAGCGTGTGAATTCGATAACCTGCCTACCCTATTATCCTAATTGATAATGCGTTTAACGAATTAAATTAAAAGAGCGTATTTTGGACTGTTCGATTAAATTGGTTAATTAGAGAGCTTATTCTAGTTAATTACACTTAAGGAATAGAGCGAATCAACAGAGCTTGTTGATGGTTTAGGGGTAGGAATTCCACAATTAAATTGATAACGTGTCGCATAATCATAAAATTTGGAATATGAGGAAAACTGAACCGTGAACCGGAATTGATTCTTATTACTGTTTGTCTTCTATTTATTTGCTTGATTTTTATTTATTAGAGAAGATTTTATTTTATTAGTTAGTAGATAAAATCTATCAACAACCCCCCTCTTATTTGCATAAGTAAATTAGCACAAAAAAAGATATACAAATAATTTAACCGTTCTCTGTGGGATCGACCCTTACTTCCCACTACTACAAAATATTAGATGAAAGCGAGATAAAATAATATAATTAATTTTGACGTGCCCCGACAACACGGTCATATAGCTTCCTTTTCCTCTATCTATACTGTTGATGCAGATATATAACTATATAAAAAAAAGATATTTTGAACTAATTTACAGAAATGTAATCAACTTTCTATTTTTAGAAACTGTTATAACTAATCATTTTTTTTCTAAGTTTTAAAGATTTATAATTTTTTCATCTCAACTTCGTATTTTGTATCAAATTAATCATTTTTTCATGATCTACAATTTGATATTCATATTGAATATACAATAATAAAATATTAAATTTTTAATATAAAATATTATTTTTCATACAATAAATTTAATATATTTTTATATTGTTGGATATTTTTATAGGGTTTAGTACGGGCCGGCTATTTTGGAAACAGAAGTAGTGTTCCGAGGCTGGGCGCCACGGGATGGAGGATTCAAGATCCCAAGGATCGGTAGAGAGAGCTTTTCCCGGGGACAACGACCACGGATGCGTCAAGTTTTAAACAATTTTTATCAATATATATTTTATATAATTATATTATTTATTTTAAAATTTATATTACTATTTTATAATAATTTATTATATTATTAAATTATAAATTATGACTCGCATGAAAGAAATACTGGTATAAAATAAACAATAAAATATTAGATTTATAATTTCACTAATATAACAAATATATATATATATATATATAAAAAGTAAAATAATACTTATGATATCCTTCGCAATATCATCCAAAATATTTAGTGATATCATTCAGTAAGAGCAAAATTATTAATGATATATTTACTAAGATCGCTATATTTTGCATGGCAATTATTCTAATATTTGATGCAATCAACTTCTTTTCCCAAAGTTGAAACATAATTAACTAAAAGAAAAGAAAATTATAGATAATCGAATTCTTTTCGTTATATATGACAAAATATTTGAATTTCTATACCATTATTCTTGTGTATTGCACCGATATATATGTTTTATTAATTTTTTTTCAAAAATATATATAATATTAATATAGTTCCTTTTTCACACTTAATTGAAAACTACTTTTTTCTTATTCAAATAATATCTCATTTTTATTAAAATAAATAAACAAATTAATTTTATATTAAGTAAAGATATAAACCTACCGCTAATAGTCAAATACATCTTATGACTTCTGAGTTTATAAACATAAACTAAACATGATATTTGGGCTGCCATCAGAATTTGCTTTCCCAATTTCTGATATGTGATAATGGGCATGTAAATATAATCTCAATGGAATGACATTGTCATTGCGAAAACACGTCGTTTTTGTATTGGTTCAACAAGTATTTCATGCGTACGGTGCACAATTTATAATATTTTTAATAATATTATTAAATAATTGTTATTTAATTATATTATTATTAATAAAATAATTTATATATTCGGTTGAAGAAAATCGAGTTAGTATTTTTACTTTGGAGGTAAAAACTAGAGTGAGTTAAGATGTTGAGCTGTGGCGATTGAGAGGTCGTTGTCCGGCGTAAGAAAGGTCGCTGACTCTGCGTCTAAGGGTGGAGGAGGGGGCATAGCTTTGTTGCTTTATCGATCTTTCAGTCACCAAAAGGGACCATTAAAATTTAATTAAGGCCCACTCTCAGTTTACTCTTCCCTACCTGCTTCTCCCTTTTAATCAACCTTCCTTCACTTTTTCTCTGAAAATTTCCTACTTTCAATATGTATATTCTTGTGATTTGAGTTCCGTCACTGTAAAAAATTCTCAGTGTCGGAGGTAAAAATTAGTGACAGATAATATCGATTATTAGATAACAATGAAAGAGATACATAATGGTGATGAAAAGCGGCACATACGGCACATAAACTTTTTACATCCCTAGTGTTCAATTGGTCACGAATTAAAACCCAGATATTAGATATGAAATTTGGTTTAAGTCACAAAATTTATAACTATAAAAGAACTCGTCTCTAAATTTTAGCAACTAATAATTTCATTATAATTTTTTTTTCACAAATGCATCACTAGTATAGTTTATAGGCAAAAGAAAATATCAAGTAATTAAAATGATTTTATAAGTCACTAATTTAATTTTTACATGTAGTGTGTGTTGCAAATTATATTTTTCTTATATTTGTGGTGGTGGAAATATTATTAAAAAAAAAAAAAAAAAAAAAGAGGAGTTCATGTGTTAAAACTATCTTTCTTTTTACCAAAATTTCTACAATATTTTACAGTTTTCTTTGTGGTGTTTACTACAGTTAGAACATTCAAAACCTAACCCTAAATTTTCGTATCAAATTAAATACTTCAATTCAAATACAAAATATTATTTAAACAATAAGTGGTGTTTTAGAAAATCTTGACCAGTTCTATTGAATTATAGCTTAAATACACGTTATTTTAAACTCGAAGATAAACTTTTAAATTCTACACGTTTGATTTTGGGTCGAAGGATTGGATCGTCAAATTCTTCAATCCTATGGAAACATAGAATGTATGTGTTTGAAACAAGAAAAAGAAAAGCAACGGTAATCTAGTGCGCGCATGGGCCTTATCGATTTTGCATTGTATTTGATATATTTTGTATCATAAATTTTATATATACCTATATGAGAGTGTGTATATGTAAAATATACGGTGCATTAGAATGCATCTAATGTGGAGTACTTGAGAATATTTTATATTTACATAAATACATTTAACGTCTATTTTATTGATTGGAATCCTTTATTACATGTTACCAACTTTTTTAATATACATTATGTATTTATTAATAATATCATTATATATATATATATATATTGTGTATGAAACACAAAATAAAATTAAAAATCTTGCATGAATAATTATGTTGATACATATAAAATAAATGGTTTTAATATCAGAATATCTCACCAAGTAATATCCACTACAGATGTGTAATAACTCAAACTCATTAAAATTGACATATCTGAATTTAGATAAGATTTCAAGTGTCTAATTTCCAACATGATGATTGCCTCAAGAGTTACATCCTCTTGTTGGGCAGAAGTGAAAATAATTATTTTGTATAAATGGAAGTATTTATTTAATCACTTAATATAAATTAATGTTTTTTCTTCATTTCTTAAATTTACTTATATCTCGAATTTTAGTGATATATCTCAAAGGTTACGTTATATGTGTTTTAATATGTTCGTCAGTTAGCATTTATGAGTTAAATGGTTTAGAGATATTATGCCTCGAACTCATAAAATTACTCGACATTTTAAAACTTTAATATAACAAGTAAGTATTTACCCACAATATAAATAAGTGGGAGAAAAGCATGCAATATTTACACATTATTTGTTATTACAAATATCTAATATTATTAATTTTTACAATATATAATATATGCAGTAGTGCTACGTGTATCATCAGGTGATCGAACAAGTAGTTAGATGTAAGCAGTTGGTTAATATCTTACTTAATTATTGAGCAAAGGGAAAGCAGAAGCTGCAAAATTGGCTCTCTTAACAAACCTCCCTTTCATTCGGGGCCTCTTCTCGGCATTCAATTTTCGAACTTCATACCTTATTTTCTTCGAAAACAGCCTCGTCCGCCGCTTCTCTCTGTACCTCGACACCCTCGCTTCCCTCCCTCCGTCGCCCATGGCCGCCGCACCGCCGCTCGTCCTTCCCATTTCTCCATACGCATGCATTGACCCACTTCTACCCTGAAAATCCAAATATTAGTTATGACACTGTTTTGTCTTTACTAGATATCGTATCTGTATTTATCGTAGGTTTACTGTTTACACACAGCGTTTCACTGCCTGTAGCATCTAGTGGTTAGTGAGTTATCAGAAAATAATCTGTGTTCGATGAAAGATAATAGAAGTTGCAAAGTTATTTATATAAATGAAGACAAAAACCAAGGATATAGATAACGGTATGGAGAAAGGAGATGACAAAAAATCATGTACCAAGCAATCAGGCCAGTTGTCGCCGGGATTCAACTCCGGCCGTTCTCCGGTTGTCCACGGCGACTTCTGGTCGTCCCAAGCTGAAACAACACCCTTGTAATCAAGCTTCAAAAAGCTCTTACTAGAACCATCCACTTTGCAGTTGTTCATGAAGATTGGCTCTTGATTTTCTGCTTTGTTTTCTTCTCCTTCTTCTTCTTCATATGTAATCGGTGAAGTGTAGTCAAAATTCAGCTCAATTGTTTCTCTTCCCATATCAATTTGATAACTTTCCTCAAATTTGATAATCTTTAAAGAACGCTCTTTTGATTCTTTTCCTCTTTGATCATCACAATCCAATATTCCCAATCCTTCCATATCAAACGAATCATCTTCCAGCCCTTTACCCAGAAAGCTCTCAACATCCGCCGCAAACTCTGCAAGATCCAATTCAGATGGAAGAATCGCATCGTTTTGGACAGTGTCGACAGCAACCTCAGACGGGTCGAATATCGGAACCCGGTAAAGAAGCTGCTCCTCGTTCTCTTGTTCTTCGCTGCACATTTCAGGCACCAGATCATGAACAAAATCGAGTCTTTTTCCGAAAAAAGAGCCGTTTTTCTTCATTCTTGGGGTTCGAGCTTTTCTGGTGAAACCCTGGTGCCAGGAGGGGACTGAAATCTGAAGCTTTTCTTTCGATGATTCGTCGTTGGTTGCTGTCGTTTTCAGGCGAACCCTTTCGTGCCGACGAGCCAAAGGGTTGGCTGTATGAACAGATGAATCGCAAGACTGGCATAAAAATGCATCATCTGCGGCGCAGTACCAGCTGGCCCGTTTTCTTACACAGTTGTCGCAGGCTCTAGCAGATTTGCCGCCGACAGCGTTGGCTAGTTTCCTGTCGTGCACCATGGATTTATGCTGCTGAATATGTTTGTGTGAGGATTTAGGGATAGAGTTTTCAGAAGTTGTAAGGGCTTGAAATGGCAAGAAAACAGATGTAGATTTTCATGGCTTTGTAAAGTCGAAAATATAGTGCAATTATTTGCAGGTGGGAGTGTCCCACTTAAGAGGAATTATTTAATCGTGTGAGGCTTTTGTTCGGTACACTTTTTGGGGCTTTTTTTTTTTTTAG
The DNA here is from genome assembly GCA_028749325.2 of Caryopteris x clandonensis. Classification (NCBI taxonomy): domain Eukaryota; kingdom Viridiplantae; phylum Streptophyta; class Magnoliopsida; order Lamiales; family Lamiaceae; genus Caryopteris; species Caryopteris x clandonensis. The sequence goes on along the minus strand of JAPYKT020000019.1, from coordinate 2,677,832 downwards.
ATAAATAAAATTATATTTTCTGTTATTCACGATATTTTATTTTTTTATTCCCACTCTATTCTAAATATTTATTTGTGATTATTTTAGTTCCTTATATATTAATAGAATAGAAAATAAAATAAAATACCATTTAAAATAAAAAATTAAATCCATTTTTCGAGTGCTTTGCTTTCTCATTTTCTTCAGTAGCCATGTGAGAATTAGTAGAATAGGAAAATGAAATCTATTCCAATCATATATGCCATCATTCCTTACTTCGACATGATACAAATATCTAAATTTGATATTTTCAGATACTTTTTTAGACATTGCCGATACTAAGTAGCAGTTAAAACTTTGTATCCATTTTTTATGATATTATGCACGGATCAGATATATCATGGCGAATTCTTTACAAAAAATGGTGTCAGTAGAATTTCTAGCGAACTTGCATCATTGGAAATTTTCTTAGCCAACTTATAAGAACATCTTGCCAGCTTTTAAGAGTAAAATATTTAAAATAAGAATGAATGTGAATTCTAAAATACAACATATACATTTCGATAGTTATTAGCATTGAAATAGATATTATATAACTATCGAGATATAATATCTCAATGATAATTAACTTCTGTATATATATATTTTATTTTCAGTTTTACATATCCTGCGAGTTATAAACGTGTTGTCGTTATTTTACCAAAAAAATATTTGTTCTTATAGGTGGCCATAAAAGACTCTCTTATCACACTTGGCTAAAAACAAGCGGTATGTATTAAATATTAGTGTCATTAATTATCTACACATTAATAATGGTGGTGAAGAAGTGTGTGATTTACTATATTAACATTACTGGTGATATTATCAATTAAATTAGAGATTTAAATAGTCTTTCAAACTTGTGACATTTTTATTGGCTTGGATTGTCGGCATACAATTACAGTAGGTATAGTATATTTTTATTGGCCAACTTTAAAATCTAGTTCGATAAATACTTTATATAATAGGTATAGCAATACATATAAGTTGTGTTTGAATTGAAAGGTCCGAAATCAAATTAGTTTCAGATAAATGGGTTTGAATTCTTTACAATCCTCTCAATTTGGTGCAAGTTTTTTGTAGGAATTTGGTATGAATTTGTTGATTTGGTATGTGTTACTCTATGTATGTGAAAATATGTGTGTATGTGTGTGTCGTTGTGTGTGTAAATGAGCATGATTATATTTGAAATTATGTGATCATGTTCATGATAGATTGGAGGATAGGATTGTCAAATGATTAGATTTTGGAATAAATTCCAAATTCTTCAAAAAAAAAAAAAGGTTAAAACTTAAAAAGTCATTTATAATTTCATTGATTTGAGTTTTTTTTTAATATAAATCAGCGAAGAATTTTTTTGGGCTTGGAATTTCATGAAGGTGGAGCTATAGCTCCTATATGAACTACTAGGAAGATCATAGCGAAAAAGTCGAGACCTAAGAAAAGAAGTAACTTGAAGTATTGCGAAATACTCAATTTTGATGCATGCTATGCTCCCAAAATGCAGAGAAGATGGATAAATCGAATTTTTAAATTTAAATTCATCATCTCAATCCATCAATACGAGTACAATGTTAATGTTGATTGAAATGCTCGATTCGATTAAAGAATTATTTAAGTAATATAAATATATCGACTGAATATTTGATTAGGGTGGACTCATAATATATATGTTTTATCTAAAGCTGGCATATTCTAAGTAAACATTCTTAAAAAATATGAGATTTTATATTATATATTTAGAAATGGGTGTAATAGTAAAAAAAAATATAACTGGAATTTAAAATACCCTTTCGACAAGAAATGAGGCACTGGAGTTCCATGGCCCACAGGGGGGGCATTGGTCTTCTCTTATTGGTTAGGACAGAAAACTTAATCTTGATGCCTGGCTGCTGATTGGCTGCATGTCTGATTGTAGGATTTTCTGTGGGGCCGCCTAGCTGAGTGTATGTGCGAATTAGTCATGAATATAAATAAATATATATATATATATGTATATATATATCGGTCTCTGGAGTTTGAAGTTGACCTTTTTGCTAGGATTTGTCTCTTTCTGATGATACCTGTTTCAACCTCAGGACAATGGACAATGGATCTTCTTGGTCCCCTCTTTATTTTTCCAGAAAAATCATATTAACTTTTTTAAAAAGGTAAAAGTAAATACAGGAGTAAAAATGAATATTTAGTTAATAATTACATTATATATACATATAAATGTATATTATATTGATGTCCACATGAAAGTGTAATTTTTTTATAAGTCATTTTATTTTTTTATTCGACTTTTTTCAAATCATATTAAATTAAAAATATTTATGTTATAAGAGTGCTATTAAAATTTAACCTAATAACTAACATTAATTTTTCAGAAGCTATGTTTTTTTTTTTTTTTTAAAAATGTATTTAAAATATGATTATTTTTTTGGAACGAACAGAGTAATAACTAATGAATTATGAGACTAAAAAAATTGAATTGGTGAATTGATAGTTGGAGATATTTTTGTACTTTTTCAAGTAATTGGTAGCATTTCTTGCTTACTTTAAAAAAATATGTTAGTTCGTAGCATTTCTAAATTAAAAAATATTATGTCAAAATTGTATCCCTTTTAAACGACGTTATTGTGTTACCACTTTTGATCGAATGAAATTACATATGTTTTACCCTAAGAAAACAAAATGATCCCTCCCCATTATATTCTTGCTTGTAAATGAAATTTTAGAGTGGAAATCAATTGGTTTGAGCTAAATAATGAGAAAATAAGTATTGTATATATATTAATGACATATAATATCTGATAACACATGTAATGCTACTACACCATAAAAATAGAAGATTATTACAACGTATCGTAAATAATTATGTAACAATGACTAGTGTTATATATATATATATATGTATAGAGAGAGAGAGAGAGAGAGAGAGAGAGAGAGAGAGAGAGAGGGAGAGAGAGATGAAGACAAAAGATGGAAATGAAGATAAGACACTATTATGTGTACTCCTGTCACAGTGGATAAATACCATAGTGGAGCCATCCATTTTATACCTTAGCCTGTTTTCAAATTTTCAGAAGAAAAATCTTGGCACAAAATCTATGAAAATATGACACTAATGGACTTGATAAGGACTCACATTATCCTAATTAATAAATGACTTCGATTACCTTTCACAAGACATTTTTTTTTTAATAATCCACAAGACTTTTATTTATTTATATTTAATATTCCACTCATTCTAAAAATTGAATAATACTTATCTTTTTTGTAGGTAAAATGATTCAGAATTCATAATTTAAGTTTATGGTTCACGATTCATGATTCATATTCATTTTAAGGTTTAAGATTTGTGGTTCATATTATTAGCATTAGGGAATATATTTTGTTTACGATTTAGAATTTAGGGTTCATGTATCACGATTCAAAGTTCAGGATCATGGTTCACGGGTTTAATGGTTATATGCTATTTTATAAAATGTACGTAAGTGAAACGTGATAAAAGTGGGATTGAGGATTCTGATTATTAATCCACCAAACTTAATTAAATAAACAAATTACTTGTTTCATTTCAACCAAAAAAAAAACTTTATTTTTGGTAGCTCAGAGGAAACGAATATAGTGCTTAGTGTGACTGAATGCCAAAATATGAGGCCCATTTCTCTACGTTTGGATTGGGCCCAGCCCAGTTTACTTTACCCAGGCCCATATTTTTGTATGATTTCAAGACGAATGAATTTTCATTCATCAGCCCAAGAGCAAGTGCGACATGGATCTGGGCCACCCTTTTCCAATGCGGAAAGCGCCTGCGCCCGGTTTGCTATGGTTCTTATTATCGATGTCGAGAAATTTGTTTACAATTGGCAGAATCAGATTTTCACCCTGAATTACAGAGGTAAGATTCTCATTTCTATCTAATCTGTCAGAGAATTCAGGGTTTGTTTTTGTATTAATGATCTCATATTTCTGTTTTTTTTTTTGTTTTAAAACGAGCTTGCGATTTCTTCTGGATTTTGTTGTGTTATCGTTTCTTCACCTTTTTTATGTTGTTGATTAAATTGCCCGACGATTTTTACTGCTCTGAGCGTGATCAAATAGCTGAAATAATTAACTTGTAATATGAACCTGGATTCCTTTGTTTCCTTTTTCGTCATAATCGATTGATTTTAATTTTGTGTTCCATTAACAAAGTGGCAATCTCTTGTTAACCCTATATTATTCTAATGGATTTTGGAAAATGTGTTTTGGTTTTAACATGATATGGCGAGCAAATGTTAGCTTGCAAGTGAAACTTATAAGAGTTAAATTAGCAAAACGAAAACTTAAAGACTTAAACTGGATATTGTGTTTGAATTCATGTTTCACATAGTTTGCTCAAGTCCAAATTAATCGCTCATGCAAGAAAACTTGAATGAAGGACTTAACTTAGGGTTGGGAAAAATTTAGAAGAATGTGAGGATTTACTTCTCATATTGTCCTTTTGGGACTTTATTATTATTTTTTTAATCATTTTCAACATCTTGTCTCCATTGATATTAGATATTCATGGCTTACTGATTTCTGTTTGCTTACTTTGTTCAAGTATATAGGAATATTGAAACCATTGATGAGCTTGATTAAATTGACATGGAATTTGTGAAAAATTAATTGTTATGTTGAATGATTTGAGTGTGTGATGTGAAGTGTCTCGGCTAAAGACCCTTATAATCGTCGAATGTTCTTTCAGAAGCTAATTCTATTTTTAAGTTTGAAGGGAATGTTACCCAACAACCTGTCTCATACTGTGCATTTCTTTGGGAATTGCCTAAAGATGAGAGATCTTTTCAAGTTTAACATATTAAGAGATTATGATCATGTAATTACTTTTGCAATATATAGGAATATTGAAACCATTGATGAGCTTGATTAAATTGACATGGAATTTGTGAAAAATTAATTGTTGATGTTGAATGATTTGAGTGTGTGATGTGAAGTGTCTCGGCTAAAGACCCTTATAATCGTCGAATGTTCTTTCAAAAGCTAATTCTATTTTTAAGTTTGAAGGGAATGTTACCCAACAACCTGTCTCATACTGTGCATTTCTTTGGGAATTGCCTAAAGATGAGAGATCTTTTCAAGTTTAACTTATTAAGAGATTATGATCATACAATTAATTACTTTTGCAAGCTGTAGGAGGAAGTTCCACATACACACAGATACATATATACGTATATATATGTTATCCAATGATCCTATTGATCTGTTAAAAGTGGTGTTTGTTCTTATGCAGGATCCTTTTTATGGCTGGGAGAAATCGGATGCCCCGCCATCCCGACAGTTTCCGAGGAGTCCATGACGATCCACGTCAGATCCCACACCGAGCCCCACTACCCCTTCCTCCACACCCTGTGGCACTCGAAGAGGAACTCGAGCTCCAACACAGAGACATCCAAAGGCTCCTTTCCGAGAATAGACATGTGGTTGATGACAACGTGATGCTTCAAAGGGACTTGACTGCTGTAAAAGATGAAATTCATAGATTAAATCAAGTCATTCATAAGCTGCAGTCTGACAGAGAGGGTCAAAGAAGGGAGTTGATTGATAGAGGGAAGAAACTTGAGTCTGAACTTCGTGCTGCTGAGCCTCTGAGAGCCGATATTGTGCAATTAAGGGCCGAAGCACAGAAACTGAGTGGACAAAAGCAAGAATTGTCTTCCCAGCTTCAAACTCTCACAAAGGATGTTAACAAATTGCAAACTGAGAATAAGCAAGTACCTGCTTTGAAGAGTGACATTGATAAGATGCACAAAGATCTGGTTGAGGCCCGGTATGAAATATATTATTACTTGGGATTATTACAAAAACCTTCCTTGAGATCAAGCCCAATTGCTATGGAACCCATTGAAGTTTGTTTTCTAATAAATACCCTTTTAAGTGTTACCAACAGCCCCTTGAGTTTTGTTGTTTTCTTATGAACACCTCCCTTAATTGGTACAATTGGCAAGCAGACAAAGGAACTTGAGTTTGTCGTAATCAATCTAATCCTCAAGGGTAACTTTGGAGCTATTCCTTTTTCTTGATTGATCAAGCTGCACTCCCTTCTTGTTTAAACTTCCCTTGGGCAACATTGATGACAGGTTATTGAAGAAAAAATCGTAAAGAGGGATAATGCTTGTCTGGTTCTTCCGTATTTCTAATTCCCCTATTCATTCACCTCACTAATTGTACTCGCATCTGTTGAATGACTTCAACTCTTGTGAGTGAATCTATATATCTAAAAAATTGTTTTTTTGGCTGGAAAATGTATTCTGGAAGTAATTGAGATGAGTTCTTCCAAATATGTTGTACTTCTGATTATATGTTTTGATATTGCATCTATGTGCTATTCAGGAGAGTATACGAGTATGAGAAGAAAGGAAATGAAGAGTTGGTGGAGCAAAATAGAACTATGGAGAAAAACCTTATTGCCATGGCTCGAGAAATAGAGAATTTACGTGCTGAGCAAGCAAGCGCTGGGAGGAGGGCAAGGGGTATGGATTCCTTCTTGTTTGCACACAAAAGCATGCACCGACACATATGTGCTATGTTTTGCATTTGTCGCTCAAAAACCCATGTTTCTTAATTGATGTTGTGTGTTATCAATCCAGGTGTTGGAGGATATGGGCTACTGAACGGAAGCCCTGAAACAAGGTACCCAGGCCCATACGGAAATGTATATAGACCGGGCCCTTGGGGATCGCATGATAAGCGTGGTCCTCCAAGACGTTAATCCTTGTACAGCGCTATGGCTTTACTGTGTTCTTGCATTGCTTCAGCTTGTAGCCTTGCATTTGTGACACTCTTGGGAAAAGCCTAAATGGATTGAACTTTTATATCTGTGTATTGTTCAGTTTTGAAATTTGAATGTACTCTCCCCATTAGTAGAAATCTGAAAAGTGTTTGGGATTCTAAATTATTATTATTTTGTGTATAAAAATGGGTAGGGTAGCATTTTCTTGCTAACCAATAGCATCATGATATTGGTTAGCCATTTGAGTTTTAAAATGCTATTTATTGACAGTTATGAACAGACAAAATGCCAATGCAAGGTGTAGGTTTTTTATTTTTATTATTTACTTTTTTATATTTTTGGGGAGGGGATTTGCTATGTGTGTTTAAATTATAAGTATTTATGTCATTGTGTGGAGCCATATACAAATTATGGTTGAGCCCTCATCCCGAGAGACCTTGGTACCCTGCTTATAAAGCTCTGTGGAAAATATAAATCTCAAATGTGTCTTAGAGGGTCCTAATAGTTGCTTGTACACAAATGTCTACAACGATGTTCACAACAAAATTATTTTCGTTCAGAAAAAGAATTAGGAATTAAAAATGTTTATAGAGTCGAATGCAATGCAAACACAACTTATTTATTTAAGAAATATGTGTAGTAGATTCAAGGGTTCCTCATATACAAATTAAAGAAATTTTTAATTGGGTGTTTGTATTGCGGGACTTGAAATTAAATATTTGAAATGAACTGATTTTAAATCTACTCAAAATTAAGTGACATTCTAAATTATCAAAATTACCACTCTAGAAGAAAAGCTAAAAAGAAAGAAAGAAAAAATAATTTTTTAAAAAAATGAGATTTAAGTGAAAGTTGTGAAGTTCAAATCAAAGAATCAATCTAGACAACCATCAATAGATTTGTTGTTCCGGACTTTAAATATATCATCACAATTTATTTAATTTATAAACACAATTTTTTATGCATTTACAATGAGTTAAATAACTGTTTTGTAAAAAAAAAATTAAAAGAGTTTTTTGTTTTGTAAATAATATAATTTACAACACAATTCTTGTTTGTATTTTAAAAGGGGTTACATCATAAATTTATAATAAAATTAATATAAATTCAATTTCTTAAAAATAGACATTTCTGTTATGTATTTTAATGAGTTTTAAATCACAATTTATTTAAAATAAAAAATTAATTTTTTTAAAAATTAATTTACCGACACAATTATTGTGCATAGTTGCAAGGTGCTATATAATATATATATTTTAATGTCATTTGCAGATAGATTTCTCATGTGTATTTTAATATGAGTTAAATCATAGTTGACTTAAAATCTTTTTTGAACCATCATTTCTTCAAAATTAAAAATAAAGTCTTTCTAATTACTTTACAAACATAATTTTAGGTATATTTTATAAGGAGTTACGTCAGGGTTTTTTATTTTTGTTTTAAATGAATAGAAACATAAATCTTACAAAATTAAATTAACAAACACAAACACACACACACACACACATATGTATTTTAATAGAGTCACATTACAATTACTTGAAAATACTGGACTCTTTAAAATTTAATTTACATACACAACCTTTTTGTGTATTTACCGGTGTTAAATCACAAAATTTTAAGAGATTTTTAAATTTGTCTATATTGCATATGAATTGATTCAATATAATTATTTGATAACTATAATATCAAATTATTCATATTTTTTAATTCAATAATTTAAAATGCTTTAAAACATATTTGAATTCTTTTTATCCTAATTCATATGTTGTTACCACAAAAATTGATGGGAATGATATCAGGTATTGGATCAGCTCATTTTATAGGACTTTTTGAGGAAGATATCAGGTAAACAATTCGTCTATTCGATAGAACTTTCATGATTGTATATATTATTATACAAATATAATTTAAGAGGCAATACCTCATATATCAAATCCTTATCCGATCAACCAGACAACCCTCTTATTTTAAAATTATATTACTGAAAATTTTTAACTTTGACTACATTATCTCTAAATAATTTCTGTATAACTTATCGATCAAATGCAAAATAATTTCGATTTCAATGAATTTTCGAGTTTTATTTATAAATTTACAGCACTCATCAGACTCTGCTAATTAATTTCCCTATGTCCCTTTGTTTTGCTCTGGGCTTTGGTAATAATAATTAATTATGTCATGTCTTCTCGGGATTACTATTTTCATCTTCGACGAACAATCTCTCAAAATAGAATAGAAACAGCTCTTTTGTGCTTTTCGTGTTGTCCAGTTTTGAACGCCGACGCTCTTAAGTTACACAAATGCAGTTTCCATACATTTATTTGTTTTAGCAATTTCGAACATTTTGTCTTGTCACACAATATTGAATGGAAAGTCCTTTTCCAGTTCCAGAAATGTGGGACGACGTTTCAGGTGCATCATCCGTCGCAATCTCAGCCACACAAGTGACCACAACACAGATCAAGGGAATTTAAAATGAAAAAAATATGTATATATACAGCCCAAAGTAAAAAATAAAAATTAATAATAATAATAAAGCAGCCCCATTATGCAGTAGAAAAATGAATCCAGCTATGAAAACCATTTGGCTTTCGAAAAACGATTAAACTTCAGAAACCGAGCAGTTGACAATTACACGTTTCCCCTATTTTATCATCCATTTGAACCAGTCATTTAAATCAATTTTCGGAACAAGTTCCCCATCCGGATTTAACTTTTTTTTCCAGTTTTAAAACAGTTGAGACTTCATTTAGGTTAGTGCCCCACTCCTCAACTTGTAGGGCACCCTAAAATCAGAAGGCGCGGTGTCCAGCAAGGGTCCTTGGAAGTGGTCATGCAGTTTTGCAGACTTCCAACGGCAAAAAGAATTGCTTCCCAGATTTTAAAGCACTTGGCGATCTTATAGTCGGGGCATTTTATCATTCATTTTTTAGATTTTTTTTAGTTTTTTTAAATTTGTACCAGATATAAGAAAGAAATGGTGATAGTTTATTGTTGTTTAATAGCAAAGTCATGCTCGTTAGCTCTTCGGTACAGCAAAGCCGATGCCTCCACCCTGCAAGTGCAGTTCAATTTGTAGCAAGATCAATGGGACAGAAAAGCAAAGAAAGATGCAACGCAGAGGAAGGAGAAAAGATTAAATAAAGTGCATCAGAACTATGAGTGCAGTCATACCAGCCAGGATGCACAACAAATCTTCCAGTGGACAGAGCCCAATTCACCTATTTAGTAGGGAAGAACACAACCCATTGTCAGAGGATTTCTATATTTGTTTACGTAGTGTGAAAAAATCACTCGAAAGATATCCCTGATCAAGAAAGGAAGGAAGACATGCAACCTAAGGAAGGAAGTACCTTATCAGTCCCAAGTGAATTTGCAACTACATGGGTAACCTGGTCATCTATCTGATTGACGCAGACAGCACCAAATTGCTCAGCTGTCTGCCACAGCGGATGCATGTGAGGTTTGGCCTCACCAACTGGGAATACTCTGCTAAAGACTATACGGCAGCCTGCTAGAATCTTACGTTGTTCAGAAGCTAAGATGTTTCTAACATCAGCTTCATCTAATGAATCATGGGCAAAAAAGTTCTCATGTAATCTCTCAATTACCTGTTTTAACAGCAAAAAAACTAATCAATAATCATACCAAGTGTGAAACCTTTGCTTTCAATATGGAAAATTAAACTTCAAACCCCCGTCACCCCCACCCCCACCCCCACTTCTATTTCCTTGGAGTAAAGTTTTCTTATGTACCACAGACAGGGTATTGAGAAAAGGAAGGCAATATTTTCTTTATTTTTTATTTAACTTTAATATTTCTACTCAAAAGGGTCATGCAGTAGCTGCATCAAGTGTCAAAGAGAATCTCACCGCCAAAGAAGAGGCCAAAGTCCCATCTTCTGGTCTTTCATCATGATCAATCTCAAGAAGGGAAGGACCTGGTAGCCCAAATTGCCGTCTACTACAGGGAAAATAAATATACCTGAGGACAACAGAGGGAGAGTTCAGATTAAGAAACAAAGCAAAGTGTATCGGAATAGCAAGGCAAATCATTACCGTTCCACAACTATCAAGTTAGGTTTGTTATGAGGCCAGACTCGTACAGAATCATCTATAATTACAACAGCTGACTCCATACCCAGAACCCCCTCCAAGTCTTTAGTCTTGGGAACCCTGTCATCTCCATCCAATAGATCCGCATCATCACCCCGTGAGATAACTCGTCCAGAAAACAATTCTCCTTTTGGATCAAGCAATTTTGCCATCTCAGTGGCATAATATTTGTTTCCCATGGTGTAGAGATGCAACTCAAAGAGTTTACTTGCCTACAACAGAAAATTGAGAGGCTTCATGAAGAAATTAAAGTAATAATAAGATTTTAATTCGAAAAGCATAATGCTTACCCTCTCCAAGAAATTCCATATCCCAGGCCGCAACTTGGTCCACATTCCCATATGGGGAAACCGAAGTAGGTGCCTCTGGGGCTTTTCACGATCCTGTTCTTCTTTCTTTCTCAGCAACTCATCATGCAGCGGATCAACCTCAACAAACTGGATTAAAGCAAAAAGTTCATGGAAGTCTTCTTTTTTTTTTACAAAAATTAAAAATTAAAAATTTTAAAAAACCAAAAAACAGTCCATGCCTTAGCTGAATTTAGGAGAGTATGATCCAGATCCAAGACAAGACAGAGCTTGCGAACTGCAAACATTTTCTTCTGCTCTTCAAGCCTCCTTGCCCTTTCTCTCTGGATAGCAGCCTTTTGCTGGTTATCAAAGCCATCAAATAGATGCTCAACATCACTCCAAGCATTCGCATTAAATGGCCGAGGGGGAGCAGAGTTTGCTGCTTCGGATGTTAAGACACCGCTACTTCTTAGGTTGCGAGAGTCAGCAACTACTGCCTTAGTCTCCATTCCAGCTTGATGACCCTGTGCTGGTTGCGACATTACAGGCTGAACAAGTCCCGGTGACGATATGCATGGTTGAGATACAGACACTATATCTGCAATGTTCCTCAAATTACTAGTGAATTGCATTGTAATATCAGGTGGTTTCATGCCACTAGAAGCCACAGTCTTCTCCATTCGATCTTCCTGCCTTACGGTGCTCAAGTTGCCCGTTGTTGCTGTATCAGATGATGCATTTATTTTAGGCTGATCAGGGACTACAGTTGCACTCTTCTGAGGTGCATTATTATGAAGAATACGACGTGGATCACGAGGTTTCATCCAAACTTTTCCAGATCCCTCCTGCAAATATGTCCAAGTAGAATACTAAGAATCTTATAACAATAGGATAAATCCTTTATAAAGGAACACAGAGAAATTTCACAAGGAAAAATGCTCCCCTATGCATGTGGGCACAAGTATTCAACGCTGATGTATCACACATCAGCACGGTTGTGATTATCATGATTTCAAATTAACTAGGAGCTAATATGTTACGCATCAGCAGTGATGTGCCCAAGATGGGTGGCTGAGCAGCTCTGTTTTCATCTAATCACTATTCCAAGAAAATAGACCATCAAAATTCGCAATATGGTTCCTAAAAATGATATGCACTTTTCAAGTTCTAAACATTGGAGCACAGGGGTCAGGAAGTTGACTTTCACATTTGGATCAAAATAAACATCATTCATCTCAGGGATCGTCTTAAGAGATCCTCAAGTAGTGTCCTAGACAGCACTAGTTGTCCATGAGTTCTCCAGGAGGGAGAGAAGGAGGATAAATTGAACAAAGGAAAAGAGTTATAGATGTCTCACACATAAGTTAGACGGGCAGTAGCCACCAGAACTACATCAAACACAAGTTGTTCTGTTTAAATTTAAATGTCAACAAAATATAAAACATGCACAAGATGCCTACCGCAGAGACCGTCTGGCATGGAACCATTCCTGCCGATGATGTTTGCGCAGGCATTGAGGAGAAAGGAACAATTCCAGATGTTGATGGAACTGCTCCCAGGATAGAGTTTGAGTTTGCCATTTGCGTCATACTTCTTGTATCAAAAGAAGCATTCTGATGCTCCATTTTCAGTATACTCATCCATATAGATGGATTCACAGCTATATCTCTTAATAAAGAATGAATGGGAGAGGATGTGTTGGGATTTGTCACTGGTAAAATATCAGTTTGACTTGCTAGCTGCGATGTAATATAACTGCCACTAGGAAAACTCGTGGTTGGGATGGTGAATTGAGAGGTCAAGGTTGCCGTAACAAGTGGCAGGGTTGTGTTCGTGTTTGGATCTGATAAATCATTTCTTCTTCGCTTCAGTGAGGGACCATCCAAAGCCAGCTCCTCATGTACCTTCTGCTTCCTTGAACTCATCATACCAAGACACTCTGACTTTGACTCATCACTTATGCCAGAGGAGAAACTTTGGTTGGGATTCTTGGGACATGTATCAGAATTGGCCAATCGAAGCCTGGGGTCTCTACTTCTGGCAGAGGAGGATTTCAACACAGGAATTCGAGAACTACTCGCTGGACCAACAACCCTGGCATTGCTAATTTCTGGAGCTGCTAAAGGATCCATGGAGAAAGAAGACGAAAGCACTGGCAGACCTGATGTAAAGTCTACAGCAGAGTTAACATTGTGACAAACAGAACTAGAAACCTCGCCGCTGACTTCACCATCTCCAGTAGTATCTCCATCTTCTGAAGGTGTTGGACTAGGAAGCTTGTCATTCATGAAAAAGGAACCCTGGCCAAATTTCTGCTGATAACTAGAAACAGCTTCGACAGCATCAGTTTCATAAGGATGCATCACCGGCTTCTCTCTCTCAAGAGTTCGCCTGGGAACGGGCCACTCTGGTTTCGGTGGCCCATGTTCCAAGATGAATCCCTTATCAAAAGGCAAAGTTGCAGTAAGGTCTCGCGTGGGAGAAGGAAGACTGTCGGCATCATGATCTTTGTGAAGATCGAGCAGTGGAAGAGCCAGCCCCTTGTGCCTCGGATTCAATAACCCAGATTTTGATATTGAGGACTGTAGTGAATAGCTTGTCTCTGTTTGATCCACCAATCCGGCACACACAGATTCTGTTCCACACTTCTTTAGATTAGCTGAGTTGTAATCAGTATTGTCCCGCAACACATGCAAATTAATTGTATTAAACCCCTCTCTTACTGGCTTCCTTCCATTACTACTATCGTTGCTCAATGACTTATCAGTAAACTCCAGGGACAACCTAATAGCCTCCAACTGTAACAACATACTTCCAAATGAGATTTTTTAACGAATACAGATTCCATATGTTGAGGATTTTATTTTTTTTTTCCTTTTTTTTTTTGGGGAAGAGTGGAGAAAATGGGCACCTCTTTAATTTGCAAAGGAGAAAAAAGAGGCGGCTTTAAGCTTGTTACTCGAGCTAGCAACCTGTGGGCATATTTTATGGATGATATATGGTCAGTAAAAAAGGATGACACCACACAAAAAGAACACAAAAGCACAAATGTAATAGTTGTGCTATGAACCTGGACAAAACTGCTCTGTTCTTCTCCTTGAGTCTAAGGGTCATGGAAGAATATACCTGCAAATACCACCTCTAACCATTGTATTAGGAGTTCACATATGACTCATCAAAGACAAACTAATGTGGCCTATACGAATTACAAAAATTATAGTGAAAATGCAGGCAGGAGAACTGATTGAACATCATACCGAGAAAAGGGTTTGAATCCCAATTAAAAACATCTGAGCAAGAATATCTTTCTCAGCAAAAGAATCCTCCAGGACGATTTTCTGCAAGCTTATCGCTGTCGTCTCCAAGCGTGAACACGTTGCATCGAATGATCTACACACACAAAACCATTAATTACAGAACAACATTTATAATTGATATATTACCATCACAAAACAGTCCAAATTCAATCTACTTACTTTTCTGAATGAGCCACATTCAGGCTCCCCAGATCTTCCTTTATTGAATCCACGAGCTTCCTCTTCTCCAGCTCATCCTTCTCATTCACATGACCCCCCACATCGATCATAGAATTAACATTTAAATCCTTATTTTCAACGACCAACTCAGAATCCAAATCAATTTCACCCTCCTCCAACTCACCTTCCTCTTTCTCACCGTCATCCTCCACCTCAATCACCACCTTGCTCTCATTCACAGTTGAACCCTTCATGCTGTTAGTATCACTACTGCCATTGTTGTTATCTTTATTCCCATCCTCCATCATAACAAAAACCTCACCCAGAGGCTTATTATTCACCGCCTGCGCCCACGCCAAATTATACAAACCCGAATATGAAGCTTTCGATGGAAGCTGATACTTGTACAGATCTCTCATCATCCAAACCCTACCCCCACTTCCTCCACCAGTATTATTATTAGCGACACCGTCATTATTCGAAATAACAGTACTTTTCGGAGGTGGCACGGGCGGCGGAGAAGTCAGTGGAGGTTGCTTAATATTAAAAACTTCTTCAGTAATTTCTTCTACAGAGGCGGAATCCGAGATCTCACCTTCCTCTACATCATGAACCTCAACTTTTACTACCTGCTCCTCTTTACAATCATTTTCCATATTTAAGAGAGGCAGGATTCTTTCCTCAATTAAACAATTTAAATTCAAATCACCGACATGCATATGTTGAATTATAAACCCAAGCAATAGCACAAATCGTAATACTTACCCCACATAAATCACGAAATTAAACTCAATCCAAATACGCATAAGGAATTGAAAGGGATTAAACAGGGTGCGTATGGAAAGCAAATCTTATTTCTCCCGATTTTCGGAAAAGGAAAATAATTCAAATCTTTAAAATTTGACCAACATGAATATTCGGAGGGGTTTAGACAAACGATATTTATTTCCTCTGATTCAATTGGGATGGAAGGGGATCTTCAATTCTCGGATATACCAATTGATCCTTGGTAAAGAATGAACTCCTTTTATTTTGTTCAAGAAGCCGAGTTTGAACAGAAGTAGGAAACAGAGTACAGAAAAATATAGGGGGCAGAGCTGGTGAATTGGGTCGGACCTTAAACTTCACATCCATGAGGCATTGGCGGCCCAAAACTTCTTGCACTTGTGTACTTCCGTTACAACATAAATATTTTTTCAAGTAAATTATTTAGTAAAAATTATTTAATATTATTTTGGTAAAAAAAAAATCCTATTACTTCTTTCAAATGGTTTTTTTTTTTTAAAACATTTATTCAGTTTTTTGGGTCTCTATTTTTCATTTCTTTTTATAATAATAATTATACATATTTAGTCACAAGTTTCCGGTCATCACCTCCGTTGATCACTTAAAATGATGGGGAGGGGAATCCTCGTCTAAATTGGAGACGATATAGAAAAAGAGAATCTTTTTAGGAGAATATAGTGAAGATTATATGAATTTGGTATTTATGATCCCCGCCTCAACCCCATCCATAAACACATCCCTATTTAGGTAACATTATGTCGGAATTCCCGACAGAATTTGAAAATGTACGGATATAACGGACCAAATCATGAGATTACATTAAAAACCGTTAAGTCTTATAAGGACTTTAAAGTTTAGGTCTTGATTGACTAAATTCAAGAGTTGTTGAAAAACTAAGAAACATCATATTAATACCAACAAATATATGACCTCGTAATTGAATACTAACTAACAGAATCATAAAATAACATAATTTTTATATTAATTATTTCATGTTACTATAAAACATGTTGTATTCTTAAATTTTAATTCGGTAGGAAAATGTTTTAGATGTTGTTAGGAAGTTCCTTTATAAATGGATTAGGATTATAAGGTTGAATATAAAGTCATTGAACATTTTATATACTTTATATTTTATTATCATTGCTAGTTATAGTTATTATCCCTATTTCATATTTACTATGCAACCCAAACATTGAGATAAATATGTACTTACTAAAAACTACTCACTAAATAGATTAAGAGAAAATGATTTGCAACTTGAGACGACACATCCCGAGTTATGAATCAATTCTTTAACTTTGTTTGCAGAAATTCTCAAAATCTACGCACTAAACGACTCTAAAATTATTGTCGCCACTATTACTATAGTTGTCGTTGTACCAATATTTTTTGTTAACACTTCACGATAAAAAAAATAAAAAAAAAGTTAAATGTCTGTGATAAGGTAAGTGTGCTGGCATCAGACAATTAGCAATAGAATCGGTATGGATATACAAAAATCAAGAAAGAAATATGCATAAAGAAATCTAATAACATAAGAGAAAAAATCACAAACGCAAGAAAATACCTAGCAACGAAGAAAAGGATTTACATAACTTCAATCTTTGGAAAAAATAATACTTTTCCTACAGTGTTCAATTTAACATTTATTGTACATATATTAAAAGAAATATTATTAAATATAAAATACTTTTTATTAAGTTAATAATGATATATTGTGATGCTTAACTATTTGATTATAAAACTAAATATTGAGATTGTTTTGATAAAAATATATTTTTGAAAAAAAAACATTATTTAGTTTTTTTTTTTTTTTTGAATCATAATAATTTTTTAGTTTTTAGAATTATTTTGTCAACAAAAATATGTAATAATGACATAAATTTGTTGGTTTACGTTAATGTTTAATTAAAGAAATAGTTACATCGCAAAAACTTATCCAAATCGGGTGCACATGCTACACGATTTAAAATATTACTTGTTTAATTATAAATTATTACTTGTTATTTAAAATGTATCACTTCTTATTAGTTACCCGATACTTTATAGTTAAACAAATAATATTTAATAGTTAAATAAATAATATTTTAAATCGTGTTACACGTGCACTTGATGTACAATAGACTCACTCTACTTACATTTGTTGAAATAATTGGTTAATCTAATAATATTTTATTAAAAATTATATTAACTATAAAAAATCACAACCCGAAAATATTGAATATAATTATTTATTTATCTAAATAATTATTAATAACAAATATACTTTTAATAAAAATATTCTTTTCTTATCCTTTTAGTTATTTTTACCTTATCTTCTCCTTCTTCTTATCCTTACTCTTATCTATAACTATATAAAAACAAGAGAATTTGACTAATTGACAGAAAGGGTTTTTTTTCAAAATAATGCAAAAAAAAAAAAAATTTACGAAATAGGCATGTTTCCGAACAGTTTTTAAAAATAGGTAAAACGTCACTGCCGGTGACGTTATTTCAAAAAAACGTCACCGGAGGTGACGATTCTATATTAAAATGAAAGAACGTCACCTAAGGTGACGTTCTTTCATTTTATATGTATCACATGATATATATATGTGATATACATGCATATATATATATATATATATAGATACCGACATATATATATATATACATATATATATATATGTATACATATATATATATGTAACCTGTATATATATATATATATAACCTGTAATATATATATCTATATATATATATATATTTCAAATATGTGTATATATATATATATTTTGTAAATTTATTAAGTGAATATATAAAAAAAAATATATAATAATAATAATAATAATATATGTAATAATAATATACAGAAATATTTATTAAACTAAATAATAATTTTTTTTATTAATTCATATCTTTTAAATTAATAATATATATAAATTTATATATATTATTATTTATAAATATATATTTTATAAATAAATATATATATATATGTGTATATATAATATATAATATATATATATATAACTAAAAACATTAGATGACGTTTTTTAAAGGTGAGGTTTATTGTAATTTTTTTTAAATTTCATATATATATATTTATGTATTATTAATAATTGGCACAAGACTTTGGGTTGGAATGTTCATTATGCAAATTTATTTAATTTTTTAAAAAATTTGGTTAATAGATGTAAATGATACAAAATAATAAATAGTTTGGATTTTAAATTAATTATGGTGTGCTGTTTTATTAATAGACGACTTGTATAGAATGTGTAACAATTATGCAGTTAATTAATTTGGAGCGAAAATGAAATGCAAAAATAAAATATTGAAATTAAAAAAACTACATCTTCGCGAAAAATTTCTTTTTGTTATGTATATACTATAAATTATAAGTAAACATAGAAAATAATACATAAATAAAGAGAATTCAAATTCACTTGAAAACAAATATAAAAAAGAATTTCAAACTTAGATGCAAAATTATGAAAATTGCAACTAAAATTTCATTGTAATGAATGTGTCATGGGTATAAAGTCACTTTTTTTTTTTTTTTTTCAGATTAGTAATTAAAAATAATTGTTTGTTTGTTATGATCTATATTCACACCTATTACAAATGACCTCCTGTACCGCAACCTCGATTTCTTCTAGTTCGGCGACCTCTTCCTTCACCTTGCCCGACATTTCCTGATATTTCTTGTTGTCTCGTTCGAGTTCCACCTCGTCTACCTCTTGTGTTGACAACGGGTGGTTGTGGCTGTATGTCTTCTTCGACGTCATCTTCCTCCGAGGTTGGTGTCAAATGAATTGTCATTCTGCTGGAGGATGACGTAGAGTGGTCTGGTACATCCCGGAAAGTAGCCACATCTGAATACTGGAATTGAATCGGAGTAGGACGGACATAGTCGTAGTTTGGCATATTGCTCGTGTCTCCTGCTCCGAGGTCAACGTTCATACCAGGAAATGGCGAGTGAGTGGACATTAATGGATGGTAGGGTGTCGGAGTATACGGTGGTGTACTCATTGAAGGCCTATATACATCCGACATATGTCCTTCAGTTTGGTATTCGGGCCGCGAAGATGTTGATGCAAAGTTCGCAGGTGGTGGCATCCGAACTTCAGGGGAACGACGCCTTCTAGTTCTCATCTGATTTTCTGCTTGACTTTGCGTCTGTTGTTGATGTACAGGCTGGGTATACGTCATTTGCGGAGGCTCGGGGGACAGTCTCTCAATTGTTCGCTCTAAATTTTCATACAATGAGAGCTGTTCATCTAACAGACTATTAAGTTGGTCAATGTCTAACCTATTTCTATTCTGTATATTTCTCTTCATGGGTTCCAACTGTTCGATCTACAAATAAGATAAAAGATGCATATTAAAACACCAATCATGTTGAATAGATATAAAATTAATTGTAGAATTATATATATGTTGCGTACCATGTAGTGCATCAGTGAAGCATCTCCAGTTTTTATGCCCATTATGTCATGCGTATCTACAGGGGATATAAAACGACGTGTAATCGAGTTATACCAATCATAGTAATCTGGTGTCGTCGTTGGGTTCATTGCATATTGGGTTCCCGTGAGATACTCATGTCTTTGATTCCACTGATGAACATACTTCGCGTGTATGTCCATCCAGTTGGCATTTTTTCGCCCTTTGCGATCAATCTGATGCACGTTCGTCTTCCAGTCATCAAGAGGGTCGATCCGATTAGGTATGTCTTGCAACATTCGGAACTGACGTAAGACTCTTTCTGGATGATGGAACTCCACAAATGAGAAGAAAATCAGTGGACATATAGCCCGTACATTGTCCGAGAAGCACCGCGAAGGTAAATGGAGTACTTCCGGTTGCGACCAATCATATGGATCCCATGTAAACTGATGACACACAACAACCAAAAACCAAAAAACATACATGTGTTTTTAATTAATACATATAAGAATAATTAAAATGAAGTAATAAATCGAACCTGGTCATGTGTCAATTTATCTAATATTTCTCGAAAAACCTTGACCTGGCGCCTACCAGTGTGCACGAAACTGCTATCAATATTCCACCTGTTACATATATTTTAGTAGTTAATCAGTAGATGCATTACATTTGGGTGTGCACTGTAAATATTACCAATAACGATAAAATAACCAAAACAACATGGCTTGCATTGTAAATATTACCGGGCACCGAAAGGGGGGACAGGGAGTGTACCACCACCCAAATGATCAGGTCTTTCAATTTCTTGCATATTTAATCTACTCCTCTTATATACAGGTACAATAGAAGATATGCGCGACCACGCCCAAATCTATCAAATATTATGAAAACACAAAAAAAGAGTTATTACAAAGGTTACGTATGGTAGATTCATTAATATATCATAAAAAAATTATAAGTACCTGTAACAGTTGAACTGGGCCACCGAGGTTTTCTTTATACTCCAAGGCGCCATCGCACAAGTGACGGTATAAAGAAGATAGTACGGCACTGCCCCAGCTGAATTCAATAACTTTCTTTATGTCTTGCAGACATTGTAAATATACTAGTGGTAACAAATTCCCACTGGCATCGGGGCACATCACACCGCATATCAAGAATAAAGCACATGCCCGAGCATATTGTTCGACATGTTCAATTGTGCTATCATCCGTCACTGGATGCGATCGCATATGAGCGGCTAAAGAGGTAGCTCTAATCTTTCCACTTTTTATGTGGGATATGTCTGGCGTGTAACCTAACATCGCCTGACAGTAATTAGCCCACTCATTTGGAGACATTGTAGGATCAGGTCCACACACCGGATCCCCTTCAATCGGCAAACCCCATATTAAGGCGACATCCATTAAAGTCACCGTTGCTTCACCAACAGGCAGGTGAAATGTATGGGTTTCAGGCCGCCACCTCTCCACCAAAGCGGTTATTAAGTGGTTGTCCGGGTAAAACCTCCCGCACCTATACACACCATAGAGACCCATTTGAAATAATAAATCCAATACGCGTGTGTGGATCTCAGACCCTTCCTGTTCAAATAATTCCCAAAAATCATTATCGCACCGCCTAAAGCGAAAGAAAAAGTTCAAATCACCGTCGGGCTTCAGTAGGCCCTCGGAAATGTGCTGAGATTGAAGGGTGAGAACTGTCGGTTCCTTCGGGCCATAGTGGTTGTGTGAATTGATATCCATTATCACTGCAAATGAAAGAACAACATTAAAAAAATTTATAACATATATGTATTGATAATAAATAAAAAAAATTAAGTTATAAGTAGAACAAAAATATATTCAAGTATGTGATACTTGACTCCATATAACATACCTTTTTATACAAAGAAAATCAAGACGCGATTGCAGCAGTAATAAATTCTTCCAAAAAACGAGGTGAGCACAATCAATGTTTAACGAGAATTAAGAAGGAGGAAAATGGACGAAGAATGTTGAAGAAGGAAAATGAAATGAAACGTGAATAGAAGGGAGATGAAGTGGTCATTATATAGGTGTAAAATATAGACTGTTGATGTGAGATATGCATGCTTCATTTATTTCTTCACGGGCAAACTTTTTATAAATGCATTCCTGACTTTTCAAACTTTCATTAAATGCTTTAATGACTTTTCAAACTTTCATCAAAAGGTCTCCTCTGCAGCTGCAATGATAAAGTTTTCACGACAAATTTCTGCAGAAGTTGATGTAACTTTGTCTTCTACCTCTTCAAATAATGCATGCAAATAATGCATGCTCAATTAATGCGACAAATAATGCTTCATTTTTTTTATATATGTTATATATAGATATATATATATATCTACTAAATATCTATATATATATGTTATTTGTTTAGAATATGTATACATATTTTAATTTAATAAGTAAATATATAAAATGATATATTAAATTATAATTATAAAATTGGATATAATTTAATTTTATTTAAGATAAATTTAAAAAAATTTGTTATATTTAATAATAATTTTTTATTATAAATTCATAATTTTTAAAATAATAATATATATTAATATACGAATATTACATAAATTAAATTTTTACAAATATTTATATATATATATATATAAATGTATATTATATATATATGATACATAATTTAAAAACGTCACCTTAGGTGACGATGTGTTAAATTTTTTTTTTAATTATATATCTATGTATTATTATATATATATATATATATATCTTATTTGTTTGCAATATGTATATATATTTTAATTTAATAAGTATATATATAAAATGATATATTAAATTATAATTATAAAATTGGATATAATTTAATTTTATTAAAGATAAATTTAAAAAAATTTCTTATATTTAATAATAACTTTTTATTATTAATTCATAATTTTTAAAATAATAATATATATTAATATACGAATATTACATATATTATTATTTACAAATATATATATATATATATGTATATTATATATATATGATACATATTTTAAAAACGTCACCTTAGGTGACGTTTTTTTAAAAACGTCACCTTAGGTGACGATGTTTTAATTTTTTTTTTAATTATATATTTATGTATTAAATATATATACATATATATATATATATCTTATTTGTTTGCAATATGTATATATATTTTAATTTAATAAGTAAATATATAAAATGATATATTAAATTATAATTACAAAATTGGATATAATTTAATTTTATTTAAGATAAATTTAAAAAAATTTGTTATATTTAATAATAATTTTTTATTATTAATTCATAATTTTTAAACTATTAATATATATTAATATACGAATATTACATATTTTATTATTTACAACTATATATATATATGTGTATATTATATATATATGATACATAATTTTAAAAACGTCACCTTAGGTGACGTTTTTTAAAAACGTCACCTTAGGTGACGATGTTTAATTTTTTTTTAATTATATATTTATGTATTATTATTATTATATATATATATCTTATTTGTTTGCAATATGTATATATATTTTAATTTAATAAGTATATATATAAAATGATATATTAAATTATAATTATAAAATTGGATATAATTTAATTTTATTAAAGATAAATTTAAAAAAATTTGTTATATTTAATAATAATTTATTATTATTAATTCATAATTTTTAAAATAATAATATATATTAATATACGAGTATTACATAAATTATTATTTACAAATATATATATATATGTATATTATATATATGATACATATTTTAAAAACGTCACCTTAGGTGACGATGTTTTAATTTTTTTTTAATTATATATTTATGTATTATTATTATATATATATATATATATATCTTATTTGTTTGCAATATGTATATATATTTTAAGATAAATTTAAGAAACTTTGTTAAATTTAATAATAATTTTTATTACTAAATCATAATTTTTAAATTAATAATATATATAAATATAATAAAAAGACATGAATTTATATATTTATATATAGTAAATATATATATTCGAATATTACATATATATATCATTATTTATAAATATATATATACATATATATATATTATGAATAAATATATATATATATATATTAGATATAATATACATATGTAAAAACGTCTCATCTGCAAAGGCTGCCATAATAACACGACAAATTTGTGCGGAGCAAAAGTCACGCCAAATTTAATGCAAGTTTGAAAAAAGGGGAAGGCTGTCTTTCAAACATTGTCTTCTTCAAATAATGCATGCAAATAATGCAGGCCAAATTAATGCGACGGTGACGTTTTCAGATTTTTTTAAATATATCATATATAGATATATATATAAATAATAATATATTTATAAATAATAATATATATTCTGCATAAGTATATATATACGTGCAGACGCTCTGTTTTCTTTCACTCTCAACTTTAACTTCTCTGTTTTCTTTCACTCTCAACTTGAACTTCCTTCTCATCACGTCTCCTTTTATACTCATCCATCAAGTTTCTCGTTCAACAAAGGTTAGTATACATATACCTCATAACTGAATGTTTATTTGTTTTTGTATATACATTCATATGTGCATAATTTTCCATATACTGTATGTTTTAACTTGTTATGATTTACGGACGGTTATGTTGACTAAGTACAAGTTATTAAAATATTTTAAATATTATTATAGGATATTAACAAAAAATTTAAATTAAACACTATAATAACCCTTACAAATTATGTTTGATAGGTATGGCTTCAACATCAAGGTCATCAGCATCAACTTCCACACGAGCCAATAGGAAAATCACATACAAGGTTTATAGGTCTATCGTTAAAAAATCAACAAGTTTTGTTCAATTAAGAATATGTAACCAACAAGTAAATGAAGAGGTAGAGGAATTGAGGATAAAAGATGTTGCTGCAAACATAATTTCCAACATGCAAGACCAAGAAATACAGAAATTACGGCGACGTGTAAAGATGTGCCGAGATGAATTGGAATGGTCATCTAACCGTATTTCTGATTTACAAGGTCGTGCTAGGCAGCAAGAAGAAGTCTTAGGGAATGAAATAAACTTACTACGTGGTACTATAAGTAGTATGACAACGGAAAAAAATAATATAATAGAGCAGCTTGGGGCTAGAGACGGACATATAAACGCCCTACAAAACGAGGTGAATGAGTTGCGTGCTCAATTGGATAATGAAAGACACCAAAATGATATTATCCAACAAGAGAGTACGGCTAACTTTAATCACGTGAATATGATGCGATCACGAATAGTAGATCTTATAGATGTCACCCCTGGCTTGAATATGTGGCAAGGTCCAGTAGATAATGAAGATGTTGATATAGAAGAATTCGTGGATGATAATAATGTTGTAGAAAATGTACCCGAAAATGATCATTCACAGAGTGATGTATATTCCTTGTAAATGTATATTGGTTGTGAAATTTAATGCATTATTTAACATGCTTTTCATACATATGTTGTTTGTTTCTTTAAATAATGTAATATTTATTTTATTTGTTCTTCATTTTTCTTTTGAATTCATTTATTCCACAGTGAAAAAGTACATATATATATATATATCACTTTCGATCAATGGCGAGTCAACGTAGAGTTGCAATTAGAGTTTTTTTCGGAGGCGAAATTATACAGCAAAGCGGAAAAGTATTGTATAGTTCTGCGCCCATTGGCTACACACGAATTGATCGAAATACAGAATTATCTGCATTGAAAGATCTAATTTATCAATATGTTGGTGTGGCTAAAGACCAGTTTCATCTGAAACTTTTCACTAAATGGGGGGAAATATACGGTCACAATAATATTATAGAGTCTGTAGTTCAGATTGACACTGACGATAATCTTAGGTTCTTCCTAGATCCTAATGATGGAGTAAACTCTATGGACATATTCGTTGAGAAAGAAGCATGTGAAAATTTTAGCGAACATGAAGATATGCTTATGAGCCAAGAGTGGGGATATTATATGTCGTTGCTGTCCGAACCGGATGTGCCCACGACATCATTCCAAGATTTAACTAACCCTTGTGATTACGTCCCCGAAATCACACAGGGATTGGAGAACCTTGCTTTCGCAAACACTTTATTAAGGGAAGAATGTAGTGTCCAAAATATCAGTATTGGTCCTAGTAATACTAGGAATGAACCTGAAGATATAATTGGTCCTAGTAATACGGCCAATACAGAAAACACGGACCCTTGTGCGGACTCCTTAGGTCCAATTTCCTCATCTGAAACGGAAGTTGAAAATTCAGATGAAAATTTGGATGACAATGAAGCAGTAGTAGACGAAGAAGATGTTACTGCAGCTAATGTAAATTCCGACGGTGTCGAAGCAACAATCAATATCGACTGCGACGCCAACATTCCATTTTACACAATGAGTGGACCCGAAGTTGCAGCTGACTCCATGCATAATCCTACGTCTTCGTGGGGAAAGTTTTACGATCCTAGCCGAGGGATAATTGAAAAGGACATGTTATTCAGGGATAAGAACGCGTTCGTTGCAGCGATTAAGGATTTCTCGATACGACATGCCAGACGTCAGTTTCGAGTTGTCGAAAGTAAACCCCTCCTTTTAGTTCTCAAATGTGAACACAGTACTCCTTCTCAAGAGTGTCCTTGGTATGTTAGGGCATCATTTAAGCGAAAACTGGGGATGTTCAAAATAACCAAATATGGTGGAGATCATAGATGTTATATGAATGATATATCTTCTGATCATCGCAACCTGGACAAAAATTTCGTAGCTTTCTTGATTAAGGAAAATGTTCGGGTCAATCCAGCAATCAGCGTGTCAGAGGCCCAAGCAGACGTTAAAAACGCAATCGGATACTCGATTTCATATCAGAAGGCATGGCATGGTATTAGACGGGCGATTGAGAACACTTACGGGACATGGGAGAGCTCCGTAAGAAAGTTGCCTAAGTTTTTGGGTGCATTGCAAAAGTGGAACTCGGGCACCATTGTAGAGTGGAAACACCATGACACCAACGTCCCACATAAAAAGATTATCAAATATGTTTTTTGGGCGTTCGAGCCTTGTTATACTGGGTTCAAGTACTGTCCACCGATTATCAGTGTTGATGGGACACATCTATACACAAAATACAAACATAAAATGCTGATAGCCGTTGCGGTGGATGGAAACAAACAGATATTTCCCCTAGCATTTGCTATTGTGGACGAGGAGAATTTTGAAGCTTGGAAGTGGTTTTTGGATTTGATTTGCAAGTACGTCATACGTGGGAGGGCTCAGATGTGCATTATTTCAGATAGAAATGCAGGTCTTTTAAGTGCAATCGAGTCAATACCAACATTTAATGCCCCACATGGAGTGAGTCGTTTTTGTTTGAGACATGTTTGTTCAAATTTCAATTCGCATTTTAAAGATGTGCAATTGAAAGATCTGTGTTGGCGTGCTGGATCTGAACACCAAATCATTAAGCATAACAGTGTTATGAACGAAATCAGAAATCTAAACCCAGCTGCATTCTTGTATCTCAATGAAATCAATAAAGAACAATGGGCTTTCGCGCATGATGGTGGCTGGCGACATGGTATTTTGACCACTAATGTGTCTGAATCGTTTAACGGTGTCTTAAAGGGTGCTCGACGTCTTCCTCTAACAGCTATAGTGGAGATCACGTTCAAGCGATGCGTTGCATATTTTAGAGAACGAAAAAAAGCTGTGAGGAGAATGCAGAGTAATGCACAATCATATACTGATTTTGCTCATTCAAAATATCAGTATTGGTCGCATATGTCTGTGGGCCATGTGGTTACCCAGATCGATTACCATGAGCAATTTGCTATGGTGGTCACGAAACCAAGACCAGGCAAAGGGGGCCACATGCATGCTGTTAGGCTTTCTACTAGAGACTGCTCTTGCGGCAAGTGGACCTTATATGGTATTCCATGTTCTCATGTGATGAGTGTATGCGCTGATTTACGGATTAATGCTACTTCATTTGTACAACCGTATTATTGCTTGGTAAACTACAAGCGAACATATGCTGCTGCATTCCAACCCTATTTAGGGGAGGAATATTGGGATGAGCCTGATTTTCAGTTATTTCATGACACCACTTTAAGAAATATTTATCGCCGAGGAAGAAATCGAAGGTCGCGAATTCCGAATGAGATGGATTGGCCTCAAGCACGAGCTAGACAACATGCTAGGAGAAGACATGCTCGTCGACAAGGAGAAGGAACCAGTCAACAACCTCTTCGACATTCTCAAACATTGCAAACACAAGAAACTCAACAAGCAAGCTCACAATCTGAAGATTTCTAATATCATGTACAAACCTTATGAAGATTTGTGTAATGTAAGTGATTATGTTAAAGAGAAAAAATCATGTTATATGTGGAGTTTCATGGTTTCATATATGTGTAATTTATTTTCGAATTTTTTTACGTCACCTCAAAAAAAAACAAATATATATATATATATATATTATTGAAGTATCAAATATATATACATATATATGTCAATATCATTTAGCTGCTTTCATTTACGTATGTTTTCTACATTTTTTTATACGTTAATATTAAATGAATACAAACGTCCCATCAACAGTTTTACTAACTTTATGCCCAAAAACAAAAACAAAAAGAAAAAAAACATAAGGGACCCAGGAAGAAACCATTATAAATATGTGTGTGCTGAATGATTTTACTTACCTACAAATATGGATCATCCCCTAGAATTCTCTCCTCTTCCTCCACAATCAAAATGTTATAACATGTTTGAAGCTCAGTTCTACTCAAACACCGACTGGACAAAGGAAATGGAGACCGTGCTTGTGGATACTCTTGTGAAGGACGTCGAAGCAGGTGATTGGGAAATTGGTAACCATAATAGCAACTGCTTGTTGAACGTAAGAAATGTGTTGAAGAACCAATTCAAGGAGCGTAACTTCTCTTACGTTGATGTGAAAAGGCGGGTTGATTTGCTACAATCGCGTCACTACACGTTCAAAAAAATGATAATGACGGCCGGAGTTCGTATGGTTGGTGAAAGACGGTATATAAACCATAAAGACTATTGTTGGCGTTTATGGGTAATTTTCTCTATACTTTAAGCAATCATTTATTTTATTCATTGTAAATATTTATTTCACGCTTCTATTACTTATTCTTACATTTATAGGATCGTGATCCCAAAATGACAAATACAATTGCATACCTAATGGATGATGAGCCATTCTTCGACCAACTTGAGCAGCTTTTCAATTTTGAAGATAATGATGTCGTCAGTGGACCATCTTCCTCAACTAGGCAATAAAATGAATTGGTTTAGCTATAATTGCTATTTCAAATGTTGGACTTCCATGAATATTGTAATAATAATATTGTATTAATTATTGTATAGAGTGATATATAGGTATCTTAAGTTTGTAAAAATTATGAAATAATTTAATAAATAAAGTTCATTATTATTATATAACATATATATAACACAACAACAAACTATTATACCGAATAAATATATAATTTTTTCATCTTAAATCAAAATTTTCAAAAGTAAATTATTATGATGTTACTTCATATATATTTTATATATTTAGTTAATAAATAAAATTATATATATCTATATATAATATATAAAACAAATAAAAAAATGTCATCTTGCCGTTTTCTTAAAATCTAACGGTTATTCAATTATTTTTATTTACTTAATAAATAAAATATATATATATATATATTCAATAAATATATTTAGAATATATATATATTTTATAAATACATATCTATATATAATTAAAAAATTAAAAAATGTTAACTTAATTTAAATTATGATTTAATATATATTTTTTCTTAATAAATAATTTACTTTTAAAATTTATAATTTAATATATATTCTTACTTAATAAATAAAAATATATATATATATTCAAAATAAATTATATACATATTATAATAATACGAAATAAAAAAAAACAATAAACGTCACCTAAGGTGACGTTTTTAGTTATATAGATTATAGGTTGTATATACACATATATATATATATATTTATTTATAAAATATATATTTATAAATAATAATATATATAATATCCGAATATATATATATAAATTTATATATTAGTATTATTATATATTTTTTTAATTAATTTAAAAGATATTAATTAAAAATAAAAAATTATTATTTAATTTAATAAATATTTTTATATATTATTATTATTACATATATTATTATTACTATATATATAATTTTTTTATATATTCACTTAATAAATAAAAATATATATATACATATTCAAAATATATATTCTTATTTATAAATAATAATTTTATAAATACATATATATATCATATATATTATAAAAATATATTTAAATATTTCTTTTATCTTAAATAAAAAAATATTTCTTTTATCTTAAATAAATATATATATATATATTTATTTATTTATAAAATATATATTTATAAATAATAATATATATAAATTTATATATATTATTAATTTAAAAGATATGAATTAATAAAAAAATTATTATTTAGTTTAATAAATATTTCTGTATATTATTATTACATATATTATTATTATTATTATATATTTTTTTTTATATATTCACTTAATAAATTTACAAAATATATATATATATACATATTTGAAATATATATATATATATATAGATATATATATTACAGGTTATATATATATATATATACAGGTTACATATATATATATATGTATACATATATATATATATGTATATATATATGTCGGTATCTATATATATATATGCATGTATATCACATATATATATCATGTGATACATATAAAATGAAAGAACGTCACCTTAGGTGACGTTCTTTCATTTTAATATAGAATCGTCACCTCCGGTGACGTTTTTTTGAAATAACGTCACCGGCGGTGACGTTTTACCTATTTTTAAAAACTGTTCGGAAACATGCCTATTTCGTAAATTTTTTTTTTTTTTGGCATTATTTTGAAAAAAAACCCTTGACAGAAATACCCTTTTTCCACTTAAAGTCAAATTTTCTATTTGGTTGAAACTGTGATAACCAATTCTATTTGTTTCTTTTTACTTATTTTTTTATTTTAATTTTTAAAGGCTTATAATTTTTTATCTCAACTTCGTTTTTTGTGAAAAATATATCAAATCAATCATTTTTTCATGATCTACAATTTGATATCCATATTGCATATATAATAATTTTTTCATGATCAAATCAATCATTTTTTCCACCCAAAGTCAAATTTTCTATTTTCTTGAAACTGAGATAACCAATTATATATTTTTTTCTTTTTATTTATTTTTTATTTTAATTTTTAAAGGCTTATAAATTTTCATCTCAACTCCTTTTTTTTGTGAAAAATATATCAAATCAATCATTTTTTCATGATCTACAATTTGATATCCATATTGCATATATAATAATAAAATTTTAAATTTTAAATATAAATTACTATTTTCATACATTAATTATGATATATTTTAATATTTAATATATTTTTATATTGTTGGATATTTTTATTTAAAATATTTTTTATCAAAATATATTTTATATAATTATGTATTTTATTTTAAAAAGTATATTACTATTTTATAGTAATTTATTATATTATTATATTTAAATCGTGCATTGTACGAAAGAAATACTAGTCCTTGTATATAAGTAGAAACGCTAAAAAATAGGAATCTGCCATGTGTATCACCACAAAATTAATATAAATAAAAAATCCTTAAAAATATATAAAAAAAATACATGTCATTTCTAGAAATTTTCAACAGTTTTTACTTAAAAATTATCTATAAAATTAAATGCAGGAAAAAATGTAATTTTTTTCTAACTAAAATCTTAAAATTCAAATGATTTTTAGTTTTTTTACAAATTCATTTTTGAAATGTGATATATCGTATTAATCGTCATGTTATGATCTTTAATTTGATACTAATATTGTATATATCAAAATAAAATATTATATTTAAAATATGAAATAAATATTTATGAGTTTACTAAAAATTGTTAGGGTTGAATAAAAAAATAAATTAAATATTATATGAATTGAGACAATGTAAAAAAATATTAAATATTTTTATAGAATAAAATAATAAATATTTTTAAAATTTACTTCGTCGTGCACTTTATTATTTATTAGATAAACTTTTTGAAAAAATAACGCACTAAATATAAGAAACTATACTTCAAAATAATTTGAGTGATACTCCAAAATTTATAATTTCTTATATTTACTACAAATTGAACATGTTATTTGATATGTAAAGAAAAACAAACACACACAAAATATAATTAGAAAATGCAATGCTTTAATTTTTTATTATTTAGAAAAAACAGTTTACTACATGTGTTAAATATTACAACGTCACACATATAAGTTATTAAATTTTTTAAATATTTTATAAGTATTTTATTTGTTCTATGACCATTTGCTTTGTTATATTTATATATTTTCATTTTTTATATTACTTAAACATTTATAATATTTTACAATAATAATAATATAATTTTATAAAATTTTATTCATATATAAATATATTTTATCTCATGCATCGCATGAACGAATAACTAGCTTAATATAAAAATAGGAACGCTGAAAAGTAAGAATCTATTATTTGTCATCACCCAAATTTTTTTTAATTAATATAAGTTAAAAAATCCCAAAAATATGATCAAATATATATGTCACATCTAGAAAATTTATTTCTTACAATAAAAATGTAATACAAATATATATTTTATAGATCAATATTATATTACAATTTTAAAAAGATTATTAACTTCTTAAGTAGAAATTTCAGACGCCATATTATAGTCGACAAAAACACAATTTACATGCGAATTCACAATAAAATGATGCGATAAGATAAAACAATAAATATTATCCAATGATTCTAATTATTATTTTGATACTATAATAAAATATATAAGACAAAAATATAACATTATTCAAACACAACATAGAAATATTATTTATCACATTATTCTTAAAGAACTAAACATAATTCTAAGCTATATTATTAATTTTAATAAATATTACTTAATTAATAATAATTTAAAAATTAAAAAAATATGTGTGACTATTTTGAACCTTCACAATTTTTAAGTAGACCTTATTTTTTTGAATCAAATTAGAAATTATTAAAATAACTACAATACCCTAATATTCAATTAGCCCAAAATTCATTCAAAATATTCAGCCAAACAAGTATATTTGATAGATTTTGCAAAATATTAGTAGTTGTTCGGCATGATGTTTCGAACAAACCTAAAACTAATCTACTCGTCTTTGTTTGACAAATAAGTTTCAAACGCGAACATATGTGTTCAACCAATTCTATCAAACACAAACAAATATTTTTGACAAATCATGTTCGAACTCATTCGAAATATTCAACCGAACAAGTGAAATAGCATTCGACAGGTTTTACCAACACTACTTTAGTTGTTTGACAAAATGTTACAAACTAACCTTAGACAAACATGCTCGTCTTTGTTCAATAAAGACAAACATACTCGTCTTTGTTCAACAAATAAATTTCGAATACAGACATATTTTCGACTAATTCTATCGAACACGAACATATGTGTTCGACAAATTATGTTCAAACACATTACAAACATACATACGGCAAATCCAAAAAAAAAAAATACAATTTTTTTTATTTTTTAATTAAAAAAGCATAATCCTCTAAAATAGATTAAGTTTTAACAAGATGTAGACCCAGTCAAAAAATAATTCATATATAAATATATAATTATGTTACTAATAAATTAATTTATTATTATATTATTATAAATATGAAAGATTTTGCAAGAAATAATAATGTATATCTAACCACAATCAAGTATACACTGACACTTGCCTGCACTTAATCCAACCGGGAAGAACAAAATAAAAATCACAGTTCTTAGTGTGTATGTATCATCAGTGGGCAGGCCCGGCCCGAAATTGGATTAAAGCTTAGCAAATAACGGCTTTCGCTTGTGGACTTGAGCTGATACTGCTTCTTTTAAATCGTCCGACAGAAGTACGCCGGAGTTCCATGTAGCAACATAATCCAAACCTTGATCCACCGTCAGCTCTCTGCTTTGTATCAATACTCGCTTCGTCCCGATAATAGCAAGAGGCGACCTCCCCGCAATCCCTGCCAAACCCCCACAAAATAAATATATAAAAAAAAAGGTCAATCGAAACATTTGGATGTGAATGACGAACTCACCCTCAGCAATTTCGGCGACCCCTTTCACCATCGCTTCCTTACTGCTGAAAGCCCTGCTGACCAATCGCAACTCCTTCGCCTCCGAACCCGAGAACCTCCGAGCCGTCAGAGCCAGATCCATGGCATTACCAAACCCTACAATCCCAGGAAGTCTCTGGAGCGTCCCTAGATCTGCCGCGATTGCCAATTCCACCTCTTTGACGGTGAACATCGCATCTTCCGTGCAGTATCTCAGGTCACAGGCGGTAATCAAATCAATACCTCCACCGACGCACGCCCCGTGGACGGCAGCAATCACGGGCTTCCTGCACTCCTCGATCGCCGACAGAGCTCGTTGCAGAAATTTTATGTCTCGGCGGAGCTTCTCCCTGGTGCGCCCGGAGTCCCCGGACTGGGAACCTAGACTGAGGGAGTCGAGAAGCTGGAGGTCGATTCCGGTGCAGAAGTGGCTGCCGACACCGGAAAGGATGATGACGCCGACTTCAGGGTTCCGATCGAGGGAGGAGAGAGCGTCTGGGAACTCGGTGAAGAAGTCGCCTGAAAGGGCGTTGCCACGTGATGGACGATTGATGAACAAATCGAAAACTCGAGACTCGGGGGATTTCTGTTTGATTTTCAGGGATTTGTACACTTCGCCCATTTTGCTTTCCCCGTCAGTGCGACCGAGTTTCGCTCCTGAAGAAAAATAATAAATGAATTCATCAGATAACGCAATCTTTATCAGTATATTTAATGGGCCTGCTTAACTGGTCAGCCCAAATTCAAACTACTCCCTCAACATTGGACTCTACCTAAAATAACGCTTACCATAGTTGCAGCCCATTACTTCAGGTTGGAATAAAATACATTCAACTGCGGCCCACTACATAGTTATGGGCCTTATGGCCCATTATGAGCTCATCTCGTAGCCACCGTTGGTATTGGAAAGAAGACTTTTAAGGTTGCACTTTTATTTCTTTTCACTATTTTTTTAAGTTCAACTTTGAAGATGGACTTGATAGAAGTGGATGGTGGTTGTTCGACCTTAAGTGATCGAACGAAGACAATATCATCTAACCATAAGTTACCGATCGTATGAAGCTTCGTTCAATCATTATAAGTCGAACATTCTTAGGGTTGTTCAAAAAACAATATTGAATGGGATAAAAAAAAATTCGTGCATCAACAACTATTTTGTTGTTGTTCTACAATTTCTGACAATGGTGAGATTAAGGTTTACATCAATTGATGGTAAGAGATAAGGGACATAAGTTGTTCGTGTTGTTACTAAGATATCTTACTTCTATTAATTTTTTAATTTACGCCTAATTAATTTGAAAATTATTGAAGAATGTAGTGTTATAAATTAAAAATTATAATTATCATAACAAAAGTAGAGTCATAATATTAAATTGTAAATTTTTATCTATCATGATGACTAATCAAGGCCCACATAATTAATACATAAAAGATTTGTTGATGCCTTAGTGGTCGAAAGATTAGTCCTCTACTTTAAAGATAATTTTTAAATTGGTTTTTTATTTTGTTATTTTGATAATGTTATTTTTTATTTTCTTAAGTGTCGAATTTATTTTTTAGTCAAAATTTAATTTTTTTTATAATTGTACGTGAACAATATAATTACGTTACAATAAGAATTTTTATTTTTCTGGTACACTTGTGGTCCCATAATCAATTATAGTACTTATTTAATGTCAAGTTATTTATTAGAGTGACACATTCATGTTATTTATTATATTAAAAAAATAAAAATAAAAATTGATATGGTGTACACAAATTATTCAACTAAATTTTTTAAATTTTAATTAAAAAGACTAAATTTAAATAATAAAAAAGATAAAAGAAAAAATAGAATTTTAGAATCATCTATAGGTCACGTAATGTCCTAAGATGATTAATGATGCTAATTTGGTTCAGTTTAATGGCGCCTCACATTGAAATAAATGCGACAAAATGGACAACTTTAAGGCACAATCATTACCAGATATTTTACTTTATGGATTGAATCAAATTCTTGGGGCAAAAGGCGAAATCCCTCGCCCCCAGGGCCCTCACCCCTCGGTCCGACAGAGATTGGTGGAGGAGTTAAATCATGGTAACTCAGCGGCCCATTAGGTGGGAGGACCAGTGCCTGGGGCAATCTGCCACCCAGGAACCAACTGAGCTGTCCATGCGGACGGATTGAATCAAATTCTGGGTTGTGCGAAGTCAAACCTAGTTGTATTTGAGTATGAGTCAAATTTTTAAAATAAAATTTTATATTATATATTTTTTAATGTAAAAATTTCAAAAAAAAAAGTAATAAAACATTTAATATATTCTAGATATTGATATTATCGTAAAAAATGAAAGACAAACAAATCGAAATAATAACTTAAATACAACTCGCCTCGTAATTCTGACGACAAAAGCATTAATCAAGTCTATATAATCAATTTGTGAAAAATTCTTAATATACAAAGATCATCCAATAAAAACATATTGAATGATATGTTTAGATCAACAATACCTTACAAATTATCCTTGCAAGTTAGGAATTGGTACCGGACAACTGGACCATGCCCCGGACAACTGGGCTACAGAACAATAATTTTGAGTTCTTTTAAATTTGTAATATTTTTGGGTTTCAGGCAACGGAGTCTTCTAACGAAATGTTATCGTGTACCTTCAGAACAACATTGTTTTAATTAAAATTTAAAGTAATATAATTTTGAACGAAATTACATCGTTTTGGCGTAATCTTATTTAATTATTATTCTCAATCCTCTCCCTTATCTTCTAACTATTTGATAATTAACCAAGCTGTCCCAATTACCACACATTTTGTCCCTTATCTCCTAATTGTGAATCATCACTACAAGTACAATTAGCTACAATTAGCGTACCATTATCTTAGTGTATCTTTAATTACCAAGTTATTGATTACTTGGTGTAGACATGCACAGTTTCGGTTCTGAATTAAGATCGGTGGTTCTAACTACTGGTTAACGGTTCAATTTAATCTTTGACTCAATTTTGATTTAAAATTAGAACTCAATTCAATTCTGATTTCAGGATATCTTATTTTCGGAACATACGATTCTGGTTTCAAAACTGCCGATTTTGATTAAAAACTGACGGTTTTAGTTCCAAACCGGCGGTTCCAATTGTGATTTTTTTTTAAAAATCGGGAATAGTGGAACCAGCTATGTGCTGGTTCAGTTTCAGTTCCACCCCTTCCGATTTCAGGAACCGACAATTTTAGAATTGAAACTGGAATTAACTGAACTGCGCCTATATCCAATTTGTTGTACTTTAATTACACCCAATTAATTGTCTAATTTCTTTATTTTCTTGTCAAATTTCATTATTATTAAAATACATACAGTAATTTAAAATGCGATAATCATAAATTTGGGAAAATTACAGATTTTATTATTAATTAAGTCCATCGAAAGCTGTTACACGGGATGAGAAAACTAAAATTGTGAATGGATCAAATGAATATTAATCAGCACAGTCATAATTTACTCTTCACGCAACGCAAACGACAAGTCCAGGTGATTCCAGCTGCACATTCACCTGGCTTGGTTCAATACTCAATGCGCAGGGTACAACTTTGGTTTCTTGGCGGCCAACACCATCTTGGTTGACCTCTACGGGAATAACGGCAGTGGTTGCAGTGACTATTTTGTCCTCAGAATCGACGGCGTCAGGTGTCCCTACCACCACGATATTTATGACCTCCTGCTCACCTGATTTTTTCTCCTCCACAATTTCAGGCTTAGCGTTTCGGAAGATACCATATAGCACCATTTGGAGCATACCCAAGAAAAACCCCACCACATTCGGAAGCTACACAAATACTCACAATAATTAGCCACGTGGATATATATTAAGAGAGAATTCTAGAATACGGTTCTAACTTTTGTGGGGTAGCCCTGTAAATTAATTTATTTTTACAAATTTGTTCTACATTGTATTAAACGAACGAATTTTGATCGTATTTTACTCAAAACTAAATTCTTCATCTAGATAATTAACGAGCAAATAAAACGGTGTTGCATTTTATCTGATGAGAAACTTAATTTTTGAATGAAATAAAATTAAATTTATACAATTAAAAAGATAAATGACAAAATTGTACGAGATAAATTTTATGGCAGACCAAAAGCTATTTACAAAATAACTGTAGGGCGGCCGTAAAATTTGTCCAGTAACTTTATACTTTTACAATTTTATTCTTAATTAAATGAATCTAGCATTGTCTACTTGAAAATTGAATTTTCTCAATGAAAAATTTAATTTAAAAAAACATGACTAAACTTGCACAATTAAAAAGAAGTTAAGGATAAATTTTTGACAGGCTAGAAACTTCTAGAATTCTACAATTTGCGTTGTTAATTTACTCAATTACTGATTCAGTAAAAATCGATAATGATTCTTTCACTTACCGCCACACACAAATCCTTTTGAAATACCCCATAGGCGAACCACATAACTGCACTCAGCGTCAAGAAGAACGACAACGGGAATGGCATGAACTCAACACTTCTAGTTCGGACAACTTGAAACTATACATTTAGAGAGAGAGAGAGAGAGAGAGTTACAAATCCAGCACTTGAAGCTGTATGTACACAAGACAACAGATAGATGTAAATCCTTACCACAATGCTTAAGGGTGCTGCGAAAACACTAACAGAAACAGCAACACAAATCCATCCAACAATCTGGGCTCGAACCTCACCATGGAATGTGAAGAAAGTGAACAAGAAAAGCAAAGACAACAGCCCCACATTCATAAGGACCAAAAGCTTGGCAGTATGAGTCTGGAAGATCATCAACACAGAACCAGTAAGTCTTATAAGTCCATATATATATATATATATATATATATCAACATCACGTGCTCAATTTAATACCATGTAAAATGTTAATCACCCACCCTGGCTTTCTTTGATGCATAGAAGAGGTACATGCAGATGTAACCAGTCTCAATAATGCACCCGAACAGGTTGATGGAGATTAGAAGGATAGCATTTGGCTTCAGCAACGCATAGTACATCCACAGCATCGCCGAGAAAAGTGCTACCGCATAAGGCAACGAATCGAATCCCATAGTTGATTTTTCCTTGTAAATTCGCATAAACGTCGGCCTGCAACGACGAGCTTTATTTGTAAAAATCTTCCGCAAATCAATGAACACATCGCTATCAATGCGAAACAATTTATGAAACGAGAGGTTTTGAATTCGAAACTGCCAACTTACAGTGGAGCAAGGTACACAAAGATTGAAATAACGTTACCTGCATCATAAAAGAAGATTACAGTTTATCAGTAAAAACTAGTTCAACAAACTAAGTTGTTCACACGAATTCTTCTGTCCAAGAAGAATTGGTAGTGTTTATGAATGACATATAATGGCATGCAAAGGTGATTATAATTAATTAATCATTTGAAAAAGAAAAATGGAAGAAGGGAGTTTAATGCATGAATTTCTTACCAAAGATGCCAAATGTAAAGGCCCATGGGTGGTGAACATCAAAGATGGCCATAACTGGGAACACAAAACGTATAAACACCACACTCTGCTTAAGCAGAAGAAGAAGAAGGAGGGTCTCTTCAGAAACCCTTTGCTATTTTAGAACTTCTCTCTCTCTCTCTTTCTAAAACAGAACTTGTGCAGAATGGAAGTATGGGAAGAGGGAGATGAGTTATATAGGGAGAGAGTTCCCGCAGAGGACTCATCCTTGTTGCATGACAAAGTGGAATTATTAGTAGGTAGCGTACGATAAAATCATTCACCAAACAGCTAACCAAGGCTGCATCACGTGCCCTTGCAATCGCGTGCCCATCTAACTCCTATTTCCAACGTTAGATACACATTAGTGTGTGTGTTTGTTTAAAAAAACATTGTGGCTCGAAAAACTGATTTAAAGCGAAAAGCTGGAAGCAACACCTCACCTACTTTAAATTGATTTTGGCTCTTCTTAAATGTTAATTTAATGAATAATAAACTTTAAATTTACTATATAATAACGTCATTTAAAACATACGGTATAAATTATAATTAGTTAATTTTCATAAAATATTTAACTTTTAAAGTACTATTATTGATATTATTATTATTTGGAATGGAGGCCCGGAGTATGAAGTAACATGGATATATGTGATTAAGACGACGGTCATATAGAACGTCAGGTGGCGGCGACAGTATGTAGATCATTACGAACAAAATTATATATATCAAATATATTTTTTTCACTTATGTATTGCGTGTAGAACATTAAACACGAGTTGTAAAATATATTAATATGAAATACGATTTAAAGCAGACATGAATTTATGTGATCAGAAGATGACGGTCATACTGAGCGTCAGGTGTCGGCGGCGTTATGTATGTCATCACGAACAAAATCATTTATTTCAAAGATATTTTATTTACTTATGTATTACGAATAGAACGTTAAACACGAGTTATATAAGATATATTAATATAAAAATATGAAACACGATTGGAAGCATAAGTGGATATACGTGATTAAAAGATGACGGTCGTATTAAACATCATGTCATCACAAATAAAATTATTTATTTCAAATATGTATTTTTTTACTTATGTATCGTGATTAAAATATTAATTATGAATTATAAAATATATTACGATGAAACACAATTTAAAATAGCAGTACGTGGCATCGCGAGGAAAGGGGGTGGAAAGAATCACGTGAGAGCATGGAACTTTAAGTGGCGTTTATCATCTCTTTTGTGCAGAAAAATATGCAGAAAACACGCAGCCTTCGAACCATCACCTTATGATTTGTCCCTTTTCTCCACCGTTCCTCATTTTTCTGTTACTGTTCATTTCCTCCCATCATTATTTTTGTTTGCAAGAAACCAAATATATATATATATATATATTATGTTATTCAATATATATATGCACAATAGATATATTTTTTTTCTTGTGGGTGTACTTTTATTTAAGTGATCGAGATTCTTTATTTTATTTATTTATTTTATAAAATATATAATTTTATTAATAAAATTAAAATTTGAGAAGAAACAGAAAACGAAATTAAAGATGGGTGCGTGATGTTTGAGCTGTTACGCATTTCAGAAATTAATGTAACGATTAAAAAGTATGAAATAGTGTCATCAATTATGAAGCTGTTATTTTTCGTTCTATTTCAAGTTTGGAACTACATATTATATTTTGAACACCTATGCTAGGTGGGATCCACAACTTTTGCATGGACACGTGGCTGGTTCATATATATATATATATTTCTTAATGTTGCTTCTGTTTATATTTGTCATAAGCAGTATTAGAATGGAGACATCTATACTAATATAATAAAAAAAATATATACAAAATAATGTCTTTTTTATATTTTATTTTTAAAATATTTTTCTAATTTGTTAATCAAATAATATTTTTGTTTTTATTTTTTTATATAATATATATCAAATTGATCATTTTTCATGATGTATAACTTTAAACCTACATCACATATTAAAAATAAGATACTAGATTTTAAAAATACAATTATATTTTAGCTGATTATTTGTGTTATATTTGAATATTTATTATGTATTGAATTATTGGTATTGGATTGAAGTTTTAAATAAATATTACCTAGTAATTTTTTCAAACAAAACTCTATTATGTGGATGGAGGAAAGATTGGATTTTCTGTAAAACGGCTGCACATGTGATACGATTTAAGGTGTTACTTATGTAACTATAAAGTATTACTTATTTAACTATAAAGTATTACTATTTTTTAATGTAACTAATCAGTTTTAATACACTTAAAAAATAATGATATTTTATTGTTAAATATGTAATACTTTATAGTTAAACAAGTAATATCTTACATCGTGTCACAAGTGCAACTATTTCACATGAGTTTTTGCGTGGAGTAAATTCTTTGTTATGGATAAATATATCTTTCACATATCTTTATCGATATAATAATAATATACTTTAAAATATTCTTAAAATTTTACTATGAAATATTAATTTATTCAAAATTATATTATAAGTATTATATATATATATATATATATGAGTGAGTTTCATGTGCATTGACTTCACTATGTATTCGATCCACAATATTACTTATTTATCTGAAAAAATTACTATTTTTCAAGGTAAATAATCAGTAATAATACTTTTCAAGTAAATAAATAATACTTTTAAGTTAAATAAGTAATATTTTTCATCAAGTTGCACGATATAAATTTTTGCATGTATAAGCATATAAACATATAATATATATATATATATATATATATATATAATAGAGAAGGGTGATGTAATAATTGAAAGTATGATGAAAGATTTAGTGTCAATGTCAAGCAAATAATTGTGGTGATGATAAGATTGCATGATTGGAAAGAATTGAAGTCAAGAATCGAAAGCAATCATAAATGGGTTTATGGATGGGAAGAAATATAACACTAAATGATTGCACCAATGCTGGAGCCATATCTATGTTTGTGGTGATTTCCATCCCCTGGTGGCACCCTTTCTTCTCCATGTGGCCTCTTTCTCCATTCCTCCATTTATCTTCATTACTTGTACCATTTCAACCAACTTTCTCTTCTTCATAAAATACCAAATACATGGGCCTCCTCACAAAACCCTATTCACATTTAACCAGTCATGACGTCATCATCATTTTTTTTCTTTTATTTATTTATTTATTATTATTTTTTTGTGGCTCAATAAATCAAGAACCCTCTCGTGCTGCCACCGAGGGAGGTAATGATGAGTGTGGAGAATTTAAGAAGCCCGTACGTACAATTATTTGAAGGGGAAAAAAAATCTGTTTGCTGCAGTGTACCGAATTGAATGAGTGGGACAATATAGATATACATCTGTAAGAGGCTTTATTTGATGAGGTGGCACTGTAGGAGAAAATGGAAATGGGAATATGTGGTGATTGAATTAAGAATCAAGAGACTGCTTACGTGGCTTTGTGTAGCCACGCAAAATTATGTGTTCTGATATATATGAGAAATTCAGAATCAAGGGACTGCTTACGTGGCTTTGTGTAGCCACGCAAAATTATGTGTTCTTCTGATATATATGAGAGAGAGAGAGAGAAAGAAAGAGAGCGCGTATTTGATATATTGCAAAATCTTATAGAACACTTTGTTTAATTTAATATAGAATATTATTTATTTATTTATAATATATTTAATAGAATAATATTTTTAAATAAATAAATAATATTTTTTAATTAAATAAATAATATTATGAATCGAATACACGCTGCATTTTACGTACAAAAAATTGACTCTTAATTAATATACATATATATATATATGTATAAAGTTAATAGAAACGAGGAAGAGTGGAAGTTAGGTAGATGACGTGCGAGCAGTGACCATAAATTCGGCTTCAACTAATTAAAAATTATGCAAATCACAGAGGGTATGTTAAATCATATGATTAAAAAATAATGGATATGTTTTGTTTAATAATTAAATGATTAATTAGTAATTATTGAAATTTGTAGGGTAGACATCATTTTTATTAGAAAATAAATTTTAGGATTAGATTAATCTAACTCATATAGTAATCAAGTTTTAATACAAATACAAAATTTGAACAAATTCTCCATCCATATTGGTTGAAGCCAATGCAAACATACCCAAAATACTCATGTTTGTTCGAATTTAAGAATAGAGTGATAATTTTTGACAAATATGATAACCAGAAACGAACTTAATACAAATATAGCAAGTTCGGGTCGATTTTTTATGGGTTTGGATTGAAATCGAGTGAGACCAAATAAAACGAAAAGAAATGGGTAAGGTCGAGCTAGCCACTATTGTATTGGGGAAATAATATATTGTAATTTCACAAGAAATATAAAAGTATTTTTGTAAAAAGATTATGTACATATAGGAAAAGCTCTACCATATGTAATTTCAATTATTATTTTGTAAATTAATAAATTTGTACATTAATATATATCAAAATTATTTTATAGGTTATTAACGTAATTTTTAATATTAAGGTCTAATTAAATTTGTCAGATCAATCAGTAAAAAAAGTACGTAGTGTTTAGGTTGCAACTCTTACATGAATAATTAAATGGTTCAAATTTGAATAAAAACCGATAACAATCATGTTCCAATTCAACTCCTAAATACACGGCACAAATTGTTTAATATCCCTACAAACATAAATTAATTAAAGTTAAAATTAAAATATAAAGTTCTTAAATTCAGTATTCCATCTTCTATTTCAAAATATGTAATACACAATATATATTAATTAGTAATGTCATTATATACACGTGTTAGATAATTATTTTAAGATAAAAAGTAAAACACGGAATAACGGTTTAATTGACTTATTTCTACTGTATTATTATTGATATTAATTATAAAATGGCTGCCTAATCCCACTCAACGAATTAATGATTAATTTTGTATTGAGGGTAAGCATTTATGTAGCA
Organism: Caryopteris x clandonensis; assembly: GCA_028749325.2. Classification (NCBI taxonomy): domain Eukaryota; kingdom Viridiplantae; phylum Streptophyta; class Magnoliopsida; order Lamiales; family Lamiaceae; genus Caryopteris; species Caryopteris x clandonensis. The sequence continues at coordinate 2,633,255 of JAPYKT020000019.1, read as the reverse complement.
GCAACAAATAGTTACGAGACGCCAATAGATATCGTGTTCATCTCAACTTGGAGAAGTTGCATAGTAATGATGGCAATTAATGGAAGTTTAACCAATATAGATGTATGCATAAGGTTTAATTTTTATAGTCTTAAATGGAGTGAATTTTCACGGTTAGTTTAATTTTAGTTTTTTAAATAATGTTAATAAAATATAAGTCAGTCTCCTGTAAAATGGTTGAACGTGTGACACAATTTAAAATAATAGTCTTCTGTAAAACGGTTGAACGTGTGACATAATTTAAGGTATTACTTGAGTAACTATAAAGTATTACTAGTATCACTATTTTTTAAGGTAACTAATCAACAGTAATACACTTAAAAAATAGTAATACTTTATAATTAAACAAGTAATACCTTAAAATCATGTCATACCTTAAAATCATGTCACACGTGCAATCGTTTCATAAAAGTTTTTATGATAATATATATATATATATATAGATATATTGATTGTATTTAATATATTTTTGAACATTTTATCCATTTTATTTTATTTTATTAGAAGGCTATTGTTACTCTAAATTATAAAGTGCATGGTAACAAAGTTGGAACGCATAAATGCAATTAATGTTACTATAAACTAGTCTTTCGTGCAAGACATGGTTTGTAATATATTGAAAATTATATATATTTATAATATAATTTTAAGTTAGTAAATATTTAATTTTTTTTAGTTTACTGATAAAAACACGTAAAAAAAAAATATAACTTGTATAAAATAATATATTCACTCCGTCTCAAAATAAAAGTCTTATTTCTATCATAAAATTATTTCTTGTATCAAAATTAAATATTTAATAAAAAAATTTTACCGTCCAAATTCAATATACAATAAATATTAAAAATCCAATCCAAATAATCTACAAAATATAACTATATTTATCACATCTAATATCTCATTTTAGTATATATGATATATGTGTAATATTAATTTAATGTGTTATACATAAAAGGCAGAGTAGAAACAAAAAATTATTTATATTTTAACAAAAAATATTTTAAAAATAAGTAAAATTCAACTCATCAAAAGTTGACACATTATTAATAAAAATATTTCATTTTTAAGAATCTTAAAATAAATAAATAAATTATATTTACACTATTCTATTATAATATTAGTATAGATATCATTTATTTATTCATAATTTATCATTTATATGTAATGCCTCATAGTTTTGCCATGTTATTTTATTCGGGCATTATTATGTATCCGTTTATTTAGCATGGGCTAAGCCATGTTATATATTCCAGTTTATGAAGTTCTCTCAAGCTTGATTATGTTCCATACCCTATTTATTTGTAGGGATGTTAAAAGGGCCATGGCCCGACGGGCCAGCCCGTTTAGCCTGAAAATTTTGAGGGTTAGGGTTTGATTTTATTAGTCCGTTCAAAAGTCAACCCGTTTAGCCCGAATCCAATTAGTCTGAAATCCTATAGAGCTAGCCCGCTTAGGGTTAGGGCTAACCCGATAGCCCGAACTTTTCTTCTTATTTGTCTATTTTTTAATATAGAATTAATAATATACACCATTTTTAATTATTTTTCATATACCATATTTGGTTTTTAGTAGAATATATTAAAATTTATATTTAATTAATAGAAGATTCTAATTAATGTGATTTAAATTTAGAACTTAAATGTAACATGATTTCAAATTTTATGACAGTGAATGCTCTTAAAGCCATAATTGAAAGCATAAAATAGTGTATATGACTTAAATGTTTGAATCTTTAAATTTTGTATAGTGATATAAAAGTTCTAAAATATATAATCTTTTAATTTTATCTAATGTATTTTAAATAGAGCATAATATGCATTTAATTAAAATTTTAAATTTAAATATATAATTTGACTATTTTGACTCATAACCCGATAGTGGCCCGATTAACCCAAAAACCATTAGGGTTAGGATTATGTTCACCATAATCAAGCCCGTTTAAATTGACCCGATTAAATTAAGGCTCGATTAACCCGAAACCCACTAGGGCTAGCCCGAAACTGACAGGACTAGCCCGTTTAACATCTCTATTTATTTGTAACTCATGCATGCATCATTTTATTTTTATAAATTTTAATATTTTATTACATTTTATAAGAGCCCATTTATTGTTATCCCAAAAATTAAGTTTAATATGAAGTCATGTTTGCACAACATAAAAGTGTACTGTGTGAAATCATGTGTTTGAGTGTATGTATGTGTTGTTGTACTATGATTTTGGTTCTGAACTGTGACAGTTTCGAAAACTGATGATTTTAATTATAAAATAAAAAAAATCATAATTATAGAGCTGACGATTTCATAATTAGAATCGAAAGAGGCGCAATCACATGTTTGAGTGCATGATGTATATGTTGGTGGATGAGAATGCACTAGTTAAGAAGTCTGGTCAACAAGTTTAGGTAGGATTAGAACATCTCTAATCATCCTTACTCAACAAGACTTTTTATTCAACAAGAACTCAAAATCCTTTAAATGTGTATAATAACAAGAACACATTATCTTCAAAACGGGTTACATACTAATCTCAATCCACAATAAGTTATTAAAAAAGAAAATTCTGCTTTATTATTTTTATTTTATTATTTTTATTCCTACTATTCTAAGCTGGGCCAATCAACCATGTCTCCTCTGAATTATTGCAACCGTGTCTCCGCTAATCGTAGTACATGACCAAAAATATCAAATAGCCAACTGTCTCAATTCCAAAAAAAAAAAAAAAAATAAAAATAAAAAAATAAGTAAAAAAAGTTTCAAAAGGTGCAATGTTTTAATTTTACTTTATAATACATTTAAAACATATATATTTATAATATAATTTTTAGTAAATTAATATTTAAGAATACTCAAATATTTATTATTTTTATAAAGATATGTAAAAAAATATAATTTCTGAATCACAAATAAGAGTCTTGTTTCTATAATTAATTTATTAATTGAATTAAAAATTAAATTATTTAATAAGGTTTTTAAATTGATTTGTCAGTCATATACAAGTAATCCAATACACAATAAATATTCAAATAACCAAATATTCAACAACAAAATAATTATATTTTTTGGATCAAATATCTCATTTCACCATATGAGGTATGAGTGTCAATTTAAGATCACAAAAGAATGATTAATTCAATAAAGTTTACACAACAAATATATTAAAAATGCAAAAATTATTTATATTTTAGCAAACTAGAAAAATATTCTATAAAAAATATAAAATTCAACTAATTAAATATTGATCCATAATTTTTCAAAATATTTTCCACTTCTAAAAACAAAAAATGGGCAGGATAACTACTCTTTTTTAGAAAAAAAAAATTAAAAAAAAAAATGACTCGTTTTTAGGAACGAAGGGATAATATATTTTCTAGTACACAGTAGAAAGCAATCTGAAAAGTTTTTTTTTTTTTTTTTTGTCTAAAGTAGTTATTTATTTTGTCTAAAGTAGTTATTTGTCACCACATAATTACTAAATTATCACTATATATATTACAAATAAAATTTACAAAAAATTGGTGAGCTTCTGAATTTACATAAGGAAGTATTTAGTTTAGCTTAAACTATTATTTATTTTAATAAATATATATTATTGTATTGTATATAACCAAATATATGGACAATATAAATATAAGCTAAAAATAATTTAATCAAACTACAATTGAAAATTAAGGAATTCATTAATAATATTTTAATAATAATAATAATAATAATATGTAATATTTCATGAAAACAATATAATATTTCAATTGAAATTTATTTGCTAATATGTACACAGTACACATATATACAGCCATTTAACAGTTTCTTCAGTTTTCCTTTTCTTATTGGAAAATAATAAAGATATTAAAAAGTCTCACCTCTTATTATTTATCTGTTCACGCCACTACATTTTGCATCAATAATTTTACAAGTGGATTTCATGATAAAGTTAATCACGAAAGCTCAACATTAGTGTTACCCAATGTTGCTCGAAATGAGCAACACCAGGGTTCTATGGTGTAGTGGTTAGCACTCTGGACTTTGAATCCAGCGACCTGGGTTCGACTCCCGGTAGGACCTCTTTTTTGTTGTTTTTCACTTCTTTTAAATTATCTTTTTTATAGGTAACCAATTTTTTTTGTTCTTTTTTAAAAATGATTTTACATACGTATAAACTAAACAACGATGCATCAGCCTTGACAGATATACTGGGTTTGGTCTTGGTCTTGTTGTTCGGAACCAAGAGGGCCAGCTTAGGATGTGTCAGCAAGACAGAAATGTTATTTTACCTTCAAGAAAAAAAAAAAGAAAAAAAAAAGTATGTCTTAGCTGAATATATGTTATCTATTGGGGGCCCAATTATTTTGGGTTATTTTTATAAGAACTCTATGATTGTCCAGCAGTCTCCATTATTGCCAATGGGCCAAGGTTTAGTGGGCTGGCCTGCTTAGCTTGAAACATATTTTGTTACTAATTTTTAAAATATCTCTTTTTATTTATCAAAAAAATATTATTATTTAATCAGTATTGATAATCTAACATAATTCTCCACATAGTTATAAATTAAATTGGAAAAATATTTAAAAAACACAATTTTTGATAATTCTCTCTTCTTTTTTACACATAATTCAATTGTGACACATATATAGTTGGTTGTTTAAAAAAATGCATGTGATAGCATGTCATAGTATTAATTGTTTAGAATTTGGTATGTTAGGTTTTGTGTGAAAAAGTAACTCAAATGGTGTGTGATGTTAGGCTGTAGTCATGAGATTCACCAGCTGATGTACCTATATATGTAGTTGATAATGAGTAGTAATAAAGTCGTGTTTTCGATAGGATCTTTTATTCTATTTCGTAATCCATCTTTTGTTATAACATAATTATTATACGTCAGTTATATACAGTGACATCACTAATTAAAACATGATATGCACTAAAAATAATGGAATAGAAGATGAAATACGAAATAAAATAGAGGATTCAAATCCCGCCTGTGCGAAAGCATATAACTTCCAACTACATTATTCATCAATCACACCAAATACTATAATCAAACCCTTTGAGGCCCCTCCATCCCTGTCTTCTTCCTCTCCCGTGATTGCAATTATGTAATCTCTCTCTCTCTCTCTCTCTCTGTAATTACAGTCACAGGCACTTTGTTTTGTAGCTACTGAATTCCGAATTCTGATTACAGTTGGTGGGGAATCATTATTAGCAATAACCAGGCCTGCATCTTATATGTATATATGTATATGTATATTTGAAGTATATGTTTGAAATGAAGTACTCCAGGGCTTCGAGGATGGTGGTGAAGCTGCAGACAGTGGTGGTGTTTATGTTGTACCCGTGTTGGATGGTGGCTCAGCCCTCCTCACATATTTCCATACTGGGTTCCGTCTATTGTGATGTGTGCTACCACAACTCCTTCTCCGACCACTGCTACTTCCTCCCAGGTAACTCCATATTCTACCATTCTCTAAATTTTCTTTGTCTGATCATCTATGATATAACTAATATATCCGCATCACTGTCTTTTTAACCTTATTCTATGTTTAATGTTTTATTTTTCACCTTTTCAAGTTCAATACTTTCTCCCGATTTTACTATTTATTAGATAGTAAAGAAGTCCATTTGCCCTTAATGCTGGTAAGCCTCAAAAGTTAACATATATGGCACACAGGGCTGACAATTATGTTCGACCCTATAAACAACACCATCGATCTTTTTCAATTTTCTTAAAAAAAATAAGGCTCGAGATAAAGTTCACTTCAGTGTTAATTAAAAAATGAGATCTCTCATGATTTTAGACATTGTATGTATGATGATCAGGTGTGGATGTTAACATAGAGTGCAAACTGAAAGCAAGTTCAGCAGGGACCACAGAAGAGATCTCCTTCTCGGTGAACAGAACCACCGACAGATATGGAATGTACAAGCTGGACATACCCTCTGTGGACGGTGTCGACTGTACGGAAGATCCGACCATCCAGTCCTTCTGTCGGGCCAACTTGATACGAGGTTCTCCTTCTATCTGCAACACCCCCAGTACCAGAAGCACTTCTTCTGAGCTCACCCTTAAATCCAAACAAACCAATGCATGCACTTACACCTTGGGTGCCTTGAGTTTCAGACCATCAAAAATAAACATTACCTTATGCAAATCCCCGGGATTCGAAATCCAGAATTCTTGGAATGCTTCAAAGTTCTTCTTGCCCTACATTCCTCCTTATGTATTACCTTGGCCTAATTTTCCCCAGCTACCACCTTTGCCGCAGTTCCCCCCGCTGCCGCCGTTGCCGCAGTTCCCCCCGCTGCCCCAATTCCCGCCGCTGCCTCCATTGCCACCTTTACCTTCCTTCCCGTTCCCTCCTGTTACTCCAAATCCGCCAACCTTACCTATTCCACTGCCACCGACTGCAATTTTCACCCCACCACCTCCACCGCCGCCGCCGCCGGTATTCAACTTCTGGGATCCGAGAACATGGATACCACATTTGCCCCCATCTCCCCCCACAAATCCGAGCAACCAGAATCCATAATTTCAATAACAAGAAGTCTGTTTTTCCCAAATTCTGTACAAAGAAAGTCTACCAAAGGATGTGGCCTGAAACCGAAGAACTTGATGAAATTCGAGCCATTGTCGTCTGCCAATGAAAACTGCCGCGGTTCAGTTTCCTTCACCTTGGCTTGCTGACAGTTGTAACAATCAGTTTGCTTTATTATTTGATCTCCATTTACTATATTGTAAAGTAGTAATATACATGATATATATACATTATTGATACGCCCCCCTCTCTCTCTCTAAGTTGTTTGAGGCGTTCGTCATACGGGCACCGAACGCTCTACAATGCATTCGGTTTGCAGGCGCCGTCTAGTGTGTGTGTGTGTGTATTCATTCTTGAAATAGTTCAACAAAATTGACAAAAAATTACTGAAACTCTATTGTATTAGACCTGAATTTATTTATAACACTAGACATGCAGATTCGATTTCGATTAAGATCAAGATTTGCAGACACCTACTGGAAGGCCTGCTATTTTGAGCCCATCAGATTATTAGTTTAGCAGCCAGTTATGTGAACCAACGTGCTCTATAATTTTTTATTTTCTCTTTTGTTTACTACATATCAAAAACGTTCCGAAGGTTTTGTCTCGCGCAATTTTAGAGCAACCCACCCTTCCCAACTATTGACAAAATTCCCCTAAAAAGCTCCCTTAATTGTACTTACCCGCCATAAAGGCCACTTGGCGGGCTTGTCTATTTGAACGACTATTATTTTTTTCGTGCAATACACGATTTATAATATAATAATTTTTTTATAAAAATAGTAATATAATTTTAAAAATAAAATACATAATTATATAAAATATAATTTGATAAAAATTATTTAAAATAAAAATATCAACAATATAAAAATATATTAAATATTAAAATATACTACAATTAATGTATGAAATAGTATTTTATATTTAAAATTAATATTTTATTATTATATATACAATATGTATATTAAATTGTAGATCACGAAAAATGATTATTTTGATATATTTTTTTACAAAAATGGAGTTGAGATAAAAACTTATAAGCTTTTAAAAATTAGAGTAAAAAACAAATAAAAGAAGAAGAAAATCTGATTGATTATCATAGCTTCTAAAATAGAAAGTTGATTTGAGCAAAAAAAATAGCATTTTTGTACTTTAATTCAACTGTTTTGTTTTTATATAGTTATTGATGTTGAACTGTGGCAGGACGGCACGGCTCAATTGGAGCAAAGAATAGCGGGTCCTTTCTCAATTCTACCCCGATTCATTCGGGAAAGCCTTTCTCCAAGTAGCTGCTACCACAGGAGCAAAGCCGGTTCAAGAAAAAAAAAAACTACAGATGGTTAATGACAAAGTCTAACAAATAACTCGACTTCTTGATTATATATATATATATATATATATATTGTGTGTGTGTGTGTGTAAGATTTAAATACTTCAATTATTACATGTATAAGTTGGTCATAAGTCGTAGAAAAAAAAAGAAGTTGTTGATAAGTCAAAGAGGTATACATCCAAACGAAAATAATTGATTAATATAAACAGTTTTAGGCAGCAGCATGACCTAATCAAATGTCCTGGCTCACATAATTAAAATAAATTTATGAAATTAAACTCAGAGGAGCTTATAAATAATTATTAATGTCAAATGTCAAACATCATAAATAATAATTAGCCCTGGACAAAAACATACGACTTCTTCATTAATTTTGCTGATCTGTCGTTTAATTCATTAATTTGCATCGAATAATAATAACCTAGATTCAAAAGCATATATAACTCCACATGGATGGAGTTACTGTATTACCCCCACAGGTACACATGCACACAGACAAAAATATATATGAATCCATGGGCTAAAGAGGAACTAAAATCATCCTTCTTCTTCTTCTTCTTCTTCTTCTTCTTCTTTTTTTTTTTTCTTCTTCTATGGTAGGCTGGAAAAAATTCAAATCATAATGATACAAATTGTAAAAACCACTTGCCTAGTGACGTGTTGACCATTTCCTCAAACTTAATTTCCAACCCACAATCATAATTCACAGAAACTGGCCCCTCCATGTCGTTGTAAGCTTTGGCCTTTTAAATTATATACAAAATATATCAATAATTGCAAATATTAAAATCCATTAGGCTAGGGTTGACACTTAATTTATCTCAAAGACTAAAAAAAAAAAAAAGAAAAAAAAAGAAAAGGTCGTCATGACCTCTGATCTGCAGCTATATATGTGGGAAATTATTAAAGCTTCCCAACTCAAAAGAAAAAAAAAAAAAAAAACTATATATATATATATATATATATATATATATAAATAGACATCTTCCATTGAGGCTCTCTATTGTTCTGTACTCTTAGACTTTTTCAAATTCATCTATCATCGTTTTAGTATAAGTAAACCCTCGTCTTCAGCTGATTAATACGATCTTTTTTGTTCTTGGATGATTCAGTGCTTGTGTATGAAGCTGATTAATGCACGATGAGTAATACGATGAGGCCGAGGATGAAGGTCATGTTTTACCTAGTGTACGACCGAGGTTGAACCCTAATTTCACTAATATTGTTAATTCTCTCTTTTAGCTTAAGATTATTCTGTATAGTATACACTTTTTTCTTTTTTGTTTTTTCTGTTGGATACAAGAAAAATGGACTCTCCCAAAGCCAAAGGTAAGAAAGGGCTAATCTCAAAAACATGGGAACGCTGCAAATCATTTAGTGGTGCCACTGGCAGGAAAGGGTCATCAGGAAAGCCCCACCCCCGGCCCCTGAAGAGCAAATCGTGGCCCCGAGGTCTGATCGTGAACGTCCACGCGCCGAATCAAAAACCTAAGAAATGGAGCCGGGTGGCCCCGGATGGATGCTTTTCGATCTACGTGGGACCCCACAAACAGAGGTTCGTGATCAAGACGGAGTACGTGAACCACCCTCTCTTCAGGGTTCTGTTGGAAGAAGCTGAATCAGAGTACGGATACAGCAGCGACGGACCTCTGGTGCTTCCATGTGAGGTTGATCATTTCATCACGGTGCTGACGGAGATGGATTCTGATGAGATCAAGATTGGTGGGAATCGGGCCGGCTGTAATTTCGTGGCCCGGAGTCACACTTCTTATCATCTCCTCACCCCGCCAAGATTGATTCCCATCAATTATTACAACTAGCTAGTGCTCATCAAAGTCCTCGTGGTTAATCCTTGTAAAAAGAAAACAGGTTGTCCAGTGCTGTGCTGTCATATTTTACAGTGACTAATGGCATTTCATGCCTCCCGTGGATGAGCGTAAAGTAATGGGTTTGAATCAGTTTCCATGTCTGTTTCTGCATTATCATATTTTGTCACAGAGATTAATCATCATGTTTGTGTTGAATGTTGATCCTGTGTACTTTTTGTATTAATTAGACATAAAGGTGGAAATGGATTATGAATACAATCGCATATATATATACACACACTATTGCTCTTACATTCTTTAATTATTTATTTAATTAGAATATATTTAATTTATATTCATTAATTTTACTCAGTTCAATATATGATCTATAATTTCATGAATTTTAATTATAATCTTTGATTTTATTTTTATTTTGTTCCATTTATATATATTTAATTCATTAAAATTTCAAAAATTTATCAAAAAATGATGACGTAACACTTCTAAAATCACTTTTCTCATCCTTATCATCATATCACCAATTTCCAACAAATTTTTAAAATTTCAGTAAAATTAAATACAAATTGAACAAAATAAAAAAGATTATAATTTTTATTAAAAACCCATAAAATTAAATAAGACCCAAAATTACAAAGTCATATATTAAAATTTCCCCATTTATAAATATTTTGCAGCTCAAATAATTGGCTTAGACTTGAGACTTTAGCAGAGCCAGAAAAGAATAAAAAAGTACAGAAAAATAGTATAAAAGTCGTAGCCCTTTCTGTCGGGTACTGCAAATTTCTTTTATAATTATCCATAGAAGCATGCATGACGATGAAACAAATAATTATATAATAATAGTAACAAATAAAAAACATCAATCTTGTATTAAGAAACCTAAAGTTCAATTGTCTTTACTCAATAAATTATTGGGGGAAACACCGGCCTTTAATCATCTTGACAAGACAGCACAAGATTTCTCGTCCAAACACGCCCTATTAATTTAGAAATATTACAATTGGCCAATTCATATTAGTGGCCCAAATCCAACTAGGGATGACAATGATTTAAAATTTACTCCAGGTAATAACTAATTAACCGATTTGAAGTGGGTAGTAAATTTTGTTAATTTTGTAAAATATTATGTATTTATTATATATATATATATATATATTTTATCTTAGATTTCACTTTTACAATTTGTCCGTCTCTCACCATCTCATTCTTCCATAACCCACCTAATAAAACTAAATGTAGTAGTTATGTGATCAACTTATATTTCAATTTTAAATTTTATTAAATAATAGTGACAGCAATATTGAAAATATTCAGAAAAAAAATTAATATTGAGGGACGAGTGCGAAACAGATTTATGGTTCAATTCTTCTCTTTTTGTGATAAGTCTTGAAAAAAGCTATACTTCAGAATTTTCATTCGAACTTTTGAGCTCCATCACTATTCTTTAAATCGATCTATTTATTACTATTAGGACTCCAATGGATCTACACTAGAGAGGAGGTTGGGGGCGACTTTCGTATTGGAAAAAGGTTTGATTTTTGTGTTGATTTTGTGTTTTCTAATGAGTACAGGTAGAGAAAGTAGCCGCATATTCGAGCTGACAATTCGCAGAAACAAGCAACAAGCATTGCTTGCTCTAAACCAGTTGACCTTTTAGTACTGTGGGCTCTAAACCAGTTGACCTTTTAGTGTTGTAATAGATTTTCCACTCCTGTCCATTTCTGATTAAACCCCACACACTTTTATTCATTTCAATCTCTTATCTTGACATTGTAACCCTAGTTACCTACTACCTTTCTTTATGTATAGCATGTATATGTTTTACAGACTAATCAAACATCTTTCTTGATTTTGGCTTTCTTACAGGACACATATATTGAATATAGGGTGTGATTTAGTATGTAACATAATATATATAATATATATATATAGCTTTTTCTAATATCCTTAGCTTTATTTAAATGAACAAAATTCTAGATCGGAATTGTTGTTTTATTCACGTTTTGGGGACGAAATTCAATTATATTACTTTATAGGTCAAAGCCAATACGTCTTTTGAACACACGACTGGTTAAGCTTGGATGCACCAATAAATATAGTGTTTTTTCATTGTTACTTCGGAAATTTTATTTGTTATCATTTGCAATTTTTGTATTCTTTATAGGAAGCAATATTTTAAAATTAAAGTTAAATAGTAATAATGATAATATTTTAAGATAATTAGTATTAATGATAATGTTTTAAGATAATTAGTAATAATGATAATGTTTTTTAATGACATAGTAATAGAAGAAGAAGAAGAAAAAGAGTCAAAACAGATATTGGGCAGGTCAGGTCCCCGTGTGTCGAATAGACTTTAAGTATTCTTATAACCACAATGTGGCCACATTTACATGAAGGTTTCGTGGTGTAGTTGGTTATCACGTCAGTCTAACACACTGAAGGTCTCCGGTTCGAGTCCGGGCGAAGCCATTTTTTTTGTCGTTTCTTCTTTTGGGAGGTATTTTCTGCTTTGAGAGTCGTTCGTCATCTCAGATGCATGTGGCTATTAGATAAACATTTTTATACATTTATAGTTGTTGATTCTAATAAGTTTCATTGAAATTAGATAATTTTGTAACTTCTATTTGATCTAGCGGGAAGAATGTCCGAAAAAGGGCATGTATTCAAGCAAAACACAAGTCTGAAACCCATTCCCTAACATATGAATTATTTTTTAAGTCTGTCCAATTTATATTTGACGTATAATTCAAATTTCAATTCAAAAGCTTGATTAGTTTTATGATAAATAGCATGGGTGGAAAAGGGCTCATGAAGGGTGTTGATTTTGAATCTAACCATTTTTATTTTTTAAGCTTCCAACAACTCCAGATCAACAATTCTCTAAATATTTTTTCTTATAAATAAATTTTGATTGTTACATACAAGCTCAAGCTTTTGTATTAATCTGCATAATTATAACATTCATCACATAAGAATATATATATATATATATATATATTTCTTTTCCTTCAAGGTGACATATATGATATATGTATGTATATTTCTTGAGAGAAAAAGGAAGTAGAGCTGTCGCATTTTCTTTACCTATAATTTATGTCTGCAACGGCCCAATTAAACAGTTTCCGTACACTTTAAAATCTGCCAAAAATTAACACGAGGGGATGCTGGAATGCTGGATGGTACAACCAAATATAATAACGACGTGTTCCAATTCGAGCCGAAATAAAACAGCCAGAGCCAATAAATCTTTTATTGTCTTGATGATAATATTAAGACCAAGATTTGTGGTCGGAATCTTTCAGGATTCTGGGGCACGTGACCTCTACAGTGGGCCCAAATCAAGTTGGGCTATGTCCATAATAAATATGGGCACCCAGCCCGGGAGAAACCGACAGATATAGCCCACAAATGCTGACAGCCGGCTCCCTCCGCTGCTGACACGTGTACGACACTTGTCATTGGTAGCCGACACTGGTCAGCCCGCGCCGCCACTCCCTCTCAATGGTAATCGCCTTTTCCTGCGCTCTCAGAGCCTCTCCCTTCTGATTATGAAATTTCACAGGGGTAATTTTTTTAATTTTAATTATTTGAAATATTAATATTTCTATTTTAGTTCAATTTCAGATTTTTTATTTTCAATTTATTACGATATTTAATTTTTGATTGTATCATATATATATATATATTATATTAGTCTTTACTAGCATAATCGAGATTCATCATTTAATTTGTTTCTAATAGAATTAAGAACATAATTGAAAAATATATATATTATGAGAGAAGTACACAATAAGTAATATTTTTTTATATATTTCTTAAATATAAATCTGAATTACATATCACATGACAATTTAATTGAATTTAATATAATTTTTTTTCAAGAAAAGAGCTTTGTGATATTAAGTTGATTATATATATATATATTTATATATATATCTATATATATATTGAATTTTTTTCAAAATGTGACAAACATGATTATAAATTGATATAAGTAAATACTAGTGTGAGACTTGTGCGATGCACAAAAGATATTTTTTTTATATTTTGTAATATAAGCATATATTCAAGTTATATAGTATATTGAAAAATGTGTGAATTTGTAATTCAGTTCTCGTTCACAAATTGATAAGCATGATATCTATGATTTATAGAAGGTTGAATCAAATTATTTTTTTTAAAATAGAGATGTGAGCACATTAAAGAAAATAAAGATTTGTACAGATCTCGTAAAAATTATCAATACAGAGTTCTTATACTATTATTTAATTTAGAACATGTTTTTGAATTTAATATTATAATGTATTCGACCAATTAAATAGATACTGTAAATAACTTAAAATATTTTAATTAAATAATAACTAATTAGAAAAAAATAAATATTATAATAAGTGAGAGACATCCTTCCACGTCTCAATTTGTATATGTAAGTAGAATAGCTTGTCATTACAATCCATCTGTACCTCAAAACTAAGTGGAGACCAAATCATAAGTCACTCACTCTCTTTGTCTTTGTCATCCACAATGAGGCTGAATCCAATACTGTCAGCCTATGTTTGTTTATGTGTAAGAAACGTGTGATAAATTTATTTATAAAAAAATTAGGTAGTGGAATTTAAAATAAATAGGGTAAATATTGTGTGTGAATTTATAATAAATAGAGTAAATATTGTGTGTTCTAAAATTAAATAAGAGAACATTTGTAAAGCACGTGTTGGAATATAATAAAAATAATGATGACGGTGTTAAAAAGTAGTTCTGTTACGATGGAATAATCGGTTAATAATAAAACAGTAATGAAATTTGTAAGATGATTGAGTGAGAGATGGAGCGAGGGAGTAAACGAGAATACGGGCCACTTGCCAATACATAAAGAACATGATCAATGTATTTACAATTTTCTCCAATGATTGAAAGCCAAATCACATGAAATATACAGTTTGACATGAAGGGCTTCACAGGGATAACAAGAAATAGTCCACATTGTGACCTAAACCAATTCTAAACATTAACAAAAGGGTTGTCTAAAAAACATTTGAGCTGTTCAAAGGTATGTGCTAAAGCCTAGTGTTATTTACTGGAACTGAGACAAACACCCTACACTTCTCAGGAACATGATTTAATGAGTCCTAAATTGTAAAGGAATTTTTCTGATCGAGAGCGGAAGATACTGCTCAACGAGAACCCACCAGTCTCCTGAGGTGGCAAAGTCGAGTAGGTATCATCCTTCACGCGTAGTACAGTCAACCCTATTTCTTTCCGAACTGCCTCAATTGTTTCACTCTTGACAGGATGTCCTGATGCATCTGTTACGTAGAATATATTTACAGCTTGCGAGCCTCTTGTTGTGACCTCAGCTCGGGTCACTGACAGCCCGTTCTCTCTAAATATTCGAGTAACGTCTGAGAGAAGGCCGACTCTGTCCTCACTGCATAACTCCAGTCTTATTCCCTGAATTATGCATCTGTGTAAGTTGTATTTGGATGGAGATTTTGTTTTTTCTTCAAGAAAGAAAAAGAAAGAAAAAATACCTCAGATGCCCTCCTCTTAACTGCTGCTTGCAAGCAATGAATTACGCGTTGTCTCTCTGCTTCTGAACTAATGGGGCACCCGTCCATGTGCCTTATGTAAAATTCCTAACATAAAAAAGCAACCGATATAACATGTGATGGTGAAATTCTGCACAAAGATTGCAACTTAAAAAGACATCCTATGCACAATTCGAAATATCTTTAATTAGGTTGGCTCAAGTGGTAAGAGCACTCTTTGCCTAGATGAACAGTTTTGGATATGAGCCACCTTGGGGGAAAGGGAGGAATTTTCTTTGTTATTAAGAGTTTTGAAATACTTAATAGTGCATTTCTAGAGATAAGTTGTTCGTTTAAGACATAGCAAGCTAAATTTTCGGTAGCAACTGATTCGAATACCTGATGTGCCTCCGGTCCTTGAGCAACAATGGTGGCATGAAACACAACATATTGCATATCTGTTAATGTACACACCGTATCAAACAGCAGCTTAGGCCTGTCAGGGCACCTCAGGTTCACCACCGTGTACCCCTTTTCGGTGCAGTTCTCTACATTGACAACAGGTTTGGTACGTTCAGTAGCAGTCACACAATCCACATTGCCATTATCATAATCACGATCAGCATACATCATTTGGTGAAGCCTCCTATCCTTATGAGTAGAACCAACAGAAACTGCAGTATTGGCACTGCGTATTTCTCTATCGCCCTTCAGAAGATAGAGAAGAAGCTGTTTGATGTTAGAGAGTCGATCTGGATCGTCTATTGGTGATCCACTTGCTTCGTCTGTGATGTATACGACCGAAGCCATTCTTGAGTTATGAGTCCACACTTCTGCAGCAACTACATTACACTTGAGATCAGTGAGAACAGCAAAGACCTCAGAGAGCAATCCAGGCCTGTCTATGCCTGATAACTCGATGGTTGTATGCTCTAAGGCAGTTTGAACACCTACAGATCTCGCCAATGAATGGAAGCTGCATCCTCTTGGACCAAGTGACTGCAAGAATTTTTGTTGATGACTATAGGTTTTGAATATGGCACGACTGAGGATATACATTATATCAGTACAAATAAAAATAAAGTCAACAACAAGTTTCAATTGAAATGCAAATCATAACATGGCCTACAGTTCTGCAGCTAGAGTAGACCTCTGCACTCAAAGGGATAACAAGCCTTCTTATTAGCTCTTACATATGCATTTGTTTCATTAAAAACAAGATTTCACAGCTTCTCTGTAACAAATTCGCCATCATCAAGAACTAGCGTTCGAATTTTGAGTTGTTTTGCAGTTTATCATTTGTTTTATACATAGACTAACACAACAAAGTATTTACAAAGGGAACCTGCAAGCATTTACTAATAAACTTGGCACAAATCAAGTGAAATGTGTATCCGATTCTGCAACAGTACCTGCTGAATACGCTCAGAGATGTTGCCTTCATAGACCTTATTTCCATATTCATCAGTGACATGAAAAACTGCATTGGACCATCCAAAACAAAGAAATTTCATTAAGCATAAATGAAAAATTAATCTCAATCAGGGATGACGGAATTGGAGAAGGGATAAAGGCTGACCATCCATAAACCATTCCCCATCTGAAGAAATATAAGCCCTCCGTATTATCAAATTTAAATCAGTAAGAACTTGTACCACCTCCAACAGGCTTCCCCTCTTATTTGCACTGTCCACCTGCACATTTCTCAACCAATAAACCACAGAAAATTCCTGAATGAAATCCAATTCCAAATCAACAAATTCATTGTGATACCTTGATAAGAGTTGCTTTCTTGTCAGATTCATTGTCAACGATGACCCTGCAAAATTCCAAATCAAGAACAACAGGACCCCATAATCAGACATTTAGACCTTCTCATCTAATTCTTCCAGATTTACCGTACATTCAGTTACATAAAAACAAAACGCAAACATATTAGGTCTCCTAATTCCTGAAATTAAAAATTATCGAACAGGTGAAAAGGGTCACCATGGAATACCTCGGCGGGTTCATTCTCCGAACAAGCTTCTCGAACTCATCATCAACGGTGAGAGATGCAGACCAGTAATCCATCTTCTTTTGACACAAGAATTCGAAGAACAACAGAAAAGAGCACTGTCCTTTCCGTTCTGTAAACTCCTCTTGTGGTAAGCGGCAAATTTTCTGGCTGGTTAATGCGAGAGTGAAGCTGAATTCTGAGGAGAGAGAAGAAGGGTGTTCTGTAGTGTTGTAGGTTCGTTTGTTAAAATAGGACTCTGGCTCTTCAGCTGTACCAAGAGTTTTGGAGGCACTCATTCTCAATAATAAATTACTCCGGGTGATGCATATTTCTTTAATTAAATTTAATTATTTAATATATAATATAATTTTAAGTAAATAATTTTTAAAATTGTTTGAAGTATTTAAATATTTTATTGATAAAAATATAAAATAATATAGTTCGTGCAAAACAAAAATAAGAGCATTCTTTTTATAATAAATTGATACTAAAAAATAAATTATTTTATAAGTTGTTCTTTTTTAAATTAATATTTGTTTGCCTACCAATTTAATAAAAATATTAATATTGGTTTGCAGGTCAAATTTAATCTAATACATAATAAAATAGTCAAATATAAAAACAATAGAATAATTGTAATTGAAGAATCTAATATATTTTTATTATATATGAAATGTGTATCAAATAAAAGATGGTATAAAAATTATTAATTCGAGATATCATATATAAAAAATAAAGTAGGCATACAAAATATTATTTATGCATTAACTAATTAGAATATATATTTTTTAAATAGAAAAAATTAATCTTCGAAACTTGAAATATTATTATTTTTAAATATTTTCATTTTTAGCAATTAATGGATGAAAATCAGTATTTTTAAATTATTCTACTAAATTAGTAATTTTAAATTATTTTATTATTATATTAGTATTGATAATATTAAGTTGGAATGATGAATAGAATTAAATAGGAGAGAGAGAGAGAGGCTGTGTGATTCTTGAGGCTTGCTATCACGGACTTGTCGCTGATCATGTGGACCTACCTTGGTGGTTTCCCTCCTTTATCTCTCTACATCTTTCTTTCTCTCTCTAGAGTTTGTTGACCTGGCTTAGCCTGCTTGTGTTCCCTGGACCATCAATAGTGCCCCCCCTGGACCATTAATAGTGCCCCCCCTGCCCCCCCCCCCCCCCCCACCCTCTCACACACACACACACACTGGTATAAGTAACAAAATTTTGAATCCCTATGTATTATGGCAAAATTACTCATAGGATTCACACCTCACAAATGCTTTACCTACCCATTCACACCAAAAGAAAAGTATGATCCACGAAGCCGCCGCATTTTTAAAATCGAAATAATTTATTGTTTACAAAATAAAAATTAAAATTGATTAAAATAATTTAATTTCTAAAAGTAAAAAATTGAAATCAAAATTTACCTTACGAAAAATTGAATCGAGTTTAAAAATTGACCGATTTTAATTAATTAATTAATTTTATTTCGATCGAAATTTGCACACCCCTACTAATGTAAACTGCCCCGGTGAATTATTATATATCTGCTCCTAAATCGGCTTTGTTTTGAATTTAACATTTAAGTGATGTTTGATCTGAAAATTTTACTGATTTATCTGTAATTAAAAAATATATATAATAGCTTGTTATTTCCACTCTGAAATAATTTTTAATGAATTTTTAAATCAACTTTAATTTAACATATGAATTTTATAACTAAAATGCCCACATGGGAATCCTTCCTTTTCGCTTCATTTATTTGACTTTTTAAAAAAGAAAAAAAAATTAAGTCAATATATCGAGATTCAATTAAACTACTTACTTTTATTTTAACATAAACAAGTACAAAAAAAAAAAAGAGAAATAAATAACATCGAGAAAATCTAAAATTAAGAAGACCTCATCTACCTATTTCAAGAAAGCTTGAAATTTCAATACATTCAACTAAATTTGAAAAACATAGTGAATTGTTAAGTTCTACCGTCTTTTTTATTAAAAATTCAACGACCATATTACCTTCTAATAAAATATGTGAGATCTTGACGTTTCTTTTTCAATTCAAAAAATTTACGTACTAATTATTGATACTTCCAACTATCAATATCTTGCTCTTCTAAAATTCTAATTACAATTAAACAATAACAATAAATAAAACTAAGAATTTGACATATTGTCTTTAGTAAATTATAAAAATCGTGAAATGGCCCGTGACAAATAGTTATCAACTTTTTATTTTCTTATTATAATAATATCGCAATCCAATATAATTATTATTTATTTAATTAAAAATTATTATTTATTATCTGTTATCTGATTAATTAAATATATAAATTCAATATACAAACAAGAGTCAGATATGCAGATCTTAGGTTCTGTTTGGGAGCTGAGTACTTTTAATATTTAATTGACCTGTCTGTAGTACTCTTGATTTTTAATACTGCCCAAATATGGAGATCCCATCCCCCCTCACGATTCACTATCCGAATCCGAATCCGAATCGGAATCCATAAACATATAATGCCGACATAGTTGTTTTAAAAAATACATAATTAATTGTACATTATTCTCATGAAATTCAGAACAATGCCAAACAGCATACATGGCGGATGCATATTCTGATTGTTTGGTAACGGTCAAAAACCAAGATTCATGATTCTGGATTCCAATCTACCTACTCATTTTCTTATTATAACAATGATCCAGAAATCGATTTAGACGGTATCTAAACGCTAGGTAGCTTTATGTCGCATTATTTTTATGTTCGAATATTTTAGATTTCAGGGGGAGTTGGTGCGCGAGGCTCGGCAGCCGTAACCATAAGTGTCTTTTTTTTAAGTTACATTATTTTTACTGTATAGTTTTACAAATAGTTACTAATTATATAAAAGACAACAATTAAATAAATTATATAAAGACACCTATTTAAAAGATTAAAATTTCTAAACAATATCTTATCATATAGTTACATACAAACATAAGATAAATAAAATATTATAGCTTACATCTCACATAATATTTTCCAGCAGTGTAATTTTATAGCTGGAGATGCACTAAATTAGACATGGGCGTGGTTCTACGGTTTCGGTTTGGGTTTCGAAACCGCCGGTTTTTGGAACCGTGGAGGAGGGAATCGGAACCGAACCGCCATATATACGGTTTCGGAACCGCCAGTTCCCCCGGTTCCGGTTCCGGTTCCACGGTTCTGTTCTTTTTTTTTTCTTTTTTTTTTTGGGAACCGCCGGTTCCCGATTCCGGTTCGGAACTGTCGGTTCCCAACAGTTATAAGATCTGGACCGTTGATCACCAACGGCTATTTAATCTCAGCCGTTGTTTCAAATGGGCAGAACCGAACCGAGAACCGGAACCGCCGGTTCCGGTTCCAATAAAATGGGAACCGAAACTGAACCGCCCCAAATACGGTTTCGGTTCCAAATCGAAACCGGAACCGGTCAACGGTTCAAACCGAACCGTTGGCCGACGGTTCGAACCGGCGGTTCCGGTTTGGAACTGGAACCGTGCCCGCGTCTACACTAAATATTTGTTAAAAACATTATATATGTAATTTTATTTAACATTAAATTTTGAGATAATATTTATTTTACTTATATTCTTAAACTATCATATTTAAAAAATATATATATAAAATTGAATGTCGGGTAATGTTATGCAATTCTATTTAAATTTATATATAATATTTAAAATCTCATATACTTATTTAAATTATATTTTTATTATTATTTAAATTACACATCATATTATTTTAAAAAGCTTGATTTAATTTCAGTTGGATAATTGAGATAAAAAAAATTACAATATTAAATATTTAAAAAAAGATATAATCATATAAAAAAGAAAAAAAAGTAGCGCAATAAAAAATATATACTAAAAATAGTGCAAAAATTTCAAAAACTTCAAACTGGTGCAGAAAATAGAGTACTGTTGAAAAATAAAAACTGACGTCAAATGCCTAAGTACATTTTTGTTGGAGAAGCTCTAATGAAAATAAAATTATATTAAAAGTTATATTTTGAACAATGCATACATTTTGTTTAAGAAAATACAAGTTATTTAATATAATAAAAATCACTCTATAATTTATATTATTTGTCCATGTTTCTTTGGCACTATGTGGATTAATTAGCACCTAGACGAATATTAGAATTCTAATTTTAGTATTACACTTTTTCTCAAAATAATTTTTTTGTCATAAGTTTTTTTTTTTTTCAAAAATCAATATCTCATACATTTTTAATTAATAAAAAGTATAAAAATTATATTTTTAGAATCAAGACTCTTATTTTATTTTATAATGGAAGAGTATTTGTAATAATGGTAAATAATAAAAGTATTAGTATATAGTGGTGGTGGTTAGAGAGAGAGAGAGAGAAGGAAGTAGTGGTCAAAATAGAGCAGCTGGCAAATAAGGTGAGTCACATTTTATTTATTTATTTATTTATTTTTATTTTTCTTGGGGAAGAAATTATGCACCGCTTGTTGTTCGCTTTGGTTTTGTCCTTTCCAATACCTTAACCATATATATATATGTGGTTTATCTTTTCCCCACACCAAATTCTCAAGCAACAAAGATTTCCTGTCCTGGTGACTGATTCCGGAATCTTACTAGATTCTTCATCTCAGTATCTATAAGAATTCATCAGAATTAAACCGATTTATAAGAATTGAACCGATTTTATTTATTTTGACCTCGGCCTATAAGAATTAAACCGATTTATTTTTGGGTTTTTAAAGCCAAACTATAGAATTTCACATAGATGAGTATAGTCTATTTTTATTTAACTCAACTAACAAATTGGGTCGATCTTTTTTTGGAAAAGCCTATTTTGCCAATGATTTCGGGCCCATCAATAGTAGGAAAGTTTAATGGGCTCCGTAGGAAGCCCAAAATATAGGACAAGCCCATTAACCCACAGGGATGCTGCGCTAGTGGGCCGACCCGCCGAGATTCAGGTTGTATCTAGTTTTTAGTGTAGTAGTAATATGCACGTGCTATATAAGAGTAGGAGTATAAACGAGTGCTATATACGAGTAGGAGTATAAATGAGTTGAGTTGAATGTACCATTATTTAAAATTGTTTAAAATGTTATTAAATTTTTAATATTTGTTTGAGATTGATTTGATTATTAATCGATTCGAACACAAGTCAACTCGAATAATTTGATATTTTACACATGTTTTAATGAAGTTTTCTTAACAATCTCGAACTCAAGTCGAATTGTAGATTTTATCAAACGTAAAAGTGTATTCAAGCTTGTTTGACATTATTATCAAATAGAGTTGAAACAAACTTTTAACGAATGAGCTCGAATCGAATATCGTATAGTTTAACTTAATTTTCAACCGTATATTCGAGTTACAAATATATATATATATATATATATATATATAGCATTTTGATCTAAATTTGTTTTTGTCATTAACTTTATTTATTTATTTAAAAAATCATTAAATATTAAAATTGTAATTTATATTTACTACAAATAGTCAAATCCAACACGAATATTTGTAACCATAAAAATATTAAGATAGGTAATAATTTAAATAAACCAACTAATCATAATATTTGTAATTATTAATTTTATTTTAAAATAATCTATTTTTTCAATTTTAATTAAAATATTTCAAAATCCAAATATAACACAATCAAATCCACCAAAAATATATTTTATATTTTGGATCCTATACTATTTTATTTTATTTTTACAAATGTGGTATATGCGTCAAATTAAAAATTATGTTAAAAGAATAAATTTTTGATATTTTATTCATTAAAAACAAATTTGAAATGAAAAAATGAAAAGAAAATTGAAATTTTATTTGAAAAAGCTGAGAAAATATAAATAAAATGACATTTTAGTTCTCCTTTTCCAATTAAGCAGTGCATTTGGGTGAATAAATTCAATCTTTTTTTATTTTGGCCACATAATTGCTTTTATATTATTATATATAGGCTTGCGCAAGATTAATGTACTTCTTTTAGTACTGTAGAAAATACTCTTTTTTTTTTCTTTTTTTTTTCTGGCAGAAATCTCATAGCCCTTGCCCAGTATTCAAGCAATTTACTTCAACATTATTAGCAAAAAAAAAAAAAAAAAAGAGACAAGCTTAATAACCTAGAATCCAATCAAAAGTTAAAACCCGACATCAAGTGTATATTATGTGGATCCCCTGTTGTCTGTTTGTGGAAATTTATGCACCAAAACAAGAATCAAGTCAGCAGATTTAAGCCCCTTGAGGAAAATCCTCCACTTTTCATTGCTTGTGTGCTTCATCACACCTGAGAGTTGTCCTTCCCATGATTGTGTTCTTGATTACTATTCAAACCGCCCCACTCTCCGTTGAGCCCATAAAACTGCGTAAATGCTTCACCAATCCCGCTGAAACTGGGCAAAACACCCACTGATCTGGCAAAAATGTCTCCACCAATCACAGACAAGTTACAAGGCAAGACAGAGTTTCCATGTTCAGACAGTGATGCACCTGCAGCTGTCAGAGCGGAAGCTGGAACGGTTCCGGTGCCGGTTGCTGCGATGATCGAAGGCTCGGCCTGTTGCAGAAGCCACTGGATGGTTTCGCCGTCGGTTTTGTGTCCCAGTTCCCTCGTCAGCTGGTGTTGGGAAATAACGCCGATTCCCGTATACTCAGATTTGTGGAAAGCGATATAAGTGCAGAATAAAATGGACACACGAAATTGATAACGGAGTTCGACCAATTTGGTCTACGTCTCCGGGCTGCTGCAAAGCCTTTGAAAAAGAGAAAAGAAATGTTTACAAACACTCACAATACTTAGTCTGAAAATTGTATCTCAATTTTCTCTATCAGACTAATACTCTCTATTTTTCACTCTGGCTATTTTCTATACACAGATTGCTATTTATGTATTTTGCTCTCTCTGCAAATGATACAAAATGCTTAGCTTATTCATGTACACTGACTGCATTAACCTATTTATAGAAAATGCAGTGTACAAAGAATTCTTCTTTTCTTCAAGTGTGCCAGCTTCCTCCATGTTTTCATGCAAAAGTTGTCTCCCAACTTAAATTGTCCCCCAACTTTTTGTAATCCAGCTTCCTCCCTGTTTTCATTCAAAAGTTGTCCCCCAACTTTTTGTAATCCAGCTTTTGACTAACAATCTCCCACTTGAAGATTGATTTCAATCTGTCTTCACACCTCAATCAATGCAACAGCCTTTCTGGTCTTGTCAGTTTAACATACCAACTGAAGTTGAGCACAACTTCAGTTTGTCGATTGTCACCGCCTTTGTTAACATATCCGCTGGATTCTTGCTTCCTTGGATCTTCTCCAGTATTAACACGTCATCTTCCAATAGGTATCTGATGAAGTGATAATGAAGTCCAATGTGTTTTGTCCTGGAGTGAAATGCTGAATTCTTCGCCAAATGTATCGCACTCTGGCTGTCACTATTCAAAACATTCTTCTCCTGTTTGAATCCCAATTCTGTTAACAAACCTTGAAGCCATATCATCTCTTTACTGGCTTCCGTCACCGCTACATACTCGGCCTCTGTAGTTGATAAAGATACAATCTTCTGTATCTGTGACATCCAACTAACAGCTGTACTTCCAACAGTGAATACATACCCGGTGGTGCTTCTTCGACTATCGATGTCAGCAGCAAAATCTGCATCTACGTATCCTTGTACTTGTAACTTTCCTTTACCAAAGTACAAACACTTCTCTCTAGTGCCTCGTAGATATCTCAAAATCCACTTCACTGCTTCCCAATGAGTTTTTCCTGGATTTGACATATACCTGCTGACAACTCCCACTGCATGGCCAATGTCTGGTCTCGTGCAGACCATTGCGTACATTAAACTTCCAATGGCTGAGGCATAAGGAACCTTAGCCATGAACTTTCTCTCTTCCTCGGTTTGAGGGAACTGATCCTTGGATAATTGAAAATGACTGGCCAAGGGTGTGCTCACTGGCTTGACGTCATTCATGTTGAATCTCTTCAAAACACGATTGATGTACTCCTCTTGAGATAACTGCAATAACCCCTTTTGCTTATCTCGAGTGATTTGCATTCCAAGAATTTTCTTCGCAGGACCCAAGTCCTTCATGTCAAATTCCTTTGACAGTTGTTGCTTCAGCTTTCGTATATCATCCATGTTTGAACCTGCTACTAACATATCATCGACATAAAGTAGTAGAATGATATAGCTGTACCTATTTCTTTTGAAGTAGCAACAGTGGTCGGCATTGCACCTCTGGAAGCCTTCCTTGTGCATAAAACCGTCAAACTTCTTGTACCACTGTCTTGGAGCTTGTTTCAAACCATACAAACTCTTCTTCAATTTGCACACCATGTTCTTCTTCCCTCTTTCTGAGAAACCTTCTGGTTGATGCATGTACAACTCCTCATCTAGGTCTCCGTGAAGAAACGCAGTCTTCACATCCAACTGTTCAAGATGAAGATCTTCAATAGCAACAATACTCAATACTGTTCTGATAGTATTGAGCTTCACAACGGGAGAAAAAATATCGGTGTAGTCAACTCCTTCTTTCTGCTGAAATCCTTTGACTACTAGTCTGGCTTTATATCTCTTGGAGCCATCGTGCTCCTCTTTTACCCGATACACCCATTTGTTGTGAAGTGCCTTCTTTCCTTTGGGTAACACAGTTAGTTCCCATGTTTGGTTGGAGATCAGAGACTTCATCTCTTCTTTCATAGCAAGCTCCCACTTGTTGGCATCTCCGGTCTGACAAGCTTCATCATAGCTTTCAGGTTCTCCTCCATCAGTCAGCAACAGATAGTTCATATATCTCCTGTTTGGCACGGGAGGTCGAGAAGACCTTCTCAATACAGGAGCTGGAGTAGGAGGATCTGTAGTGTCCAGCTGTTGCGCTCCATTTTCTTCATTGAGCTCTTCTTCCTGAGGATTTACAACAATCGGTTCCATCGCAGGACTAGATGGAACATCATCAACATCTACAAATGCTGATTTACTCCCTTCTGAGTTATTGGCATCATTTTTATGCTTGTCTTTATACATCACCCTTTCATTGAAAATCACGTCTCTGCTACGGATTATCTTTTTGTTTTCGTCATCCCAAATGCGGTAGCCAAACTCATCTTCGCCATAGCCAATGAGGGTGCATTTCTTAGATTTGGGATCAAGCTTATTTCTGCCTTGATCACTGATATGCACATATGCTACGCAACCGAAAACTTTTAAGTGTGATAGTTTTACCTCCTTTTTGCTCCATACCTCCTCTGGTATTCCGTGCTTCAATGGAACCGATGGACCTCGGTTAATTAGGTAAGCTGCTGTGTTGACTGCTTCTGCCCAGAATTGCTTCGGTAGTCCTGACTGGATACGCATGCTTCTGGCTCTTTCTGTCAACGTCTGGTTCATACGCTCAGCAATGCCATTGTGTTGAGGCGTACCGGGCACGGTTCTCTCCATTCTGATTCCGTGCTCATAGCAGTACTTCTTGAAACTGGTGTCTTCATATTCACCACCATTGTCGGTTCTGAGCTTTTTGATTTTGAGACCTGTCTCATTTTCAACCATAGCTTTCCATTTTCTGAAAGCCTCGAATACTTCAGATTTATGGCTTAGAAAATAAACCCATACCTTCCGAGAGTGATCATCGATGAAGGTTACGAAGTAGTGTTTCCCACCAAAGGATGAGACTGTTGTTGGTCCCCAAATGTCAGAGTGAACGAGCTCTAACCTTTCTTTCTTCGGGGTTCTGCCACTTGTCTGAAAGCTAACCCTTTTCTGCTTTCCAAATATGCAATCTTCGCACATGTCTACCTCTACTGACTGTAGACCTGGAAGTTTTCCATTTGATTGCATAATCTTCATCCCCTTCTCACTCATGTGGCCAAGTCGTTGATGCCACAAATTTGAGGAGTCATTTCCTGCTACGACTGCAATCGAACAGCATGCCCCTACGGTCTTGTAGAGAGTTCCATTCTTCTTTCCTCGAGCAATTGTCATTGCTCCCTTTGACAGCTTCCAATCATCTCCATGAAAGGTCATAGTATGGCCTTCGCTGGCCAACTGTCCTACTGAGATTAAACTCTTTCTCAGATCTGGAATGTGTCGAACATCCCTCAGCTCCCAAATGGCCCCGTTTATTTTGATTTTCACTACACCTTTACCAACAATAGTGCATTGTTGATCGTTACCAAGATATACCTTTCCAAAATTTTCGGGAACATATTTCTCGAAGAAATTTCTATGTGGAGTTGCATGGAATGATGCTCCAGAGTCTAGTATCCAAGACTCTTCATTGCTCTCCAAAGAGCATATCAATGCATCATCTCCACCTGAGGTAGAAGCAACATTTGTTTCCACCTTTGTCTCCTGGTCTTTTGGTGGACTCCTGCACTGGTTTTTGTAGTGCCCGGGTTTTCCACAATTCCAGCACTCGACAGTCTTCGAGTTTTGGGAATTACCGGGATTCCTGGATTTGGACCTCCTGTCCTTCGATTTCCCTCGATAACCACGTCTATTCCCTTTAGTTGAATTTCTTCCTCTTGACTCTGTATGCAATACTGAAGAGGTTGATGATTCGCCGGACCCTCTCCGTCGGATCTCTTCACTGAGAACAAGATCACGAACATCATTATATTTCAACTTACTGTTACCTGACGAGCTGCTCACAGCCGTGACAGTTGCGTTCCAACTTTCTGGTAAAGAGGACAGAAGTATCAATGCTTGTACTTCTTCATCGAATTCAATTCCAACTGAACTCAACTGGGTTGTGACGGTATTGAGTTCATTGAGATGTTGAGCTGTCGATGCGCCTTCCTTCATCCGCAAATTGAATAAACGCCTCATCAGGTGCACTTTGTTTGAGGCTGATGGCTTCTCGTACATACTCGAGAGAGCCGCCATAAGACCCGCCGTGGTTTTCTCTTTTGCTATGTTAAAAGCAACATTTCGAGATAGCGTTAATCGGATTACTCCGAGAGCTTGTCTGTCTAGAAGATTCCAATCTTCTTCCTTCATCGCCTCTGGCCTCTTTCCCGAGAGAGGTTGATAGAGGTTTCTTTGATAGAGTTGATCCTCTATCTGCATTTTCCAGAATCCAAAATCTGTGCCATCGAACTTCTCGATTTTCATCCTTCCTTCGTCTGTGGCCATCGCTCCCACTCGAATCTGACTTCGTCTGGATTGTTTCTGCGAACCACTGCAATTCCACTATTCACGCCGGTCGGAATTTACAATTCACGGCTCCAGAAATTACTATTCACGTCGAACGAATTTCACTATTCACATCGGGCGGAATTTCACTATTCACGTCGCCGGAAATAACTATTCACGTGAATAGTACCTCGTGAAACTTTGACGGAAATTACCACCAAAAGCTCTGATACCAGTTGTTGGGAAATAACGCCGATTCCCGTATACTCAGATTTGTGGAAAGCGATATAAGTGCAGAATAAAATGGACACACGAAATTGATAACGGAGTTCGACCAATTTGGTCTACGTCTCCGGGCTGCTGCAAAGCCTTTGAAAAAGAGAAAAGAAATGTTTACAAACACTCACAATACTTAGTCTGAAAATTGTATCTCAATTTTCTCTATCAGACTAATACTCTCTATTTTTCACTCTGGCTATTTTCTATACACAGATTGCTATCTATGTATTTTGCTCTCTCTGCAAATGATACAAAATGCTTAGCTTATTCATGTACACTGACTGCATTAACCTATTTATAGAAAATGCAGTGTACAAAGAATTCTTCTTTTCTTCAAGTGTGCCAGCTTCCTCCATGTTTTCATGCAAAAGTTGTCTCCCAACTTAAGTTGTCCCCCAACTTTTTGTAATCCAGCTTCCTCCCTGTTTTCATTCAAAAGTTGTCCCCCAACTTAAGTTGTCCCCCAACTTTTTGTAATCCAGCTTTTGACTAACAGCTGGAATATTCTTGCAGCGGAGAGGGCGGGGATCCTTATTCTCCGACCTCGGCCTTCGACTTTCCTGTGCCTGTCTTTGTTCGAACTCCTCTTGGGGGGCAGCTGCCTCTTGTTGCTGTCATCTTTCGGCTTGCTTAGTGTCGTGTTTGGCTGGGAAGAATCTTGAGGTATGCTGCGTTCCATGAGATGGGGGCCTTTCTTTTTCTTCGTGATTCTTAAATGCTAGCTGGATGTTATAATTTCGATATGAGTACGAAAATCGACAATATAATTGTGATGCTCAACTGTTAAGAAAGAAAACCCTCCCTGCAAAAGATGATTACGTCGTCCAACAGACAAATAATCTTATGTTGGCCAATCATTTGGCAGTTCATAGGGAAATATGTCCGAAGAGTGAATTGGAATAAGGTTGCGTTGCCGCATGCCTTAGGACAGAAGTACCATAATTGATGTTGTCTGAGTAACATGTTACTTGTACCTATCTTATGTTGCACAAAATATGTAACCAATGGAGAAAGGCTGATAACTACTTCAATGATGAAAGTATATCAGCAGTAATGCCTTAGTTATACATACATACATATATATATATGTGTGTGTGTGTGTGTGTATAGTACACATACAGATACACACACCTAGGGCGATAATGAAAGAGTTTTCCATCAACATCTTGGGAACAATTTCATTTATTTTTTTAAATGAATAAATCTGTGAGCTTGTTTAATAAACAAACAAAGCTTGAATATTAATTGTCCCGTTTATTAATAGCTCGTGAACGAGCTTTGTGTAAAACTCAATTAATAATAATAATAACAACGTTCATAGTACTTATAATCGGAGTTATTATATTATATGTATTTCTAATGAACCTTTGATCAAATATATTTACAAGCACGTATACAGATAATTTTAAACACAAAACTCGACTCAAACTTAAATAAAAATACACAAATGCAACACGAATACCTACAAACTTAACTTGAAAAATATTTCATTATGCATTTATTTAGGATCTTTAATCAATGCTAAAGTAGTAGCTACACTTCAATTTTTTACAACAAACCTTTCTCTGGAGTTGAAATGTTTAAAATCTAAGCTCTTCGCGGTGTTTTCAGCACACGGGCGGCTCAAAACATCGGGCAGCAGCAGAACTGAAAATGAAGTACTAAATTAAACTCCCATATGGATGTCTTACATACGCGAATCAGCAACCGTAATCAAATGATCCAATCTACGTTATTTGTTCAAAACTAAACTTCAACACAGAAAAAGAATAAGGCGATGCTGCTGAAAAGAATCTTCAACTGATTTGCGATGTAATCTTAAACCTTTAATGGATCAAGATGGCAACGAGCACAAGTTACTCGTCAACACCAAGATCGCCCCACTTAACATTGTAACGAGCCGCCAGGTAATGGGCCCCCACTGGGCCTCGGCTCCCATAAGGATAATACTCTGGTATTGTTTTCTTTTCTTCTAGGTCCTTTAATACTGGGGTGAAGAGCGACCAAGCAGCATCAAGTTCATCACTCCTAATGAAGAGCCTCCTTTCACCTTCAACAGCATCCAGAAGAAGTCTCTCGTACGCATCGGGTATCTCCTTGGAGTATCTACACAACAAACACTTTTAAGCCCTTCATACTGGAAAATGCATTGCTTAGAAAACACCATAAGGAATACAAGTTTGTCAGCAATAAAAGATGGATACTTCTCATCAATACCTTGCTTTGTATAGAAGATTAAGATTACTTTGGTCCAATCTCATTCCCAGTCCGGGAACTTTGTTATTAATCTTAAGGTAAATAGCTTCATCGGGCTGAACACGAATTACAAGCTCATTCGTTGCTTGGTCCAGATCAGTCCCAGTGTTCCGATTGTACAAATTACCAGGTACATGTCTGAACTGCACCCTTATTTCTGCCCTGAAAAGCAGCAATAAGCATTGTTACAGAGAGAGAGAGAGAGAGAGAGAGAGAGAGAGAGAATCTGGAGATGATAAAACAAGGAAGAGAGAGTCTTATGATTGGATTTTGCTAACCTCCTATCATGCAAAGCTTTACCAGCTTTCATTAGAAAAGGCACCCCATCCCATCTTGCATTGTCTATGAAGAGAGCAGCTGCAGCAAAAGTAGGGGTTAAACTGTCTTTTGGAACGGTTTTGTCATCTGTATATCCAGGGTACATGACACCTCCTTTCGAGTGGCTCTTGTACTGCCCTATGACAAAGTCGTCAACTCTTAATGGCCTCATCGAGCGCAGAACTTTAACCTTCTCGTTTCTGATATCTTCTCCATCCAAACTAACTGGTGTTTCCATGGCAAAGAGGGCCAGTATTTGGAGCAGATGATTTTGCATTATGTCTCTAATTATCCCGTAGTGGTCAAAGTAACTGGTGCAGCACAAGAAACGATTAATCAATAAGAAACACAACTGATCAAGACTCGATCATTATCACATATGCAAGAAAAGACAAAATTACCCTCCCCTTCCTTCTGTGCCGAAGTCCTCAGAGAATATCAGTTGAACATTCCTTATATACTGTCTTGACCACAAGGGCTCGAAAATAAGATTGGAGAATCGGAGGACAGAGAGATTCTCTACCAACTCCTTTCCTAGATAGTGATCTATCCTGTAATGAGATGAGCACCACAAATGAAAAACCTATCCCTTTATGCATTTCATATTTTCTATGAGGAAACACGACCGTGTAGAAATGGAAAATTGACCCACCTGAAAATTTGATCCTCATCTAAGTATTGCTTTAGAGATTTAGTCAGAGCAGCAGAGGACTCCGAATCCCGGCCAAATGGTTTCTCAACTATAACCCTGGTCCAGCCAGCTGAAGCAGAAGCAGAGAGACTGGCACATTTTACAGCATCCACAAATATGTTTGGTGGGATGGATAAGTAAAATAGACGATTTGAAACCCTGCCACCCTGTGCAAGCCAGATCTTTAATCATAAATAGTGGGTTTTCAAGCCCCAGAATAATGTCTCGTCTTGCATGAATTTGCAAAAGGCAAGAAAGTTACATATGTAAATGAGATTCTATTGAATAAACAATAAGAAAGCAAACAAATTGCTGCTCGTAAACATGCTTAGAACTCTGCCAGCACCAAGTCAGTTGGATGCATCATCATATTGCTTAGTGGTATTTTACACCATAATCACTTTAAGAAACTAGTGGCATAGTTGCAGATTTCGACATATACAATGCCATCAGGCCATGTCTCTACAAAAATGATGTGAGCAAATAAATTGAAGTTGCGTTTGGATCAAGGGATTCAAAATGAATGGATTTCAAATCCACCCAAAGTAGAATGGAATTCAAACCAACCAAAATCCCTAAAACAGTTTGAAGAAAAGAGAGTGGTTGATTTCAAATATGTATCAATTCAAAAAACCACAAATGGATTTTCTACCATGGATTTCAATCCATACCCAAGGCCTTTCAATCCGAACGCAGCCAAAAGGAACATTCTAAAAGATATTGCAACAAGTGGTCTCCAATTAACATACATAAACAAGAGTAAGCACATCATGCTACCTTCTAATCATTAATTAGAACATAAGCAGAATTAAAAACTATCCCAACAGATTACCTCGTGCTCCCTGAGTTTCTTATCGAGCTCCACAAAATTTTCTTGGGAATCATATTGACCAGAGTGGTAGAAACATCTTTTTAGGAACTGCTCCATCTTTTCACTACAATTTTCCCTGAATACACAGTATAAATCTAAAATCATTATCACACAAGTAACTCAATAGAAACTCAAATAAAAAACTCAGAATAGTGTCCTCAAGTCCAATTAAGCAAAGAGGCAACAACAATTACCTCTTGTCAATTCTGCAGGTAAGAGTCCTGCTAACCATATTTCTTAGTTCTGCATCGGTCATCTTACTTCGGGCATAGCCAAAGATAGTAAAATGCTGCAACCAAAAAGGCGTATCTTTTGATATTCATCCATTCCATTAAAATTTAACACCTTGCACATTAATAATAAGACTACGAGAAATTTAAATCCTTAATGTTTCACAGTATTCATTTTGTTTGGGCAAAGTGAGACCTCAGAAGATAGTATAGACAGACCTCAGGCAGGCAATCCTCATAGTAAAGTGCAAAAAGAGCAGGAAATATCTTCTTCTTGGCAAGGTCCCCAGATGCCCCAACAACAGTAATGCTAACGGTTGATTTACCATCATTTACATTCAAGTCAATTAGCTTTTTCTGCTCCTCAGGTGGGGCAACTGTCAACAGCCCTTCTTTCAATTTCTTAGGAAGAGCTTCATTTTCCGATCCTACCACAGTCGCGGCCAAAGCACCTAAAGATGTATTCAAATGCAAGAAGAACACGTTACAGATTACACAACAAGGATAGGAAAACGCAAAGTCGCCAAAGTTAGATGGAAACCAAGAAAATAAAATTCATTTCCAAGTTCATAGTTATTTATGGTGCAGCTCAGAAGATTGTTCCTTTTATGTTAATGGGTTCTTCAAAAGAATGAAATCAAAACCCCTTATTTTGGATTGTGACATCCAGCTTTTTTAACATGAACTAAATCGAAATATCTACAAAAGTCGGTTCCAGATATTTTGTAATAACAAAATTAAAGAACCCATCAATGGACATGAACTCGTAAAATCTATAACAGTAAGAAACAGAACCATAAATCCAGAAGCAAATAAACGACACACAAACATACTTGCATCAATTCATCATTGAAAAAAGAAGGTTAAGGAGGTAACAACAAACACAACACACACACACACACACACTCAGAAACAGGTAAAGGTATCAGACGCAGAGAAAAAGGGGTCAAATAATAAAACTAACCATCTTGCATGACAATCACATTGGAAAAAGGATTGCGCTTTGACCGTAGAGAAACATTTTTTGAGCCCAATTTTTCGGGAGAAATAAAAGGAAATAGAAAATTCTTGGGATGTTGATGAATCCCAACAGAGGGTGAGGATTTCGAATGAGTCGAAGATGAAGAACAACAGTGACTGGAAGATGAGATTGCACTTGCAGCCATATCTGAAACTCAATTCCTCCGAATCCCGGGTAAAACTGTTGTGTAAGAGCAATATGGAATCTTTCTTCTAGCTAAAAGAATATACGAAAGATGAATTAAAAGAAGAATTTGGTAGAACTTGGAGAATGTCGAGGGGTTAGTCCCTTGAGATCTCCGAAAGGCTGCTAACTTGTGTATAAATTTTGGTGTATGTATGTAATTGTATGGGCTTTGCCACTTTGAAGAACAAGGGCTACTGCCCATTGGTACATATATAAATATGACAGCTCAGTTGAATTCCATTGTTTGTTTAATGTCTGATTAATAACAATCGGTAAAGTCAGAGTGTTCGTCTCTTTTGTACCAAAATAACACTCAATTTAATCCTCACAAATATAATTTGAGTCGGCCCATTATTCATGAGTGTATCGTACGCTTATTTTAAGGCATTTTTTATTTAATTAAAAATATTATTATTTTTAAAAATAATAAGTTAATAATAAAAAATTTAAATAAATAAATTATACTTTTTAATTAAATAAGTAATATTGTAAATTAAGTTGTAGCAAACACCCAATGCAGGTAAAAGTTTTTGCAATATAACAAAGACTATTGTTTTAATCATATTATTTTTTGTTATATATTTTTTTAAATATATGTCAAGTATGGTTTGGATACTAATTGTTTATATTTTTCAAAATTTTATTAGTAGTTCTCATATTCTAAATTTGATTTGTTATTTGATATTTTTCCAATTTATTACATATTTCTTTTATTTTGCAGTAGTGAAAAGAAATTGAAAATTGCTGGTGGTTGATTTGTATTAATAATTATTATAATTAAAAATCCAACTTTTCAATTGATTAAATATTATCAAGCATATTTTTTAAAACAAAATTTCAAAATAAAGTTTTCAGATTTTATTTTAGTTTTATATTTATTCAACTAATTTTTTTACTTTATTTTGTGATACTCTCTTCTTTGTATCTTGTTAATAAATTTGCCCTCCAAATAAGACCAACCCCAAAACGCCTCCTCTCTCTCTCTCTCCCTCTCTCCCTCTCTCCATACATATACATATATATATAGGGATGTTATTAGGGCTGCGGCCCGCCGGGCCAGCCCGTTTAACCGAAAAAAATAGGTTTAGGGCCCAATTTTTCCAGCCCTTTTAACATCCGGGTTTTTTAGCCCGGACCGATAGACCCGCGGGCTAATCGGGCTGGCCCGCGGGCTGGCTTCTTTTTTTTTTTTTTTGGGAGGGGTCATGAGACTGACATTAAGTCATTACTCACGTGAGCAGTTATGCTGTCTGCACTTTCCTGTCTTTCCATTTTCATTTTGAAAAACAAAAAGAAGAGAAGCCCTAGTTTTATATTCTGGAAATCTTTCCAACCAATTAACTAGAAAGGAATAAGCATCAGCTGTTGTCTATTTGTCTCCTGTACTATAATCTGATGTCCTTTTTGACTTTTTACATAATTAATTTATGTATGAAAATTAACTTGTTCTAATCCTATATTACCCTAATCTATTAACTCAATAATCTTCCTAATTGGATATACCAAATTAACTTAGGATAATTTTATATTGTGTGCTGACTGCTAACTTATAAATTATGATTTTAGGTTATATGTTTGAGATTTAAGTGTTGAAATTGTTAATTTAATTTGTTTTTACTCATAGCCCGATAGTAGCCCGATTAGCCCGAAACCCGTTAGGGTTAGGTTCATGATATTGTTAGCCCGTTTAAATTGGCCCGATTAGCCCGAAACCCGATAGGGCTAACCCGAAACCACTAGGGCTAGCCCGATTAACATCCCTACATATATATATATATTCTGGTACAAAACGACATAACCAATATATTAATTTTTAAGATGTATTATTTTTTCGTTTTTTGTTTTTAATTTAAAATATTGTTGGCGCATGTGGCACAGTGATGGTTGGAGAGCAAAACCCAAATGCAAGATTCGCATCACTTCATTTTAAAAATATAATTTCTTCACTATTTAAAAATATTTATTCCAGAACTACACTAATTAATCAGTCGCCTTTACCGTGAGACTTGAAAGTCCATGCAATAAAGATTAATATTTGTGTTGGTGACCTCGACTTGCAAATAGAAGTCCTACGGTTCTCCGATTCTGATTTCGGTTTTTGTCTTTTAGTTTGTTTCTATGAACAATAATTTTTTATATTTAGATTTCAAACTGCTAATTTAAAATTAAATTAAAAATAAAATTAATTATTTTATAATTAAAATTAAATCAATTAATTTTTATTTTTATTCAAAATCAAGACAATAAATCAGCCAAACCGCTAACCATTGAAATTTTGTACTAAAATCGTACTCATATCTACTTGTAAAATTATCATTATACGCATGTATATACATAAAGTGCCACAAACAAAAAACTTAAAATACAAAATTTATGTAATAATTGTTCGCTATTTTATTTAACTTAAAAATATGACTGCACGAAATAAATTGTAGTAAAATATGGTGAGAACATGTACCGTATCCACATGAACTGTATATAGTAAATTCACTAGATGGTTAGCCACACATATTCAATACATAATTAATGGAAAGCATATTGATAATCATGGCTAACATAAAATTAAAGTAAAAAAAATAAGACTATTAAAGCTCAAACGATCTTCATTTCTGTTTCTCTGATGACATGGCTGGTTGATCCCCCTTTGTATCTTTGTTTCTACCCTCAAATTTGTCGTATATTATGTTTATGATGTCCTTATAATCTGATGTAGCTCCTCCTTTTATAGATAATTAACAGGATTTTGATAGACATCGTATCTCTGATTGGAATAGAAAGATATATCCGAATCACATCAAGTTGACACGGTTAAGATTATATCACGAGGATAAGCACAATTTGCGTGACTAGACGCAGTCCATACACCCATACAATTCCCTAAAACACTATATATATAATAACTACGAATTTAACATAAATTCTATATGTATTAATAATTAAAGTATAAAAGACCGATAATATTTTTGCTCCTATCATATTTTTAAGTTAAACTATATGTAATAAGATGAGAAACATTTAATATTATATATTTTTATTTGTAATATTATTTAATTTCAGTGAGTAAAAGTTTATAAATTACTGTTACGTTCAAACTTGTTGCACACCAATCTAATTTTCCATTGCTGTTCCGTAGCGTGATCGCTCACTATATCACATTAACACGCCAACTCAATTGTAGGCCCCAACAATTCCTCGCCGCCATTCACTTTTGTCCTTTTACTTTTTTTTTCTTTTTTTTTAAGGTTTAAATTTAGTTGAAATATATATATATAGATATATATGTGTGTAAGTATATTCTTTATGGGCCGTTGGGCTAAATTAATAGATGATCTGGGCTATATATTATCCAATATATGTATGTGTGTGTAAGTACATTCTTTATGGGCCGTTGGGCTAAATTTAATAGATGATCTGGGCTATATATTATCCAATAAATATATGTGTGTGTAAGTATATTCTTTATGGGCAGTTGGGCTAAATTTAATAGATGATCTGGGCTATATATTATCCAATATATATATGTGTGTAAGTATATTCTTTATGGGCCGTTGGGGTAAATTTAATAGATGATCTGGGCTACATAGTATCCATATTGTTTGACATCAATCCGCTTTCCCAGCCCAAAGTAATGACCACGTGAAAGAAAAAAGAAACATTTCACAGCTATTTCATCCATCCGAAAGAAAAACGAATATTTTTTTTGTCTAAAAAGAAAGTTATATTTTGAAATAATCGACAATGATATAGCCCGAGAACTTAATAACTAGTCCCTCTTATCTAAACAACTAAAAATTTTAAGGTTACGTTTTATTAGTTAAAGTAAAAAAATAATTTTTTTATTTCATTTTACAAACAAGTTATATGTAATTAAATAAATCAAATAAACAAATAAAAGAACATGGAGTTTGACTTTGAGAAGTTGTACCTTAATCAATTCTGCTCTACCTACATCCTCTGTATCTACTCCTGTATATACATATACATACATTGAAGGGTAAAATTGGAAGTTGACAATTTTATTGTATAGTAAAATATGTTGTTGGGACACATGTTAGAGAATTATGGAGTAAATCAAAACACAATTTTACCTAAATTTGTACCTTTTCCCTAAATTTTTAATCCTTGCAACACCCTCTTTACCACAACCAATTACATTAATTAATTTACAATATCATAAAAGATAAATTCAATTTCGTATAGACGGGTTGGCCCCACCCCATCCCAACACCTTCGGCAGGTGGGCCCTGCCCTCTCCATCTAGAGTGAAATAAATAAGATAACAAAATGGGCTTATTAAGCAAAAAGTCCAATATTAGGTGGGCCAAGCCAATAATGGGCTTCTTCAATTAATAAAATGGATCTCTATTATAAATCTGACGAAGACACAACACAGACCTGTTTCTCCAGCTGAGACGCTACGTTAATTGGCTGGACCATTTACCTTCAAAAAGCTCCATTCTTTAAAAACAATACCAAAATTCTTTTCATTATATTTTCCAGTTTATTTATCAATTTCAGTGATAATTACGTGAAAATAAAAAAATAAATAACAATTTTAGAATAAAAACCTGAGAAGAATGAGTCCCAGACAGTGTGAATGTCAAACACGTTCAACCACATTTGAATTTCGAATAGAAATCAACCAACACCATTTTCATACTACTTTAAATAAAATCAAAAAGACTTGCAGACTGACACGCGCCCAATCGCAACCTGAAACATTATTATTTACGAAAATATAAAACTGGCCACCGTTAGTTGTTTTCTTCTTCACCTCCCCCACCGTCCCACCTGCAAATTCCTTCTTTTTCTTTTCTTTTTTACCAGAAAATCAAATAATTTTTATAAGGTGCTGTTTTACGTACTCCTTTCTCCATAGAACCAAAGCATGAAAACGAGAAACAAAGGCAAAGTCCACCCCTTTACTTCTTCATCTTCTACATCATCATCGGACAAAGAATCTTTGTCCGTGTTAAAACTATTGCCCGCCGCCATTTTGGCTCTAATCTCAGTCCTGTCAGCTGAAGACCGGGAAGTACTTGCTTACATGGTAACCAGGTCTCTCAAGTCCACAAACCCTTCATTTATGTCCGTTGATTACAACAAAAAACGGCCCAAGAAACAATCTTTCGATTGCCATGGCCACAACTCCCCAGCCCTTTTCGACTGTGACTGCTTTG
The DNA here is from genome assembly GCA_028749325.2 of Caryopteris x clandonensis. NCBI lineage: Eukaryota > Viridiplantae > Streptophyta > Magnoliopsida > Lamiales > Lamiaceae > Caryopteris > Caryopteris x clandonensis. The sequence goes on along the minus strand of JAPYKT020000019.1, from coordinate 2,593,804 downwards.
ACTGTTACACTAGCTTCTGGTTCAGGTGGGATTCTTCGACTAACCGGGAGCTCATTCACCAAGCCATTGAAGCTTTTGAGGAGCATCTGTGCAGTGGGGAACAAATCAACAAGAATGGAAGTAGCAAAAGCAAGAGAAAGGAGAAAACGGGTCGCCGGAAAGGTGAGGAGACGAGCGCTGGTGGTGGAGTAATCCACGAAATTTCTGCTGCTGCCCCGCCGGAAACTCAAGAGAGTCTTACTGGTGTGCCGCCAGAGAATGAGGTAGCTACGGCGGAGCTGGGTTCCCGGGAAGAAGAGGAAGAGGATGACATGAGGCCGCTGCCGCCGCCCGCGGTGGTGCACAATCACCGAGCCTTTGCTAGGAAGGTGTTGCCGGACGTAATGGGAATATTGAATTCGCGTTTGTGGAGACTTTGGGGTCCGGATGTATAGTGAAAATAGAAAAGGGGAAAAGAAAATTTAATCCTATTTTAAATTTAGGTATGACACTTGTTATGGTCATGTTTGTTTGTTTATGTATTTTTAATTGGAAGGCATTAATTAGTATTTTATTTCTTGGGGAAGCTTAAATACTATTATAATTATTATTAATTTTATTTAAAAAATAGTGAATTAATGCACTAAGTAGTGGATAAGCTTCTAGTTAGACATGGCACTCTTTTGTCGGTTTTGATTTCGATTTTGGTTACAAAATCGTTGGTTTTTAAAATTGGAAGGGGTGGAACTGAAACTGAATTGATATATAGCCGGTTTTGGTTTTGATTTTGAAATCGGCGGTTCTACGGTTCTGATTTTAATTTTCAGTTTCTTTTTCTTTTTTTTTACAAATTCACACATGGAACTCATGGTTTGAAACCGAAACCGTCGGTTTTTAACCAAAATCAATGGTTTTGGATCCGGAACCATCGGTTCCAGAAATTGGATATTCTGGAACCGGAACCGAACTGACTAGATTCCGCTTCCAAACTAAAATTGAATCAATGGTTAAACCAAACCGTTGACTGCCAGTTGGAACCGTCGGCTCAAAATCAAATCGAAACCGTGCCCATATTATATAGGGTTGGAAATTTTGTTTAAAATTAAATAAATAAATAATGTGCAGTTAAACAATGAATTGCGTCAGACGCACGCCTTACAACTTTACAAGACTACTCATTTAATATATTTATTATTATTTACGCATATTATATAGTTAGTTTGAAATTATTGACTTCTACTTTTTGATGGATGCAATTTATTATGCTTTGTTCTGATTCCACTTCGCGTGGAATCATTTGGTGCTGTCCTCTTTTTTTCCCTAATAGATTAGTGTAATTAACTTTTATTTTATTTTATATTTAAATAATTATTACACATTATATATATAATGATATTTAAAATATAAATTTTAATAAAAAGTTAAATATAAAGAATCCAAATTCATGATCACTACCTTCAACAATTTTATTCTTTGCATCTACCATGACTAGTATATTATATACTTATGTATTATTATTTACAAAGTAATTATAATATTTAATATATATATATATATATATATTGTCACAAAATTGGACACTTGGGCTATTTTTCGAGAACAAGTCCGTGACAAATATATGTAGCATCTGCAAGACCAATATTATGTTTTTTTGCAAATTTCAACGCATTATTCTTTTCTTTTTTCCTTGTTTCGTACTTAATATTTGGGCCGGGCATTTCCCTGGTCCAACTTTGATTGGACCAACCTAGGCCCAAAATTTGTCCCTTTTTTTTTCCTTTATTAATTTATTTATTATTTTCTTTCCGTTGGCCAATTTACTGTTTCAAAAAGAAAAACACTTTATTATGAGCAGAACTTCAAGTAGCAGAATCACATTTAAAAAGTAACGAATCTGTGATGGGCTTTGGAGTGAATAATTTTGTTTGGGCCTGTCTTATTCAACATGCCCAGTATAGTTTTATATATAAATCCAGGAAAAGAGTGGGCTGGACCGTATAATGAAGCCTCTTCAGCCCACATATTCTCCCTTAACGTCATATGTTCCATTTCCCTTCTGCGAAGACATATACATTTATAGAGCTCGCTAGCTTGATATATAGATACATATATGCATACAATGAGGGATCCAATGCCCCCATATTTGTACGACTTGACTAACTTGTCACTGCCCGTGCAAAAACACGCGAGCTCTTTATAATATCGTGCCACCTGTCAGAAATATATTAATATATTTTGTTAGTTATTTGCTATTTAAATATATTATATATTTATCACCTAAATTATAAAGAGTTAGGCCCTAGTTGATAGTCATACAAAAAATAGTCTAGGTTGTATATATTGCTATTAATAGACTTGTGAATATTTAATGAATTATTTTCTTTTACATCCAACAAATTTATCACTCATTTATAGCGCATAATTTTATATTGGATAATAAGTAATATTATTGTTTTTAAAAAATATTTTAACGATCAAGTTGCTCCCTTTCCCTAATTTGTTTTTAAAATTATGAATTCGCAATCTCTCGTTGATTTAATTTATTCAATCATTGGTTACATGTTTGTAAATTACAATCTTTATAAGTTCTTTACATATAACTCTTTTTTTGTGGGACAATTTTTTTTGTAATATGATTTTTTTAGGACTTAGAGAGTATTACTTTAATTGACTATTAATATATATAAATATATATATATATATATTAAAATATTCACACAAAGAATGTAGTTAATATACAATTAATGTTCTTGTGAAATTAATATTTTTTAATAATTTTAAAAATATTGATTTCATCTTAAAAATATTATTTTTTAACCGAACAAGTAGTATAGTAAAAAACACACACTCGCATAGTATGCACGAGATCAATATTCTTTCTGCTATCAAGATCGAATCAACATGAATCACATTAACTTTTAACAAAGCAATTATTGAATTTGGCTCATTGCACGAATATGATCCATACAAGTATACAACTATATCATATAATTTTGTCGCATTTAAAACACAAATTTAAATGTCAAATAATAATATTCAGATAATTAAATATCATCACCGAGCATATTTAGGTAAATAAAGAAAGATCACAAAGTAATACTCAAAGAACTAAGTAAACAAAAATAAAAATATAAAATTGCAAGAGTCCAATAAACAATCACGGGTCGGGTTTCAGTGTTGTAAATCAGGTATAACCATTTCTTGTAGAAGGGTTAAATTAATATAGCATCCATATTCAACCTCAAGACTAATGGTATAAGTTATCCATTCCTGAGTTTCTAGAATTATTGACTGAAATGGTCTTTCTTAACAGCTTTCAATCGTTTTCACTTGTAAATTTAATATTGTTGCAGCTAAGGAGAAATATGGTACCCCCTAAGTAGCCCCTTATTTGTTTAATTTGATACACTTTTATTAAGGACTATAAAAATTGATCGATGAAAACACGCAATCGTTTTCGCGATAAATAATTTATCGATTTTTTAATTTTATATCATTTTTTTTGCTCATAAATGAGACTTAGGCAGTGTAATGTTCGACTAAAATTGATTGAACATTTAACGCATGTTTAATCAACGTTGATTGAACATTAATGAAGATGTCTAGCTGATATTATTAGAATGTTAAGAAAATGTTCAACCAAGAATAATCGAACGCTAAAAAAGGCGTTCAACCAGCTCCAATCAAACACCTCCAAGGTATTAAAAAGTAAATCTATATCATTCGACTTCACCTAGTCGTACAAGTCCACCATTTTCGACCAATTATGCTTGAACGCAACTCCTATATATGCTCATGCAATCAGGTTCGAACATTATCATCTGAATTTGAAAAGAAAAAACAATTACTATCTCCTTCCTCAAACTATCTTCAATTTGTTGCCTTTAATTCAACAAGAAAATTAGAAGAGGAACAACATTACTCAATCAAAACGAATCAATAGTTACAGAAGAGGAATAACATTACTCAATCAAAAGGAATCAATAATTACAAAATGATTCGACCTTGTGTGTTTAGAATATTTTTTATTCTACTTTTGAATTTTATTTTTTTCTTTTTCTTTCTTCTTTCTGTTTCTTGTTTTTTAATTATTAAGGGTTAAATATCAAAGGTGAATTGGGTGTTCCTAAACACACCACAAAAATTATTATTCAAATCACTTTAATATTTTTAAATATAATAAATGACAAATATACCATTATAGATATATTTTAAACAAAATCATAATATTGTTATTATTGTTGTTCTTTATTATTGACTCTAAATACACACACTAATCCTATATTTCAAGGAATAAAAATAAAATGTAAAATATTTTATAAGTAATCAATAATAGACCATACAATATAAATGATATAGAAAATATAATTATTAGACAAATAAATCATGTATTTTCTGTCAAAGGACTAAAACCGCGCATACGTTCGGCTAGTCAGGGCCGAACATACAATATGGCGTTCGGCCAACAGTGGCCGAACATACAACAAGGCGTTCTTGTTGTATGTTCGGCCACTGTTGGCCGAACGCCATATTGTATGTTCGGTCTTGGTTGGCCGAACTTGTGCGCGGTTTAGTTTTTCGACAAAAATACAGTATTTAATCGTGTAATTTTTATAATAATTATATTTTTTATATCATTTGTATTTCTATTTTTCATTATCAATCACTTACAAATATTTTAATTTTTATTTTGATTCGTTTGAATATAGGGTTAATGCGTGAGTGTGTTTGAGCAAAGAAGGAAGAACATAAATAATGAAAATATTAATGTTTATTTAAAAAAAAATTACATAAGGATATATATGTCATTTACATTATATTTAATTTTATTCACTAAATTAAAATAGTGTGAAAAGTTATTTTTGTGGTGTGTTTAGCAACACCCTCCATTAAATAATTGTTGATATTTAAATATATATATATATATATATAGAGAGAGAGAGAGAGAGAGAGAGAACGTATTTAGTAAAGAAGAAGTATTCAACAAAAAATGGAGCTATATAACCGATCCCGAAACAATGAGATATTTAGTAAATAATTAACTTGGATTCTTCATTTTAAAATAATATTTCATAATCGTAAAAACTTTTGAAAATAATTGCACGTACAACATAATTTAATGTATTACTTGTGTAACTATATAGTATTACTTGTTCAACTATATAGTATTACTTAACTATAAAATATCACTATTTTTTAAGTGTGTTACTTTTGATTAGTTATTTCAAAAAATAGTAATACTTTATAGTTAAACAAATAATACCTTAAATCGTGTCGCACGTACAACCGTTTTACAGAAGACTCACTCTTACATAATTCCGGTTTTTTTCATGCCTTCAACTTGTGTTTAAATACATTATAACCATAGTTTGTATATAAATAACAAATTATACATTATAAATAATATGAGTTTTTAAAATAGTAAATTCTCAACTTAATATGTCTTTGAGCTTACATTACTTGATTTAAATTTTTTTTTTTTTAAATTTGAGATCCATTTAAATAACTCAAAAAAATAATTTAAAATGAGATTGGGAATTCTAATAATCTACCAATGAACTAAATAATTAATCAAAAACAATTGTGTACTAATGTATTTCTTATTATAATTCATCTCGAACATTAGAATAATCCCATCCAAATAAAAATCATAAATTCCTCGATAACCAAACATAATATTGGTTGATATGATTGCTGAAGGTTTGAATAGCAATATAATTTGTCAAATTTTAGTGGTTACGTGTTCAAAATTTTTAAATTTCTATGGTCAACAAAATAATAAATTGTCACGTTCATGTGGAACACAAATTAGATTGAAGATAATAATAAAAAAAAAAAAAAAAAAAGAGTACGTGAGTGATAATAGTAATAAAGTTCAGTCGACAAAATAAAGTTGAACTTACCAATTTACCCCTTATTAAACCTAGGTAAAAATAGGTTATATGATAGTAAATATTATTTATAATTTTGAATATTTGAGACAGAAATTCTATGATTAAGTAGACTTTGATTCCTTTTTTTGTCGTGCGCTCACAAAATTCCAAGGAACAATTGATATTGGAAAACGACCCATCTCATTTATGGGTTATTAGTCCATTTAAAAATAAATATATTATCGTGCTCCATATTTTTATTTATATTTTATAATAATTATCACAGATAAAATATATTATATTTATATTTTATAATAATTATCACAGATCACGCATATTACATATCATCTTAATTAACATATGTTACATATTAGAAAATTTAAATGACATAATATTTAAATATAATTGAAAATTTTCTTTAAAAAATAATATACATTAAAAAGTAGGTGTAAAATCCGATGTACATATTTATGTATGTATTACAAAATTATCACTAGATGAGGCCTCAACAACACAAAACAATTAATTAATCCACATATATATTAATAATAAGCCTTTGCATTATTCGTAATAATGAAAGAAAAGCGTGATCAAATGTATTTATAAAAGTTAGTAATATATATATATGCAAAAAAATATTCACAATTTCTTCTCTTCTTCAACGAGCTTTCTTTCTATTAATTTTGTCTAAATTTGAACGAATGCCTGCAAGAACATATCGGGGATCAATGAAGGAACTCTGATGTTCAAGTTAGAACTGATTTCATTCCGTAATTCAATTACAAGCATAGAAAAACATATATAATATTGAAGAAATATCACAATAGTTAAATAGGAGATACGTAGGATAAGTGCATAAATTTAAACTAAAAGTTAATGTACATTCTTATTAGATCTGAGCCGTTGTAATTAATTTCTTCTAGTTCAGTAAATTTACATGGGAAGTGATATAATTTAGTCCACATCACGTGTGTGTCTATATATATATATATATATAGTATTATATAAAGAATGTTGACATATATAATTTGAAAAAATATATTGATGGGAGCAGAGTCCACAGATATAGACTAGGAATAGTAGCAGCAGCTGCATTAATATTTCCACGTCCATTGTATTCTTTTTATTCCACACGTCGTTGAACCAATAATAATATATTTACATGCTACAATTCCGGTACATATATAAACACCCACACATAATAAAGATGGTCCTCTTTGACGGCCCTAATTTATTATTTAATTACAATTAAATAAATTTGCTACATCCCTATTTTTACATTAAAAATAAGTGTTATTGGTGACAAAATTCATTAAATTTGAGTCAATTTTTTTACTTTTAGAATATTAAAAAGTTGGTAATTTTAACCATGAATTTTTATTTTTTAAATTTTGAAAATTTTAGATAAAATTATGGTGAGTTACCTAACAATTGGATGAGTTATTTAATCTTCATACCATATTTCAAAATATCTTAATATTTCTTTCAATTCAGATTAAATAATATTTTAGAAGTTTTATTTCTTTGCATAATAAGTGACGTTTTACAATTATCAAAATAAAGTAAATTGTTTCTACCAAATTTATCCTTAATTATTTCTAATAAATGGTTATATAATGTGTTGTTTTTTCATTAATTTTTTTCTTATTAATTAAGGACATGTTATGTATTTGATTTATTTCTTAATATACGTTATTTTTTTTTTAAACACCACTTATTTTATATAAAAAAAGTACAAAGGATCACTAATTTGTGCACTGTTCATTACTCACCCCTAATTAGTGAAAATAAACTTTAAGAGTGATAAAATATGAAAAACAAAATTTGTTAGTTACTTCATTCCACTGCCTGACTAGCCTCAATTTCTATATCAACAAACCTTTTATCGAGCACAACAAAAACTCATGTCAATTTTTTAAAAAAAAAAACTATTCTCGTTGTCTCTTAATGTCGCTATAAATAAATTATATGGTGAAATTACCAAATAATTATACTTATGATAAAAAAAGTATTCATTTTAAATATTTTATAACATTTGCGAAATAGGTAAAAAAATAAATTGTTTTAAAAAAAAAACTGAATTAAGATGCACCTTACGACAAGAAACAACGAGGAAGGCCATTTTCTCCAATATTTTGAGGAAAAAAAGTAGTAAGAGTCAAAACTCAAGGAACACGTGCGTACCTGTGACTATTTATTGACTCATTGGCCGCCTCCACACCAACCACGAAATATTTACTAAATTAAATTATAAACAAAAAATTAAAATAAAATAGACACACACAGACACAACACATATATATACATATATATAAATATATATGTAATTGCATGTTGTGAAATAATTATTTGAAGTAATTTAAGAAAATTGCACAACCTACCGTGAATGTCGGAATAGAATAAAATTAAATGCAAATTGAAGTAATATAAATTTTAATTGACGAGACTAATCACTATTTTATATATAACCGTACCACATAGATGACAAGATGTACAACATTATGTGGCTAGAAAACACACACACACACATTATATAGATATGTACTTATATATAACTACTATTATCTTAAAATTATATAATTAAATAAATATCATTCTAGAACATGTGCCTTGACCAGGCAACACGAAGAAGAGTTTGGTTTACAAAAAGAACAAGTGATGGTAGTTAGGGTGTATTGAATTATCTATAATTAATTTCATTAATTTATTATATTGATGTTATTAATTAATTTAGTTGCTTATTATGATATTAAAACTGTTAGTATAAATACGAGTTTTCTTTTTTAATTAAATATCTGGATTTCTTTCGCACGAATTTAGTGTTCTTACATAAAAAAAAAAAAAAATCATTAATTTGCATTCTTGTTACTGTCATTTCTGCCCATAAGATAAAATTTTCAGTCCATAAACGTAGACTTCTGCTAACTGCGTAGGAAATCTCTATTTAGAGAACTTCGTGCAACAATCTTTCAAAAAAGAAAAAAAAAGAATTAAGTGTCCCGTGGTTCAAGTTATTAATTAAAATAAACATTTTAAATTAGATCATGAAATATAAGTATGAAGTGAGTTTTCTATGCGTCAGCTCTGAACAAGTAACATTTTGTATAAAAATATTATTTTTTCTTAAAAGCACGATAAATATGAAACGTGGATCATGCATTGAATTTATGTACTCTTGTTATTTTTAGAATTAGAAAATAAATTTTTTTATTAGTTGGTTTTGTTTGATCAATTATAAATAACTCATTTTTAAAAATAAATTAGAGTTTTTACTTCAAATAATAAACGAAATTTTAATTTTTGAAATAGGACTGTTTTTATAAAATGAAAAATAATTTTAAAAAAAAATCGAAAGGAAGGGAATTGTTAGTCTTGGATGATGACGTGTAGTTATGGTCAAAACAATGAATTGGGATGAAGAATAAGCTTATCTTAAGTACTAGATTCAAAATGGCAATGATGAATAAATATAGATCCAGTCACCACCAGATATGGTTAGATTACATCTTATGCTAAAATACCCACCATGATTCACTAAACCCTTTTTTTTGACTTTGCGTGCCGTTTACGGCTCCTAACATTGGTAATAAACATATATACTTGATATTACTATTTTACCCTTCAAGCCGCCTTTCAACTTTAATTCATCATCTTTCTTCTTTTCTACATCCACCCTTTATTATAAACCACTACCCATAATCCGAAAACTTTTAACAAATCTCTCTCTCTCTCTCTCTCTCTCATGGAGAACTATGCACCCATATTCCAGTCTTCATCTTCAACTCCACAGAATTCACAACTGCACCTGCTGAACATGGTGGATTCCCATTCACTGGATAATCGAAACCCTAACAATGGATACATGGGGATGATGGCGAGCATGGAGCTTCCTACATCATCGGACATTAATAAAAGTACATCGCCTCTTGCCGATGGGAACTCCGCCTTCGTCGGGTCGGAAAACACCGCGAAAGCCGATCAGAAGAAGAAGGGCGAGAAGAAATCAAGAAAGCCGAGGTACGCTTTTCAGACAAGAAGCCAAGTGGATATACTTGATGATGGATATAGATGGAGGAAATATGGTCAAAAGGCTGTCAAGAACAACAAATTCCCCAGGTTTTTTGTTTTTTTTTCTTTTTTTGGATTGTCAATATTAATCCAATAGCAAAAGAAAATGAAAATATGAATAATATTGCTCTGCTGATTTTATGTATTGTAGTAATGTATAATACTGCAAAGATTAAACTAGGATCGATCTACGTACCATCGCATAAATAAAACGTATTAATCATGCTACGATACCCATAAAATAAAGATCTGAAAGTATTTATAATTAATGAAATATTGAATTTCAAGTTGTCCTACATCAAAAAAAATAAAAATAAAAGAATGAAGACTATCTTATATCTATAGTCTTTTGACAAGAAATTGTAATTATAGTATTTAAATTCGTGCAATTATTCAAAAGGATTATTAGTTAAAGAGAAGTTGTAAGGCTCCTTTTGGAATTTGAAAATTAAAGTTATTTCAAATGAAATGATTTTTTTTCTCTTTGGTATTTAAAAAGTCAATTATTTCAAATTTCTTGTTTGAATGTTTGGATTTGAAGTAAGCTTACAATATTTTTTTTTCTTTTTTTAAAATTTGATATTTTATTTAAAAGCTTGTAGTATGATATATGTAAAATATGATGTGTGTGCACGTACATATATATATATATATGTTTCTATATATAATATATTGACATAAATGAAAATGTTAATATATATTTTATTTGATATTACAAGCTCATTCAGGGGTGTGTGTGTGTGTGTGTTGTACACTCCATTTGTAGTGTGTGAAGTGTGCGATGTGTGTAAGAGTTTAGGGTGTGCATTGTGTGTGATTATATTGTTTTAATTATATGGAAGAATAAAGATAAATTTGAAAAAATTAAGTGGTAGAAATAAGTTCAAATTCATAAGAAACTAACTTCAAATTTAGAAGACGTTTAAAATCTTTAGGTTTTGAGTTTTTTTAGCCAAATAAGTTAGAATGTATTTAAGTGTAAATTTCAAATCATTCTCAAATCCATTTTCACGTCCCTCCATCCAAATGCAACATTAATAAATTTATAATTACCAGTAGTTTAAATTCTTTTTTTTCTCATTTAACAATTTTATTACTCGACAAAATAAATGTACTTAAGAAAACCTAAAGTTAGGTAATCTCAAGCTTTTGCCATTAATTTAAATTCATTCTCAAAGTGCTTCACTCCAAATCGACAAAAAATAAATTCTTATATTTCTTCTACCTAGTCCATGCATGTGTGATAAATAATGTACTAGTTGTAGTTAATCAACATTCGTAACAGATCATTAACCAACAATTTTATTTATTTATTATTATTATTATTATTATTATTATTATTATTATTATTGTTATTAATTTATTTTGAATGCATGGATATGTGCAGAAGCTACTACAGATGCACACATGAAGGTTGCAATGTCAAAAAACAAATTCAGAGGCTGTCTAAAGATGAAGGGGTTGTAGTTACAACCTACGAAGGGATGCATTCCCATCCAATTCAGAAATCCACCGACAATTTCGAACACATTCTTAGCCAGATGCAAATTTACACTGCCTTCTAGATATACAATACTACGTACATGCATGCATGCATGCACATCTACGTACATCCATGGAATACTTTTCAATAATTATATGTACCACCTAACTAATTAAATGGTTTTAGACTTAGATTCATGTAAAATTATGTAGCTTCTTCTTAGTTGATTTAATTATCTCTAATCTCATCCCGCAGGGTCGCCATTAAGATGAATCAAGATCAATTGATTTTTTGTTAGTAAATCAAGAAAATGGGAATTCTTTACAAACCAAATTAAATTGAATATTTAGTTGAATAAAATAATATTATAAGAGTGTCTCTTGTGTGAGACCGTCTTCCAAGTTTTTTATGTGAAACTAGAACCCAACAAATTAAAAAATAAAAACAAATTGAAAACTAGAAAAATAAATTAACATAATGAATTAAAAAACATAAAAACCCTAAACACTAAAAAAACTGAAAACTTGGGGGGAAAAAACCCAAAAACTAAAAAAATTGAAAATCTAAAAGTAAAAAATTTAAAAAGTAAGAGAATTGCAAAATTGAGGAAAAAAAATAATGAATTTGGACTCCATCCCACAAATTTATATTACTTGAGATGGTTCATATAAATTTTTATTTGAATTGCTATGAGAAGGTATTTATATGTTTGATTTTGAGCTTATCATATATATATATATATTAAAACAAAATGATTTTTTTCCAATTCCGTCCTAAACTTTATTACTTATTTAGAATAATTATATTATTAAATTAAAATTAGAAATTTTTATTCTAGAAATTTTGATTCGATTTCAAAATCTAAATTATTCCACAAATTTTGGTGTTTCAAAATTAGATGATATCAAGATGAATATACTGCAATATTTAATATATGATTCGAAATCTATATATTTTATCGAATATTAATCAAATCACTAAATTATGAAATTAAAAAATATATGAAATCTAAAAAATATATACTCAATTTTCTCGATTCATTTCATCAAAATAAAATATATATATATATATAAGTAAAATTACTTTTTAAAATTTTATTTTTTCGGCCTAAATTTTAACCATATAAATGTAAAACTATATATATTTATGCAACTCTTTTAAGATACATTATTATAATTTAATTGAAGAGATTAATATCAACAATCTTTGGGATTTGCTTAGGTTCTGTTGTTCAACATAAATAAATTCAAATTTTAAAAAAAATTTGTTAACTCATAATATATTCAAATTAAGAAATAAATTTGTTAGGAACGTGAAATCATTGTAGTTTCATTATATTATGGAAAATCATTAACAATTTTTCTATAATTAAACTATTAATTATTTAAAATCACCCAATCGCGTGGATAAAATTTGATTTTGTCAAATATGAAATTAAATTTTCAACAATCTTACCATAATTCAAAATCATTTCTCATTTTTGTCTCTCTCTCCTTTTTATATATTTTATCAAAATTACTACTAAATATTTTAAGGTCTTTCTTTTTTGTTCTCCCTTCTATTGAAGTGTTTTACATTTTCAGTTTTGAAAAAATAAATGGTAAGACATGTACGATAATATGTGTCATATTTCAATTGTCACAAAAGCCTACACTTATCAAAATATTATTTTTAGGTATTTATTTTAAAAAATTTATTCACCTGTTGCTTTCAATTTATCATAAACATATTTAATTTTCTTAAATATTTTTCTTTCTTATTTTTAACAAAAAGTTCGTCCATCTCTTTCATGTTTCGTTTGATTATTCTTGTGATTTTCTGTTGAGATCTGCTAATTATTTTGACGTATAAGCACCGTGCGATTTTTCATTAGCTTTCAAAGTATTTGTTTCTATCAAATTTCAAATTTTTGTAATATTATTACATTTAATTAGCAATTTGCAAAAAAATTTATCCTTAATTTGATTATGTAATTGTCAAATTTTACGAGATCAGTACAAATCTTTATTTTCTTTAATCTGCTGATATGGCTTTTTTTTTAAAATTTAATTTGATTCAACCTTCTATAAATCGTGGATATCATGCTTATCAATTTGTGAACGAGGCTAATTCTAATAGAAGAAAAAACGAAACATAAAATTACAACAAATTTCTAATCATTATACAAAAAAATAATCACTGAATTACAAATTTACACATTCTATAATATACTATATAACTTGAATATATGATTATATTACAAAATATAAGAAAAAATATCTTCTGTGCATCTCGCAGGTCTCACACTAGTTGCCTTTAAAACATCTTAATATGTTGTATATACCGGGCATCCATGGTGAATGAGGAATGTAATCCCGTCCCATCCCGTCCCTGCCGTCGAGCCAAAAATTTCTCCCATCCCTGTCCCTACGAGGAAAAGTATTAGGAAGCTCCATCCCATTTGGAACAGATCTCGGCCGAAAATTAATGGAGGTTCCCCTCCCGACCGCTAATCCTAGTTTGCCCTGAAGAACAATGATATAAGAGGAAGCTTGGATGGGTTTAATGGGAAAATAGGGGAATTAAATTTGGGCCCGTTTTAATATGGGCCTAGATGCAGTCCTGGACTGTACAATCTCAATTTGGGCCCATATTAATGGGCCTTTAAATAACATCTATTTTGGTATTGTAATTTAAAGCGTATTTATTTATTTATTTATTTAAAATATAATTAAAATTTACAGCATGCAATTCAGATGTTTTATTATTGTGTTAATTAATTAAGAGTCAGTTAGAACGGCCTTTTTGCTTTAATTTCATCAACGTAACAGTGACAGCTGGAGAGTTTCAAAGCTATGAGTTTGTTAGTTATTCATTTATTACAATAACCACTTCTTCTTCGCAGGTTAAAGTGGTCCCTGTAGCTAGAGTGGTCCTATTTTCCTAATTCCATCTTATGACTTTCCAATCCACAATCCATCTTTTATTAATTTGTCTCTGTACATTACACCACACGAATGGGAATGTTGTTACACCATAATTCAAATCTCTCTATGACATCAGACCTGACGTCATCTAGTACGTAGACTTGACTTCACTTTCTTAGTTTACACCACTTTTCTGTTCTAGATTACTATCTTTATCTCTACATTCAAATATAAGATAAAATATTATTTATTTATAATAAAGTCTAGCTTATAATTATTCTATGTCAACTATCACCAATTTGTCCGCCCAATTGCAATTGTATTGAAAATAGGCGGGGCTTTGGTGTTGTAAAGTATGTATTATTCGATTATTTAAAATATATTATTCAATTAATTAAAAAATATTATTTATATTCTCATCAAATCTAAATTACTTATTTATAAGACATTACCAGCACCGTAATGAGGAGCGGAATATTGTGTGTGCATTGTGTTTTAAACATACTTTTGGGATTCAAGTCGAATTGCAGGACTTCAACGTGAGAGACCCATTTTTTTGTGAATTTTCAAAAAATTATATACCATAATTGCAAAGATCAATATCCATGTAATGTACGATATTGAATCTATATTTTATATTAAAAAAATGTCAAATACGACGTGAACACTTGTTTGGAACACATTATCTTGGTTTTAATAAAAAAATATAATTTTTAAAAGAAAGTAATATTTTTCTGATTATTCAAAAGAAATTAGTTTTCATCAATTTTTTCCACATAAAAATTATTTATAAATTAATTAAATTATATATATATATATGTAAATGTTGAACAAAATCTTTTTAATTAGTTGAATAAAAATTCTTTTTAATAAAAGATACAATCATTTTATGATCAAACAATACTTTTTAAAATTATTTTAAAAACTTATAAATTTTATATAACAAAATTAAATTTTATATGCACGAGACAATCCATCTAAACACATTTTAAAGAAGGATCCACACAACTCGTGCATGGATCTGATTGATTCGGTCATGAAGTTGTGATAAAGGAGATTCATATTTCACTAAATGTGGACACGTGGAAAACAAATAAATATTACATAAATCGTGGATTGACATATGCATTTGCAAAACTATGTACTGTCACTATCATGTTCCATTGTGCAGCCTTCACAACATCATAGGTTATAATTTATTTTCATAGTTCCCAACCTAATTTACTTTTTCCATTTTTTAACCAAATTTTATTTACGTGTGCGAACTAGCGTAAACTTGTTATTATAGTATATTTTATTAAATTTAAGTAATTAACAATATTTATATTTAAAAAATATATATAATAGATAAATTAAAATAAATTGATCTACATTTTTCTTAAATTGCAAGAATTCTGATGTTAAAATTAAATAAAATAATACCCCTCATTCTCTTTTAATTTGCAATTCCATGATGAAGGAAAATAATTATATATAGTTAAAAAGTAATAGATTAATGCATAGATAAAAATAAAGTTAGGAATATAAGCAAGATCATATGGAATTTATAATATTTTTATGAATATAAACAAAATCATACAATATTATCAATTATTCGACATATCTCAACAGTAATGATCCATATTTCACATCCTATGTTAGTTTATTATGAGCATTTAAACTATCATAAACAAAATCAACATTATTTTCAATCTTAAAATTCTAAAATATTAAAACATATTAGGTCTTTTAGAAATAGATTATCAAAGAAAACAATTTTCCATCTAGCCATTTGCCATAGACTCCTCCTTTATTTTCTTGAGTAGATTTTTTTTTTTTTTTTTTTTTTTTTTTTTTTGCTTTTTGCTTTTTGTTTTTTGTTTTGTTTTGTTTTTCTTTTTTACATGAGAACCTTAAAATATGATGCAAAGTATACACAAATATATGAAATAAATTTATGTTAAATAAATTAATTATTTTTTATTTATAATTAAAGATATTATTATGGAAAAATAATTAGAAACTATATCAATTTTTGCCTATTTTAATTTTTTGTATGGAAAATTATGTTTAAGATAATATAATTATTGGAAGGGTTTTTAAACAATTAAATAATTAAATAATTAAATAGAACACAATCGTTGTTTTTGTATTATTAAATCGTATATGATTGTAATTAGATAATAATTAATAGTTTAGTTGATATCATATAATTAGAAAAAAATCACCCTCTCTCCATAAATAAAATTATAAATTCAAATTTCTTAATTTTGAACTCATTTAATATCATATAGTTTCGAATATATTTTAAATATCATACAGTCTTAAAATATCTAACTAAAAATATGCTAAAACAATACATAAATATAATAACTATTATTAGAAAGAAAATGAGCGGAAAAATAAGTGGGCTACTAAAAATAGCGAATACTTCTTAGGAAACTACTAATTTTACCCACTTAGAATAAGATGAACTCTTCTGTGCCCAAAACTTAAAAATATAACTTTTCTACCCACTTTTATGGTACGAATGTAGGCTTATTTATTTTTATCTCTTCCCTCTTTTTTCTTTCTCAACTTTCTCGTGAATATGACTTTCTTTCGTGAAAGCAAGAAAGAGGAAAAGAAATTTACAATTGAGAAGTAAAGAAGGAAGAGAAAAAAGGGAGTAGACAAAGAAAGAAGAGAGGAAAGAGGAAAATCATGACGGTAAAGGAAAGAGAGAGCGGAGAGAGAAATGAAGAGATATGTTTCATAATATAATAATCGTGAAAGGCACGATGTCTTTCACTTTTCACGATTATTGTTAATCGTGAAAGAAGAAAGTCTTTCACGATTATTGTTAATCCTAAAAGGCAAAAAACCTTTCACCATTAACGATAATCGTAAAATCCATCTTTTACTTTTCTTTCTCCTTTCTCCTTTCTCTTCACTTTTCAATTGTGGAAATTATTTTTCCTCTTTTGTCTCCCATTTTTTCTCACCTTCCTCTTATTATTATTATTATTATTATTATTATTATTATTATTATATATATATTTCATAGTATTCATTAAAAATAGTTAAAAAATTTTGATAAAAAATATATTTTCTACTCACCTTTTAAATGGTAGAACAAAAGTATCCTTCATCTTTTTCACCCCTCCCTTCGACAAACCTAGTTCCCCTCTCTCCTTATCATGAAAGCTCTCACCTCCTTTTCTCTCTCTTTCTCCCTCATCCTCCATTCTGTTTTCTCATGAAAACCTCCCTCCCATGCTCTCTATTTCCCCTTTGCCCACTCATATAGTGTAATACTATTTTTTTCTCATTCTCTCTCAATTGAATTTACTAATTCGTGCAAATTTGTACAAGTAAGCTTACACAATTGACATAAATTCAATTATGTAAGCTTACACGATTTTATTTATATATTCATATAAATTTATATAAATTGTCGTGTTAACTTAAATGAATGAACTTATATGATTGGTCGTGTAAGTTTAGTGAGATCAGTTTAAAATTTTGGATAAACAATATATATATATATATTTTTAAAATAAGACAGATAAGAGTTTGGATTCTAATAAATGAGTACAATAAAATTCAATTATTTATATAAATTTTTTTATAATTAATGATACGTGCATTTATTTTGAGATCGAGGTAATAATATATTTAGTTTATGAACATTTTATATAAGGATGATAATGTTTTTAGTCCCAAATATTGATTTTAATATAAATAAAAATTACTGTCTTGAAAATCCTCAGATTGGCAAAGTCAGGTTGAACCAATTCTTTTAATTGATTTAAAAAATAATTATTTAAAATTTAAATTTTTTACTTTTTAATCATTGAAATGATATTGATGAATGAATGTACAATTTCAATCGTGTGGCTGAGATTTGTCGAAAGGTGTGGGTCCTATTTAGTTCCACGGCTCCATAATTCGACAGCTGCCGGCCGACACCTTTCTATAATTAAAATTCACATTCCAGATGGCCACAAGCCCCTCTTCAACAATTCAGTTTCTTATTTTATTTTAAATATTATAATATTGTCTTTTAACTGAAATATTGGAAAAGACAAAAAAAAAAAAAAAAAAGGTAAACAAATTTTAATTATTCATATAAATTATGTGTATATTAATATTGTAAGATTAAGAAAAAAATAAAGAAAAGGACAAGTTACACAAAATATTTAATTAGCTAAAAAGCAGTTTAGTACAAATATTGTTTATTTATATTTCAATAATGTAGCATTTGAAGTTGGCTTTCTGCTGTGGACCCCATAGTTATAGATTGTAGGCATGAGTGTGGAACAGTTTTTCTGGTGCAATAATGACAGGTAATATAGATGAACGCTTTAAAAAATTAAATAAAATAAATAGTGAGTTTTTGTGAGACTGTTGTACATGTACCTTAATTTAAATTATTATTTGTATAATTATAAAATATTATTAATTTTTAAAATAATTAATAAACAGTAATATTCTTATAAAAATTATGATATTTTATAGTTAAATAAAAAATATTTTATAATTAAATTATTAATATCTTAAATCGTGTTACACATTCAATTATTTCACTGGAGTTATTGTGTAAAATAAAAGCTAGAATATTCTCCGCATTTCATTTACCCTGCATAAAAGTTAACCTAACGAACGTTTTGACTGAGACATGCTTTTCTTTCTTTCTAATATGATATTCCCTTCATATAAAAAAAAATTTATAATAATAATACTTCATAGCAATCCATAGTAAAACTAAACCCACCATGTTGAAATTTGAATTTGTAAAATTAATTAGAACAACTATTTAGTCGGTTTCTTCTATTTGAAGTGTACAGGTGGAGTCTAGAGGGATTGAAGGCTAAGCCAAATTTACACCAAACAAGGGAGCAGTTACGAACGTGCCTTAGTGGAGAAGGAGGGAAAGAGAGCTACAAGTCGTCTACAAATACAATGAAAAATTGAAGAAGAAGCGACGATGAATACGATATCATATTCTGTACAGCAGAACTGTGATACTATGAAAGCTGCCTTCACTCCTACTCCAACATTCTGTACTGATGTACAGCAGATTGTCTTAATCTTGCTGCTGTCGAATTTGAGAGAAGAGTTAGTGTGTGAAAATCATTTTCTGTAAGTTTGCTTTCTTAGTTAGTTTAGTCGACTTGAAATTCACCTTGAATTTCAAGTACGTTAAGGATCGTACCAGTATATTCGAATTGTTTTGTAATTCACTCAAACTTAGTGAATACCTTTCGTCCCGCCGGCTTCACAAGTCATTCTTGACTTGTGAAAATTCATATCCGTGTTATCTTATATCATTTCTCTACTGTTTCCATTCGGTACCACTCTTTCAAGTGGTATCAGAGCAATCACTTGACACATTAAGTGAGGTTCTGGTGTGGTACCATATCAAATGGATATCTTCAATCAACCGCAGCCAATCCTCCTCTCTAAAGATAACTACGATCATTGAAAATATCGAACCAGACAGACAATAAAATCAGTTGACTTCCGAGCATGGTCTGTTGTTGCTGATGGATGGTCTCCTCCAAAGAAAATTGATCAAGACAGAGATACTATTATAAAACCTCAATCAGAATGGACAGTTGAATAGATCGTTCAAATAAACTACCATGAAAAGGCGATGAATATCATTATGGGTAATGTGGACCTACACATGTACAGACTGATCAAAACCTGCTCTACCGCCAAAGAAGCCTGAGATATTCTTGAAAGGCACTGTGAAGGAAGCGATAGTGTAAGAGAAAGGAAATTATGGATGGTCCATGACAAATTTGAAAGCTTGAAGATGGAAGAACATGAAACAATTTCCACTTACTATGATCGTGTCATAGATTTGTCAAACGAAGCAGCATCTCTTGAAGGACAAATAAACAATAGAACCTTGGTAAGCAAAGTGATTTGAACCCTTCCATCCAGGTATAACCCAAAAGTTTGTGCAGTTGAAGAATCTCACAATCTGAATACCTTAGAGTTAAACACTCTAATTGGTATCCTAAGAACGTATGAAATGAATATGGACAATCAAGAGAGGCTCTACAACAAAGGACAAAAATCGACAACCTTTTTCTCTAAAACAAAGGAAGGTGAAACTGAAGGTGATGATGAAGATGGAGATGCAGAATTTATCGGACCTGATGAAAATTTGAGTGTTGCTCTTCTCACAAAATGATACAACAATCTTACAAAGAGATTCAACAACAAGAAAAAGAACTCAAAAGTGTGAGTCATGGAAACAACTGAATCCTCTTCCAGAAAGTCATTTGAATCGGCTGGTTCAAGAGGAAACTTTGGCCGAAAATCAGTACCTGATCAATTCAAAAATCACACTCGAAATCTTGATGATGTTCCAGCGTCGAGCCTGCAAATGATTTGGCCATTACGCAAATGAGTGTGCAAATGTACTCTACAAACATGGAAAATCTATGCGGATATCTCTCAACGAGAAAGAAATTGATGAAATACATCCAATAGAAGAGGAATCCAAAACTGCTTCGCTGCTAACTTCAATTCAGGAATTTTCTGATGATGAAGAAATACTTACACCCTCAAGCTCAAACACCATGTCTGAGAGGTACAATTTATTTATTGATTTTGATTTTAATTGTTTTAATGGATGCATAAGTGATGCAGAATTAATTGAGGGAGAAGAAGATGATCAAATACTCAAAGAAATTCAAGTTGTTCAGGATGAACTTCTAAAAAAACTGGAATTAAGATAGCAAGAAGCAGAAAGTCTGAACAAAGAGAATGAAGAACTCAAAAAGATCATCACCAGACTGGAAGTAACATTCACAAAGAAGGATGTCGAATTAAGCAAACTTGAAATCAAACTTGAAATTGCAAATGAAACATTCAGGAAACTGAATACATGTACCTCTAGACTTAACGAAATCCTAACTGTAGGAAATATAGGGTATTCTGGAATTGGCTATCATGACAATTCTGCTGTTACTAACTCATGTAATCGAATCTCTGATCAAAATTCCATTGTCTTTGTTAAAGTAAGTGGCAATATTCAGCAAATAGCAGGTAAAGAAAAAATAATCAAGAGAAAAAGGAAATTTGTCTGTCATTACTGCTTCAAACCAGGTCATATACGACCTTACTATCAAAAACTGAAATCTGATCTGTCACTGAAGCAGATGTTGCCACGAACCTTGCACAACATTTGTTGCAACATCGTGAATAAAAAAAATACAGCAACCTGTCAAAAATTGAAATAGGTCTTTAAATCGAATTTTACCTGTAATGTAGTGTTTACTGCTCTTAAAACTAACTATTCAGAATCTTGGTACTTTGATAGTGGGTGCTCAAGACACATGACAGGTTCAAGAAATTATCTCAAAAACTATGAATCATTCCAAGGAGGTACAGTGAGATATGATGGTGGACAACAAAGGAAAATAATAGGAAAATGAACTCTTTGTGTTGAAGGATTTCCTGAGCTTCGAAATATTCTTCACGTGGATGGACTAATGACCAACTTGATCAGTATGAGTCAACTATGTGATGATGAACTTCAGGTAAAATTCAACAAAGATAAATGTGAAGTGTTTGACTCAGCAAATGTATGTGTAATGACAGGTAAAAGATCAAACGACAATTGCTATTTGGCGGGAAAGAACTTGACGTGCAACACTGCTCAAACAAGCGAAACAATCCTTTGGCATCAAAAGCTGGGACATGCAGATCTCAGAAACATAGACAGACTAATAAGATTAAATGCAGTAAAAGATTTGCCCAAACTTGAGAAAGGTAAACAAATTGTGTGTGGAGAATGTCAAAAAGGTAAACAAACTCGAACTTCTCATGAACATGTGAAATATATTGGAACTACTCACAAGTTTAAATTAATCCATATGGATCTTATGGGTCCAATTGAGATTGAAAGCTTAGGTGGTAAAAGATACTCATATGTTTTAGTGGATGATTTTTCCCGATACACTTGGATAAATTTTCTTAGAGAAAAAATCTGAAATGTTCGATGTGTTTAGAAAATTGCATGCTAGGTTTAAAAATGTGAATGGTTCATGCATATCACGCATAAGATCAGATCATGGTAGAGAATTCGAGAACTCCTTGTTTTCTGATTTTTGTGAAAAACAGGGCATTATGCATGAATTCTCTGCACCTAAAACACCACAGCAGAATGGTGTCGCTGAAAGAAAAAATATAATCTTACAAGAGATGGATCGTGTGATGATTAGCTCAAAAAACCTTACTAAGAGATTTTAGGCTGAAGCTTTAAATACTGCCTGTCACATCTCTATCCGTGTTTACCTAAGACCTGGCACACACATGACTCCATATGAAATATTAAATGGGCGTAAGCCAAATTTGAAATATTTTCATGTTTTTGGATACGTTTGTTATATCCTGAACGACCGTGAAAATCTTACAAAGTTTGATTCTAAAAGCGACAAATAAATATTTCTTGGATATGGTCTAAACAGTCACACATATCGTGTATTTAATCTTAGGATTAAAACAATTCAAGAATCTGTAAATGTTGTATTTGATGATTTCACTGATCTAGCAAGAAAAACTGAAGAAGACAATGTTGATGCTTATATGGAGCCCAGACAAGTCGAATCAACTGAACAGAAGCCGATTCTGAATGTTGAACAAAATGTGGAATCACATGCTGAACCAACATTACCTTCTGATCCAGAGCCAGAAACTGAGCTACTAATACCAGAAGGCTCGATTGTTCAGCAAATTGAAAGAAGAGATCCACCAGGAAGGATAAGAAAGAACTGCCCGATCACACAGGTAATCGGAAATGGTCATGAAGGCATTACAACTCGACGAAAAGAGCCAGTGAATTATAGAGACATGGTAAAATTTTTTTGCATGTCATCTATATTTAATAAGTAAATTCGTCTTGTTTCGTGTCTCAAATTCAAACAAAAAATATTTCTGAAGCATTAGGAGATAGTTTCTGGATTGATGCAATGCATGAAGAATTAAATCAATTCACCAGAAATGATGTATGGTATTTAGTTCCCAGACCTAAAGATATAAATGTTATAGAAACTAAATGGATATTTAAAAATAAGTCTGATGAATCTGGAAACATATTTAAAAACAAGGCAAGGTTAGTAGCTCAAGGATATACACAGGTAGAAAGAGTCGATTTTGATGAAACATTCGCTCTTGTCGCTAGAATTGAATCTATTAGGTTGCTTCTAGCCCTTGCATGTCACATGAAAATTACACTTCACCAAATGGATGTTAAAGCTGCATTTTTAAATGGAAACTTAATAGAAGAAGTTTATGTCGAACAACCAAAAGGATTTGAAGATCCTTCCAAACCAAATCATGTGTATAGACTTAATAGAGCCTTGTACGGTTTGAAACAGACACCTAGAGCTTGGTATGGTAGGTTAACTGAGTTTCTTTTGGACTTTGGATTTACTAGAGGTGAAGTCGATCGCAGACTGTTTATAAAAAGAACTAACCGTGATATTTGTGTAGCTCAAATCTACGTTGATGACATTGTGTTTGGATCCACATCCAAAACAATGCTAAATAAATTCATGGAAGCATGCCATCTACGTTTGAAATGAGTATGGTTGGAGAACTGTTTTTCTTTCTAGGTTTGCAGGTAAAACAGAGTACTGATGGCATATTCATCTTCCAAAGCTAATATGCACGAAACCTTATTCAGAGATTCAGTCTGGAAAATGCAAAAAACATGAAAACTTCGATGGGGTCAACACAGAAACTTTGCAGCGACAATGTTGGAGAAAATGTTGATCCAACATTGTACAGATCAATGATTGGTAGCCTGTTGTATCTGACAGCAAGCCGCCCGACATCATGTATAACACTTGCGTATGTGCTCGAAGCTTGCCCTAAAGAGAGTCACCTCAAAGCTTTTAAGAGAATCATCAGGTATGTTGCTGGAACAATAAACTTAGGAATTTGGTACACTAAGGACACAAACACAAACCTGGTAGGATTTAGTGATTCTGATTGGCAGGCGATATTGATGACAAAAAAGGTACTAGTGGAGGATATTTTTATTTAGGAAATAATCTAGTCTCCTGGCATAGTCGAAAACAGAATTGTATGTCTCTCTCCACTGCTGAATCTGAATATGTAGCAGTTGGGGGTTGCTGCACACAATTATTGTGGCTTAAACAGATGCTGGAAGACCATGGTTATCCTAGTGATACTCTAGTTGTTTTTTGTGACAATTCTATTGCCATTAACAACTCAAAAAATCCCGTTCAACACTCACGCACTAAACACATAGATATACGACATCACTTTATTCGAGATTTGGTAGAAAAAGAACTTATTCGGTTAGAATATGTAAATACTGAGAGTCAAATAGCAGATATATTCACCAAAGCTCTTGATTTTGAGAGAGTTTCCAATCTTAGGAAATCTCTTGGTCTGTGTGTTATGTAAAGAAACATCCCAGTCTGTATCCTGTACATAAATCTGTATATATATTTTCCTGCTTTCATGATTCTCCTTGGCAAAAAAAGGGGGGGGGGGGGGAAGGGGAGGAGATTTTAGGTCAAGAATTCTCATCAACTAAAGTAACTTGGGGGGCACGACGCTCGCTACGACAATGCTATCTTGTAAAATACTGATGAGTTGAATAATTTACGAAATACTTGAGTAACTAGGGGCACGACGTTTGCTGTGACGATGTTCTCTATATCAAAAGAGTGTTTCCGAATTATTCTTCCAACCTCACATTATAAAGTACTTTGGGGGGCACGACGTTCGCTGCAACGATGCTACCTTGAAAAATATGATGAAAAATCGAAATTCTTACTTAATATTAAAAAAAAAAAAAATTTGCCAAGCGTGAGTTGAAATTTTCACTCCTACTTCATCCTCCTAAAATCTGTTCTGCCCTGTATCAGTAGATTACTCAGAGTTTCTCCCTTATCTTACAAGAGAAAAACTTGATTTGCTACTTTAAATCAGTATCATATTCTAACTGATGTATCTCTTCTTCTCTAAAATTTTTGAATGAGTGCTCGTGTGTCTTCTAGGTTAGTGGGAGTAAGTTGCAACGGTGACAGTTGAGATTTTCGCACCCCTGGAATATCACTAGACATCCTCCAATGCAGGCTTTTTCTAACTGTCAAATCCTTGATGAACAATAACATACCTATTACTCTCACTCACTTTGCACGACACTCCACTCCCCATTTACAGTTTTTCTCAGCAAACAAATTCCCTTTTCTCTCTCTCTCTAATCTTTTTTTTCTCTCTCTCTCTCACACCATGGTGGACGAAGCTTCTCGCCGATTCCTTGCCCAAATTTTGGAACTGCTCGCCCAAGTCGCTGCGTCCACTGTCCCTACCGTCGACTCCCCAGGTTCCACTGCTCACGGCGTTGAACAGCCGGGTTCCTCCGCTCTGACCAGCGAATCGTTCGATTCCGCTGCTCCTATCGTCGAACTACTCACCTCACCTACCCCGTTACGCCACCGCCCATTTTCGATCCTCCACCTATCGCACCACCGTCTGTTTCCTGCTCGACGCCAGTGAGGGCTCCCCCGCGACAATGTCTTCTCCAGCCGCCATCTGCCCCGAGGCGGCGCCGATTCCGTCGCCAACCTAATTGGTGGCTTCGCCCGTGTCTCCTCCCTCACTGTCAGCCTAGGCTACAGGGGGTGTTCTGTCCCCGATCGATGCATCCCCTACCAATGACTTCCTCAGTCCCGATGTGTCTCTGGTCGCCGAGCCATCAAGTCCTCCACCGTCCGATACTGCTATAGACGTACCGTTCCCACCTCCATTACTGCAAGTATTTTTGGGAGACCCCGACTATCCCATTATTGTGAACGACCTTCCAGATGTGACCTTGGTAGGTAAGGCAAAATGCAAGATGGGCGAACCCACTTTTTCGAGTCATCGCTCTGCCTGGTTGTCTGCCAATAGACAACCGAGTGCCCCCCCAAAGAAAGTTTTTAAGACTGCCTCTATGTCCCGTCCGACAGCCACCCGGGGTGAGGTTGAGTCTGAGTTTGCCTCTGACCAGTTTCTTGATGATGAAAGTGATACAGACTTTGTTCCCAAGCCCACAAGCATTGACGAATCTGATGCTGACTCTCCCCCATTGGAACCGCAGTCCGCTCCATCCAGTGTCTTCCATCTCAAGAAACAGATGGTCCGAAAATCCACCTCTCATAGGCCCCTATCTCTGACTGTGGAATCGGCGCCCACTCCCTCACCAAGTCCGGAGCCCGTGTCTCCGATGCAAGCACCCTCTGCCGATCAGGTATCTCAGACTCCCTCATCTCCTTAACCTGATTCTAGTCCTGATCTGCACTGATGGGAAATGTTTAAAACCCACAACTGTTTACCGAAAAGAAGAATATACCTTATGAACTTTCGAAAGTACAACCTGGATAAATTCTTTGAGAGTCGCCGTCTTCTTACCGCTGTGAGTTATGCCGCATGTTTTGTTGAGGAGGTCATACAAGCTTGTTACTGTTCCATATCATCCTCTTTTAATGATAACTCCACTGCACATTTTGGAAGAGTTGTGGTCCGGGGACACACCTATCAGATAACCCCTGAAATCATCAACATTGAACTTGGACTCGTCAACGTCCCCCAACCAAGCTGGTCTAGGGACCTGGACGAAGTCGCCCGGAGCATCACCAGGTAGATGGTCTTGAAGTGTAAAATTTTATTCCTTGCATCCTGTCTTTCCTCACTCTTCTTTGTCCCCCACAAACTCATGGTTTACAATTGGTACCCTTCACGGAACACACCCATCATTACCATGGAACATGGCGTTTTACTACATCATCTGGGTCACGGCCATCCTGTGAATTTGGGAACACTTATATTTGAACAGATTGCCGAAACGGGGTGCAAAAAGGGTGGATTTCTCCCGTTTCCCTCACTGATATATTCTATACTGTGTAGACAGGGTTTTCAGGCCAACTCCACTGATGTTTTCACCAAATCTCCTCGACTCCTCATGGTCCATCCGGGATTTCTCCAGGGCGATCGCCCCTGTGATCTCCCCTGGATATCGAACAACCCCTCCGGCTCTGCCGATCAGGCCCAGACAGCTACTCGTCGTATCTCTATCTCTCGTGCGGTTCTGGCACATCAAGTTCGGGCCCTTGATGATCAAATTCAGCATCTTCTCGCCATTCGCGATGCCCTTTCTTCCCAATTAAGGAGAGATGATGATGATGATGATGTTGATGCTAATGCTAATGCTGCCGCTGGAGATATTGCTGATGCTGATGATACAGAGGCCGAAGATGGAGGAGATAATGTTGCCGAACACTGATGTGCTCGTTGTACTATTGCTGATAATGTGCCTGACCGTTTCTGCTGCTGAGGATGTGTGATTTGCAAATTTGGTACCTTGACATTTTAATCATCTGGGTGTTTGTTCTGCTAGTACTTTGACATTTTGATCCGCATTGATCATCTGATTTTATTTGTGCTAAAGTGGTACTTTGATTACTTTGGTAACGTAACTAACACCTATGGTCTGTATCAAACTTGTGTGCTTGTTATGCTCGTAAATGCTGATATGTCCTTTTTATGCTTGTGATTACTAATGATGATGTATTTGTGATTGGTGATACATAATGTTACTGCTTGATTTAATGTGTGAATGGATGAGTATATTGTAAATGTAAACCATTAAGGAGTTTGCAGGAAGGGGGAGTCTTGGAGAAAGGGGGAGTTTACCATGACTCACCTTAGCTGATATAAGTGAAATTTGACTTGTATTGCAATGTCGTAGACTCTATTCAAAAATTGAAAATTGTGAAGAAAGACAAAAAGGGGGAGATTGTTGAAATTTGAATTTGTAAAATTAATTAGAACAGCTATTTTGCCGGTTTCTTCCATTTGAAGTGTACATGTGGAGTCTAGAAGGATTGGAGACTAAGTCAAATTTACACCAAACAAGGGAGTAGCTAAAGACCAAGTCAAACGGTATCCTTGAGGGAAGATAGTTGGAGAGAATAATGGAGAAATGGAGAACTGCAGTTGTACGAATGTGTCTTAGTGGAGAAGGAGAGAAAGAGAGCTACAAGTCGTCTACAAATACAATGAAAAATAGAAGAAGAAGCGACGCTGAATACAATATCATATTCTGTATAGCAGAACTGTGTTACTAAGAAAGTTGCCTTCACTCCAACTTTAACATTCTGTACTGATGTGCATCAGATTGTCCTAATCTTGCTGCTGTCAAATTTGAGAGAAGAGTTAGTGAGTGAAAATCATTTTCTGTAAGTTTACTTTCTTAGTTAGTTTAGTCGACTTGAAATTCACCTTGAATTTCAAGTACGTTAAGGATCGTACTAGTATATTCGATTCTTTTTGTAATTCACCCAAACTTAGTGAATACCTTTCGCCCTGCCGACTTCACAAGTTATTCTTGACTTGTGAAAATTCATATCCGTGTTATCTTATATCATTTCTCTACTGTTTCCATTCGGTACCACTCTCACACCCCATCTTTCAACCAAGCCCAATGTCATTTAGTTTCCCTAGTCTCTATCCCATTTATAAGGAATAATGAAAAAATGCAAGGGTGCATTATACAATTTGATTTAAAAATATTATTTATTTAATTAAATAATAATATTATTTGTTTAAAAAATATTTTTACTGAAATACTATTTGTTATCTTTAAAAGTTAATACTTATTACTCTAATAACTAATTTTAATTTCTTAACAATATTACTTATTTACGTATAATGTATTACTGATTTATTTAAAAGACATTATTCTCTAAATTGGACAATGTGCACTCGATGCACAAAAACTCAATTATTAATAATAATCTAAAATTCAAAACAAAACCCAATTCTTTCCTTCAATAAATATTAAAAAAAAAATAGTATACATAAATTTTACGATACTTAACCTTTTACATTCGATCCCACCTAATTGTCAAATATTCTAGACCCGTCCCAATATAAATCAATACCAAAACACACACAAATTTCTTAACGAAGAATGATTGTAAGTAGTAATTCAAGTGATCTCCTCCAGATAGTTCTTGTTTATTCTCCAACTTAATTTTTTGAAAGAAATTCATTGGGTGCAGCAAAATCGGCGACAGAAAAAAACCATGCGGCAACACGTGATTGTGGAATACATAAGTGGAAGTAGTTTGGGCGATCGGACAAAAGGATCAAACACGTTTATCATGAATAAAATAATAAAACAGTTTGTTTCTCCCATGTTTTAATGCAAGCAAGCTAGTGTCTTTGAAGTTGTGAATCTAAGCTGCCGCAGCACTTCCCAACATTGCATATAATATTCCAACTCCGACGTACGGCCACCACTGTCTTGCTAATTCCGATGAGCATCAACTCAGTCTTACATGCATGAGTCAAATTTGTGAGAGGAATTATAATTCTGTCTCTCTTATTACATTATATATATATATATATGTATGTATCTATATGTATGTATATGTGCAGTTTGGAACTTGGAAAACAGTTTCTTACAACTCCAGGTCTGCTGTTATTTTATTTTATTTTATTGAATTTCTTTTTACATTATTGGAACTTGAAACGGGCCCCATTGTGATTGGCCAGATTTGTTAATTACATCAAATATAATTGCAGAAATGTAATAATTTATACAAAGGGAAGGTGCAAATTGGGACATGAAATAATATTTTAGGATTAAATTAGATTTTAAATTACTTTTTTGTTTTTGTTTTGACTATTGAATTATTTAAAATTGATCGAGTAAGTTTGTAAAGTTTTTAATATAAGGTAAATTTGTTTTTTTTTTTTTTTGGAAATATCAAATTAACTAAATAAATTTAAAAATTAACAAATCAAAAATAATATATTTAAATAAATCACGAAATTAGTAAAATAGAGTATGAAATTATTTACTAATTTCTGGTTTTATTTTGTTGATTTACAGATCTACTAAATGCTGTTCAAATTTATTTATTTATTTCAAAATTTTAATATGTTAAAAAGTTGTATTTATTTTCAAAGAGTAAGTTTTTTGTGCATCAAATACACCGTACACTTAATATACAATATTATGTTTTTAATAAAAAAAATTACCTATTTATTTAAAAAATAACATTACTTTATTAAGATAATAAATTAATAATAATATTTTAAAAATAAATAATTAATATTTTTTAGTTAAATTCCTCTTTAATTATATGTATTCACAGGCTTATAAAATCCTGTAAGAAAAAACTATTGAAACAAGGAAAATAAGATGCAGAAAGAATGTGAGTCACTGGTCACATGAGCTCTAAACCGACCCTCACTCTCTCTCAACTTTCTCTCTCCTCCTTAATTTGCTATCTCACTACAACAACAAAAATAAAATACTAAAATAATTGGACGGAAAGCTACGAACACCCTGTCCCTTTCTTTGCCACCCCTTTCACTTATGGGCTCTATCTCTTGATTCTCTTCCTTTTCTTTCCAAAACTTGGTACAGTGCAGTTTTTTAAATCTTTTTTTAGTTACTTGTTACCAGGCTACTACCCTGAAAAGGAAGCTCAGTTTTTTGGGTTTTTATATTACCTGTTGTTCTTGAAAAGCCCACAAAATTAGAAAGTAGAGAGAGAGAGAGAGAGAGACTTTTCTACCTTCCTCTTGCTTACAAGAACCACATATATTATAGATATTTCCATGTCCTTTTATTTGTGTGCATTTTCAATTTTCCATTAGATACTTTGTTGGGCAGAACTCATTTTCAAAAGGTGCTATATGAGTCAAGGTCACTTGCAAACCTAATGCTCCTCCAGAATGATGATGAATAGATTTTGATGTTGCTTAAGTTAGTTCAAATCTATCAATCTAATGTCATGAAACTGATGCATATCCACTTTCTACCATCAATTATTTCATCGGCCCTCATATTCTTCTGTGTTAATTTTACAACATAGAGGACTGGCATTTTATATCGAGTAGTATTTTTCTTTTTTAGAAATAATACAAACACCTACCGTGCACAGTAGAGACGGGAGGATCCAAATCCAATTTGAGAGCTCATAATGACACCCTTAAAAGCCTCTTTTGCTGTATCTTGTCGCACATCTTCTTGGTTATTTGTTACCTAAATAGCCCTTTTACAACCCATCTCCTTGCCCATACTCAACTACTTCAATTACTCTTCTTTCTCTTTCACTCACACAAACTCCTATCCAGCTTTGCTAGTTGCTTTAATGGGATTGGGATGGACTCATTGTCATAGAATGAATGGCTGAGAAGACTGAAGTCAGCCTACTCCTTTTCAACTTGTCAGTAAGTCTTATTTCCCTCACTGCTTTTCTCTTTTTCCCTTTTTTTTTTTTTCCTCTCTCTCTCTCTCTAGTCACTAGAGGGGTGTAACTATTAGGTTCCCTTTCTTGCTCCCAGCTTTCAATTTATATGTATTCCTACCTCTTTCTTTTATCTGTATCACTTTCTTGGTACTTAGCATGTCGAGTCTTTGGCAGATTCTTTCTCTTGTTCTCTGAGGTACAACTCTCTCTCTCTCTCGGGTCCCTATAAATTTTTCTTTATGTTTCAGTCTTTATCATTAACCCCAACTAGAAAGTATAAGACAAGAATATCAGGGAATGCTTCTTGAAATCTATCTGAATAATTTTTTAGGTGTTTTATACTGTGGTAGCAAATAGATTGCTGTTAAACCAGTAACGTCGATTTTTTTCTTGAAATGGACATTACTGGTTTATCCAAATCGTGCCTGATGAAAATAACTTTGACTGCATTTTCCCTTATTTGCTCTCCACTCTCCTTTTTCTTTTCTCCGGTGGGAAAAGAGGAGAATGACTGCATATTTTGCAGCCGACTTTCTTGGATCTTCCTTGCTTTCTGTCTTTCTTTCTCTTCATCCTGAAGAAAACGGTTGACTGGGTTGACATTTTTTTTCTAGTTTTTTTTTATAAAGAAATTTCTTAGAGAAATTAGAGTGATAAACATCATTTTAATGGCTTCACCTGGCAATTATATCCTGAGCAAGAGTTTATAAAGCTTGAACTCTTTTCCTGCGTTGATTTAGTGTTTTTAGCTCCAACCTAGTGTGGTGAGTTGAAAGTGATATCAGGTAGGAAGGTTTGTTTTTCCTTAAAAATATAATATTGTTTATACATTTCTCACTTCCCATGTTTCTCTTACTAACAATTGTGTGTATGCTGGATTGTTTGGGACTATGAACCATCTTTTTGTTTAATGTTTGGGGGGGGGGGGGGGGGAACTGATGTTTATTCTGGATTCTCTTGAAGTTGTTAGAATTGCATTTTCTTTGGTTGATTTTGTGCACCGTTCTGCTTGGAATATTTGCTTGCATACTTTAGGACACAGCTAAATTCTTTCAGCGAGTTGACATAAATGAAATCATTCAGGTGAATTCGTCCTGACAAACTAAAATTTTGGTAACATGGAACTGATAAGTGAGTAAAGGAGGATAGTAATTGCAGAAGAAAAGAAAGAAAGGCTGATACAGAGAGTATCCTTGTCTGTCCATAATTAGTTTGAGTTGAGGAATTGGAAAAAACAGGAAGAATTGGAGATATATATATATATATATTTACATATATACATATGGAGTCATCGTCGTCTAAACGAGCAAAGGCTCCAGGCAACATGATTCAGACACAAGTAGCTCATTGTCTGGTTGATGGTTGTAATGCTGATTTAAGGCTGTGTAGAGATTACCACCGCCGCCATAAGGTGTGTGAGATTCACTCCAAGACCCCTACTGTCACTATTGGCGGTCGAGAGCAGCGTTTCTGCCAGCAGTGCAGCAGGTAATGCCTGCTTCATATTCAGACAAGCTTAGAACCACATTTGGATTGAATTTTGTCTGATCATGTTTGTAGGTTCCATTCACTGGTAGAGTTTGATGAGGGGAAGAGAAGCTGCAGGAAACGGCTAGACGGCCACAACAGGCGGCGAAGGAAGCCGCAGCCCGACCCTCTGTCCAGGAGCTCAGGCCTAGTTTTCTCCAGCCCGCAAGGTGCACCCAGTGGACGTCTCCTCTCGTTTAGCACCACACCAATACTGCCCAGTTCCATTCTGGCCTCGTCTTGGACCGGGCCCGTCAAATCTGAGCCGGATATGATGCTGTACAGCAACCAACAGCAGCAGATGAATTACAACATCGAGAGGCAAAACTCGTTTGCAGAATGTTCTTCACAAAACTACAAGGGCGGCCTGAATCAACAACTCCACTTCATTCCAACTACGGAACCGCTTCTCCATCCAAACGCTGGCCGGAAAATATATTCCGATGGGCTGAGTCAAGATCGTGCTCTCTCTCTTCTGTCACCGGCACCCCCACCCCCACCCCCGCCCCACTCCACCAGGGAGTTTGGGCTTAACCAACATCCTGATCAATCGGTTCCCTTAGTTCATAACTACAGCTACTGTGATTTGGGCCATCAGTACTCTTTAGACCAAGATAGCAAAGTAGTGGTTTCTTCGTCGGGCTCTCATTCCAGCGAGCCTTCTTCTGCCCTACATATCCCGGAGATGTTTCAGCCCGGGCCCGAAGGATCTTCGACCTCTGGATCTCATCAAACGCTCACCTTCATGTGGGAGTAGATCTAGCAGATGTTAGTTAATGTTGCCTGTTCTCGACTGATATATTTTGTGTTGCTAATAAAAAAATGGTCATCTTTCATTGGAGTTCAATTTGCATGCATAGAACTTGGTTGTTATGTGCGATTCAGATCTTGTACCGTAAATGATTTTTGTAGCCATGAAATGAGCTTTCTCGACTCAAATCTTCTACTATGAATAATGCAACATTTTTGTCGTTTTATTTTCGATGAGGATGAATTATAACTACGTTTAGAAACTCATGTATATTTTGTAATAAGACTCTGTATGGTATTTTCCAACTTTACGTATTGCTTTAAATGTCGGGAACTTTTGTAATATATAATTCAATCGAGAGATATCATGAATTAAAAACATGCAATATTAGTTTAGAAAGTATATTATTGTCACTTTCAAGAATGAATGTCACATTTCTTTCTTTAGTCAATGTAAAAATTATAATATCTAATTTTATAAATAAGTTATATATGATTGAATAGATGAAATTAGAAGATAAATTAGGATTTAAGTAAGAATTTATAATATTTAGAAACTTTATCTCATCTCATTGATAAAAAATAAAAATAAAAATAAAATATACAATTAAAATACAACATTTTATTTTTCTTGTGTTAGAATTAAGCAATAAATAGAGTACTAAATTTTTAGGCGAGTTAAATTAAGAAATAAAATAAAAATTAAGCCCTAAATTAAAAAAGAAAAAAGTTAAATTAAACCTAATATTAAGAGTCATTTTCTTTGAAACCATCAACATAGCAATTACGTTTGCCCTAAAAATAACAATAAAATAATATAAAAAATAAAAAAAATAAAATTAATTAGCAATTACGTCAGCAATGTGCCGTCAACAGTATGACAAACTTATATCATGTCCTATGAAGACATCAATTTGAATTGGTCCGCTGCAAAATTGAAAATTAACTAATTTGTATGTAATTAAACCTCAATACCCAATAAGAATTAAATGTCACCATCTTCAGCTGTAATATTTATTATTAATTTAAGCCTACCAATGTGGGTGTCTTATTTTCTTAATAATTTATTATTATATCTACCCTATATATTATTTAGGGTACAAAATGTACGAAATAACATTCAATCATATTTAATTTTTGTCATATATAATCGGAGCATAATAAAATTGTTGTTCAATCATATTTAATTTTTCATTATGTCATATCTAAAATTTAATTGATGTGTTTATTAAATTGAACCGTTATTAGATATAATTAGGTCCTATAAAAAATTTCTTTTTAATTATGGATTTTTAATATACTAATAAAATAAATTATTATAAAAATAGTAATATAATTTTTAAAATAAATACATAATTATATAAAATATATTTTGATAAATATTGTTTAAAATAAAAATATCCAACAATATACAAATATATAAATAAAAAATATACCACAATTAATGTATGAATATAATATCTAATATATAACAATTAATATTTTATCATTATATATGCAACATATATTTCAAATTGTGGATCATGAAAAAATGATTAATTTAATACGTTTTTCACAAATAACATAGTTGAAATAAAAAAATTATAAATCGTTAAAAATTAGAGTAAAAACTAAATAAATATATATATTTGATCCACTGTCATTCTTTTATAAAGTTATATATTATAGATGTCATAGATGTACATAAATATATATAATATTTATGATATATAAATTCATATTAACACAATATATAGTAATACAAAAAGTTACAACTTCTTTCCTGATTTATATAATTAAAAATTAAAAATAATGTCAGCTTCCATTTATTTCTTCATACATTTAAAGTTCATGTTGGATATAGGATAATATAAATACATTAAAAATAATAATAAGAATGCAGAAATCAATAGTTTTCTTTAGTCATTGATATTTATATTATATTATATTATTGTATTCATTTTCTTGAAATAATTTTTTTTTTTTATAAATTCGATGTGTTACATGGATAAGGATCGAAGATTTTGTGACAAGACCAATAATATTGTACTTTTGAAAAGTAAAATCAACTTGTGTATGAAATGGTATAATATATATAGTTAATAACGAAATAATATTTATCATTTCATAAATATTAAAATAAAATATTATTCAATAAACTGGTAAACAAATTATTATTACCAATGTGTCTATTTGTAAACAATTTTTTAAGTTGCACAAATCGCCCTATAGAAGACATACTAAATTGATTATCTAAAAAACTTTGCTTTAAATTCTACGATATTTAATTGAAATTAAGTCTGCTACTTTGCTTTCCTCTCCGTTCTGTGTTGAGGAAATCTTGCTTCTGATGTTGGCCTCTCCGGCGCGAACGAAGCTGATTCTATTGTTTGAGAATGTTGCTGATCCTAAAGACTGTATTTCTGTCATTGTATATAACAATAAAGAAAATTACAAAAAAAGACGTAACCTGAAAAATTATGTGAAATGAGTGAATTTATATAGTTGAAGCGTGATGCTTTTGAGCAGCTCTTTCAACTGCCGCCTAATCTCCCAACATGCTCATAACCGAGAGCTGGGAACGGATCATAGACTTCCTTATAATTAAATCTACATTTTAATTAAACATTTAGTTTAAATTGTAGCCAACTAATTAATTAATTAACGTGACAACATTTGTTCCATTCTATCATCTACTTTATTCACAATATCAAAATTAATCCATATCTTATAAAGTAATCAAATCAAATTAATAATGTTGACAAGAATATATCCTAAGGAGCAATTCCAATTATACAACAATAATAATATTAAGCTAACGACCCTGTGGGCCACCCTCCAACTCCACAAGATTCATTTCTATCTAAAACAACATAAATAATATATTATTTAATTAATAATAAATAATATATATGAATCTTCTTTTTCCCCTATATATAGCAGGCTAAGTGGAAGTGCAATTTAATTGTCTCTTGTTTATTATTTATTTGATAATAATAATTCAGAAGAAATGGAAGCAGCCAATGAGAAACGAGTGTCGATGAAAAGCAAGCTGATGATGTCTTTCTATCGAGCTGCGAAGCCGCCAGCAGCGGTGCAATGCAGAGCCGCCGCCGACGTCAAGCCGAGCCCTGCTTCTGTGGTCAAGGCGCTGTCGTATAGAAACGATGAGGGCGGTTTCGGAAAGTCCGGTGATGGGTATGTACATGGTCCTAACGGCGGCGGTGGAGATGAACTTGTGGACAACAGGGCTGCAAGCTATATTTCTTCTTTCAAAGAACGGCTTAGGCTTGAAGAGTCTAATTTAATTAACGGCTAAAATTGTACCACTTACTAGTGTGTTTTTTTTCCCCACTCTTATTTACTACAAATCTGTTTGACTTTTCTCTAGACTTGTGAAATTTCTGCAAGAGTGCAATAAATATTAGACGTATAAGAATTAAAAAATGAAAATAAAAATAGTACAAACTACATTTGTATCAATTAATTTTGTAATAAATACGAGGTTTTGGATCGAATTAACTGCTACAGAAGTAGGTCTTTTATTATAGAAAGTATTGACATTTCTTCAACCTTAAATCCTACAATTTCCTAATCCAAAAAAAAAAAAAACTATACGGTGAAAAAGACGATCCAAAACCAAAATCGATCGAATCGTGCAATATGGTTCAACTAAGTGGGGAAATTGTAAAATTAGCCCTTTAACTTGTGTGCGGTCCCAAAATCAGTCTTTTATCTTTTTACTTGCTCGAATTTGATCATTTTTAATCAAAATTCAAAACAATTGCCCGATAATTACACTTATACATCGCATAATCACACACATTAGAGATTCATATTTTTCTTGCTAATATGTGGCTTCTATGGTCAATTTTGATGTGTCTGATGACATATTGTTTATTATGAAGGACACGTCCATTTCATTTATTATGCTACAAAAATAAAAATCCTTATTTAACACGGTAATATATGGTGCATGTGCAAATATAAAACAAGAGTTTCAAATTTCAACTAAAAAAATATATAAATTGAAAAAATTAAATAGAAAAGACCAAAATTAAAAAATAAAAAAATAAAAAAAATAATTTAGGACTACATAAGTTACATAACTATTTTTTTAAAAAAATTTCCCTTGACAAAATTTACACAAAATGGGCTGAAAATAATTTGAGCGGCCCAGTGTGTGTCTGGCCCATGCCTGTAATAAATTCCGACAGTGGCTCCATCAAGATAAAACTATTGCAGTCCACAAGAGAAGCCCAAGTAAATAACCGTGCCTTAATTGACCGTACTTGAAAGTTCATCTGCAGTCAAGAAGAATACTGGGACTTGTTTGCCCTTTTTTATGGAATAATATTTGACATATAAAATTATAATTTTTATTTAGTATGGCTTATAATTTTTCATTTTTATAATAAAAGAATGCAATACATGATACTTTACAATTCTCATATATATATATATATTTATATTTGTGTCTGTATTTAAATGTATGTGTACCTTTATATATACATATATATATATATATATTGATGTTATGTAAATATGACTGTAAATATTATACAATAGTATGAGAACGAGAATAGTGTGTAAAGATACATGTATCCGATGCCCCGAAGCTTTAGTTATGGAAGATGTGAAAAAGAGGGTTATTTACCCAAATAATGCCAAAAAAAAAAAAATTCATAAAATATGATAGATTTAAAACATGTGCCCAAAATATGGTAACCAAAAAAGATCTGAAGTTTTAATTTTGAAAATAATCCCTTATATTTTTATTTTTAAAATATATGTATAGGCAATATGCTGATGGTCATGCCCCATCCATATATATATATATATATATATATATATATATATATATTTATTTATTTATTATATATATATATGCCATGCGCATTCATATATATATATACATTATATATCTGCAAGTATATATATCTATATATAAAGATATATATAAAAATATATATATTTATATTATTAGAATTCAATTTTTTATATATTTACTGAAACTAAATGAAATATATTATTTAAATATATTTATATATTTTTCATTATAAAGTATATATTTATTTCAATACTATATAAAATAATAATATAGTTGTAAATAAATAAAAATTCTAAATTAAAAAAATCATATTATAAAAAAAACATATTAAAGAAATCAAGGAATATTTTTAATTAATTTTAATATTTATATTACTAATTATTGGAATAATTTAAATAAATAAATAAATATATAAATGTAATAATAATAATAAAAAAATACAATAAACGTCAAGCCCAATGACGTTTTAAAGAAACGTGGCTTGACGTTTTTTTTAAATTTTTTTAATTTTATATATTATTTATATTTAATATATATAAATTATATGTTATTTATTATATTACGATTATCTATTTTTTTAATATAAATATTTTATTAGAAATATATGTATATTTAATTTATATATATATATTGAATAATTATAAAAAATAACAGTTTATATTGTTATAGTTGTAAATCAATAATAATTCTAAATTTAAAAATATCATATTATAAAAAAAAACATATTAAAGAAATTAAGGAATATTTTTAATTAATTTTGATATTTAAATTACTAATTATTGGAATAATTTAAATATATATATATATATATGAATGTAATAATAAAAAATACAATAAACGTCAAACCCACTGACGTTTTAAAGAAATATCAATGGGCCTGACGTTTCTTTTAATTTTTTTAAATTTTTTTAATTTTATATATTATTTATATTCAATATATATAAATTATAAGTTATTTATTATATTATGCTTATCTATTTTTTTAATATAAATATTTTATTAGAAATATATGTATATATAATTTTTCTATATAAATATATATATATTATATAATTATAAAAAATAAAAGTTTATATTGTTATTTAAGATAATTAAATCATATAAATAATTTTAAAAAATTAAAGACTAATTAATAATAATTATTATATTTTTATTTAACTATTATTTGAATATTTAGAAATATATATATATACATATTAATATATAAATATATTATAAAATATGTATATATATATATAAATATATTAAAAAAATAGGATACAACGTCTGGCCCACTTACGTTTCAAAGAAACGTCAGTGATTTAACGTTTATATTATATATAAAATAAATATATATTATTTCTTATTTGTTCTGATTAAAGTAAATATAATTATCATTTATTCAATTTTTTTGTTATATAAATATATATATAGAGAGAGAAATATATATATATATATATTATAGAAATATATATAATATAATTGTAAATAATAAAATTTTATATTATTATTTAAGATAATTAAATCATATTATAAATATTTTATATAATTTAAAGGATATTTTTTAATAATTATTATACTTTTATTTTAAGTATAATTTGAATATTTGAAATATATATATATATATTAATACATAAATATATTATAAAATATATATATATTAACATATATTCAAATATATATATATATATATAAACATATGTAACGTCACGCCCACTGACGGGCCTGACATTTCTTTGATTTTCTTTTAATATTTATATTATATATATATTATTTCTTATTTATTCTGATTAAAATTAATATAATTATCGTTTATATTTAATTTTTTTGTTATATAA
Organism: Caryopteris x clandonensis; assembly: GCA_028749325.2. NCBI lineage: Eukaryota > Viridiplantae > Streptophyta > Magnoliopsida > Lamiales > Lamiaceae > Caryopteris > Caryopteris x clandonensis. The sequence goes on along the minus strand of JAPYKT020000019.1, from coordinate 2,553,324 downwards.
AATATATATAGAAATTTATATATATTTATAGAAATATATATTATATAATTATAAATAATAAAATTTTATATAATTATTTAAGATAATTAAATCATATTATAAAGAAAATTATATAATATAAAGGATATTTTTTAATAATTATTATACTTTTAATTTAAGTAAAATTTGAATATTTGAAAAATATGTATATATATATACGTAGTTACATAAATATATAAAAAAATTAAAAGATAACACCAGGCCCACTGACGTTTTAAAAGAAACGTCAGTAGGCTTGCACGCCCTTTTTCCTGAACTAATATAAAAAGGGCGTGTTTGCACGCCCTTTTTCCTTAATCATTCTCTTTACGCATTTATGTATTATGCTAAGACATTCTTATTTATATTAGTTCAGAAATATGTATTATTAGAATTGACTACACGATTCGGTTCAGATTTCAGTGGGATTTGAGTAGACGTGTACGCTATAAAAACTGACTTCACTTCACTACACTCGCTGTAAAAGAAAATGTGCAGACTCTCTGTAATAGAAAATATGCATAATTTTTTATATTAATTGACAATTCTCTGAAAAGTAGAAAGAAAAGTAAAATTGAATGACAATTCATTCATAGGTATAATTATTTAATTTAATAAAAAATATATAATTTATATATATATATATAATATAAAAAATATTATAATTACACTTAAAAGAAATATTATAATTATTAATAAATATTCTTTATTTTATAAAAAATTATTTATGTTATGATTTAATTATCTTAAATAAAAATATTTAAAATTATATAATTTATATTTATATAGAAAAAATATATATATATTTCTACATAAAATTTATATAAGAAAAAAATAATATACATGATAACCATATATATTTTTAAAAGAATAGATAAGAAATAATATATATATATATTAAATATAAATAATATATATAATATAATATTAAAAGATATAAAAAAATTAAAAAAAACGTCAGTGGGCCAGACGTTATATATATATATAATATTTATTTAAATATGTATATATATATAATTTTTTTTAAATATTCAAATTATACTTCAAATAAAAGTATAATAATTATTAAAAAATATCCTTTAAATTTTATAATTTTTATAATATGATTTAATTATCTTAAATAAAAATATAAAATTTTAATATTTACAATTATATAATATATACTTCTATAAAATATATATAAATTTCTATATATATATTATATAACAAAAAAATTAAATATAAACGATAATTCTATTTTTATTTAATCAGAATAAATAAAAAATAATATATATATATATATATATATTTATTTATAATATATATAATATATATAAATATCAAAACAAACATCAAGCTCACTGACATTTCATTAAAACGTCAGTGGGCCTGACGTTATCTTTTTATTTTATTTATATATTTATGTAAATATGTATATATATATATATATATATTTCAAATATTCAAATTATACTTAAATAAAAGTATAATAATTATTAAAAAATGTCATTTAAATTATATAATTTTTTTATAATATAATTTAATTATCTTAAATAATAATATAAAATTTTATTATTTACAATTATAAAATATATATTTCTATAAAAAATATATATATATATTTATATAACAAAAAAATTAAATAAATGATAATTATATTTACTTTAAACAGAATAAATAAGAAATAATATATATATATATATTTATAATATATATATATTTAATATAAATATTAAATAAAAATTAAATCAAAGAAACGTCAGGCCCACCAACGTTTCTTTATAATGTCAGTGGGCCTCACGTTATATCCTTTTTTTTATATTTATATATATATATATACATATTTTATAATAAATTTATGTATTAATATGTATATATATATATATGTATATATATTTCTAATTATTCAAATAATAGTTAAATAAAAATGTAATAATTATTATTAATTAGTCTTTAATTTTTTAAAATTATTTGTATGATTTAGTTATCTTAAATAACAATATAAAATTATATAATATATATATATATATATATATATATATTTATATAGAAAAATTATATATACATATATTTCAAATAAAATATTTTTATTAAAAAAATCGATAAGCATAATATTATAAATAACATATAGTTTATATATATTAAATATAATATGTAAAATTAAAAAAAATTAAAAATTTAAAAGAAATGTCAGGCCCACTGACATTTCTTTAAAACATCAGTGGGATTGACGTTTATTGTATTTTCTTTTTTTAATTATTATTACATATATATACTTATTTATTTAAATTATTCCAATAATTAGTAATATAAATATCAAAATTAATTAAAAATATTTCTTAATTCCTTTAATATGTTTTTTTTATAATATGATTTTTTAATTTAGAATTTTTATTGATTTACAACTATATTATTATTTTATATAGTATTGAAATAAATATATATTTATATAATGAAAAATATATAAATATATTTAATATTATATTTCATTTAGTTTTAGTAAATATACAATAAAAAGAATTCTAATAATATAAATATCACTTAATAAATATATAAAAAATTTATACAAACAAATTATAAATAAATATATATAAAATTATATATCTTTATATAGATATATATACTTGCATATATATATATATATATATCTATACTTGATATATATATATATATGCCATCCTCATCCATATATATGTATACATATATATATATATATATATATAGATGAGGATGAGGCATGACCATCAGCATATTACATATACATATATTTTGAAAATAAAAACATCGCTCCGGTGACGTTTTTATCAAAAAACGTCACCAGGCGTAAAGTTTTACCCTATTTTGGACACACTTTTTAAATCTACCCTATTTTATAATTTTTTTTTTGTATTATTTGGGTAAAGACCCTGTGAAAAAGAAATAGTGTTTGGCTGAGATATATACATATATAATAAGGGATAAGATATAAATTAGCCCCTGAATTAATATTCAGGTTCAAATTAAATTCTAAATTATTTTTTTGCATAAATAGGAACTCTAACTTTTAAAATAGGTCAAATAAGCTATTGAACTTTTTAAAATAAGTCAAATAAGCCCATGAAATTTAAATATATGACAAATAGGACCCTCATAACTATTAAATGAACTAAATATATTTTAAAAATATTAAATAAATAAAAAAATTTGCAAATTAAATCATAAATATACTTATACAAATCAATAAATTAATAAAGTAAAATTTAATAATAATTTAATTATTAAAAAGGTTTTGAAATGTGAGGATTTGTTATGATTTTTAGATATTCTATTTTTATTATATTTAAATTATTTAAGGCATTTTGATCTTTTTTATGTATTAAATAACTTAGTTTATTTCATTTTATTTTTAAATATTTATTTTATTTTAATTTAATAATTTTTTATTTGTTTAATTATCTTTTAGATTTATTTTAATATTTTAATTTATTGAAATGGCCTATTTATTAAAAAAAATAAGAAGTTTAGGGGCTTATTTGACCAATTTTTAAAGTTTATATTTGTACAAAAAAATAGTTCATGATCCAATTTGTAATTGAGGTACTGATTTAAGAGTTAATTTGTTCCTTTTTTTCTATATAATAATAAAGACAAATTTCAAATACTAGGTCGAGAAATGATTTTTAATAAATTAAAAATTAAATAAAAAAAAAGATTTAAAACCTATTGATTTCAATTTCTAGGTAAATAAGTTGAGTGAATTTTATTGTGCATCTCCAACGTATTCCCAAATTCACGGTCAAATTCATTAATGCAAATGAAGACAAAATATTCTTGAAAAAAATCACCAACATAAATGTGGAGCATATATCTAACAATATTAAATTTTACATTTAAGTTGTCTCACATCAAAAAACTGAAGGAACGAAGACTAGGTTATATGTCTAGTGAGTCGCTCTTCTTATCACCAACTACCAACTGATTTCAACTGATTTTAGAATGAATGAAAAAATATCTTATACCCAATAACCTTTTTTGTATTAATTGAAATTTAGTTGATCACGTGATTTAATATCAAATGGTACACTTCATCAATAATTTTGAATTCTATGTCGGTGCAATCATAGTTATATATATATTAAAAAAAAAAAAAAGTATAACAAAGCCAGCAATAATAGAAGACCATTAAATAAATAAAAAGGTTGAAAGCGGCAGATATAAATAATTACTTTCCAAAACAGGAAAGGAATTCAAAAATGTGGGAAAGAAAAGGGAGTGATTGAGTAGGAAGTGGGGAAAGAAGCAATGAGATGTTCCTTTCCAAACAGCTTATGACCACATCAGCTGACAAAGACACCTCCATAACATTCCTCACGCTTTATTACCACTTCATGTTTGCCTCTCCGACCTTCTTTTTATCCTTAAACACATCCCAATTTGATTTCTACTCCCATCCTTATTCATAACAATATATATTTATACATGCTTTAAAATCGGACTTGAATTTATTATATTGGGTTGATTGTGTCTATCTTATGGGCCTAGCTCGTATTCTTTTGTATCGAGTTTATAGAATGCACATTTCTTCGCATTATGTTCAAACGAAGTAATTCTAGGTGGATTAAGATAAGTATAAATAAAGTGTCCTAGGTGGTATAAAATTTTTGTTAAGATCCATTACACGTATCAATACCTCCTATTATAATCATATGTTAAATAATTAATTACAAATCTTTTTTTTTTTTGAAATTTTGTGATTAATTAGTATTACTTTGAGTGATACAATAATATATATATATATATATATTCATGAGATCAACTTTTTGGTTTGGGTTTACAATTTTGCTTGATTTCTCTATCCCATGTATATGAGCTATATCCGATCATTAAGGACCAAATCGGTGCAAAGATTAATCATTGCTAAAAGTTGTTTTACAAATATTTGTTGGGTGGAAATGAGTTGAGTTAAATTGAACGTATCATTGTTGAAAATTGTTTGAAATATTATTAAATTTTTAATATTGTATTTGAACTTGTTTGATTATTAATCAAGTCAAATTTTAATTGAGCTAAATACGAGTTGGGCTTGATTAGTTTGATGTGTTTACGCATGTTTTAACAAATTTTACTTATCAAGCTCAAACTCGAGGTCGAACTTTCAATTTTACCTAACGTAAAAGTATATTCAAACTTGTATAATATTTTTTTAAAACAAAGTTCAATCTAACTTTTTACAAACGATCACAAATCAAGTAAGAAATAACTTGATTTAGATCGACCATTTTGTCCTTCCCTCTAAATTAAGATTTAAAGTCAATAATATCATATCAGCGTGTGTATATATATATATATATATACCTGAATTTAAAAATATAATATAAAAAAGTTGAGACAAATGATGAGAATCAAATAAATGAGATACCAAAATTTCACATAGTTGAGTAAATTATAATATATATATATATATATATTATAACAACATATTTATTGGTTGGTGGAAGTCATAAAAAAACCATGTTGCTAGCCATTTTGCTATGTGTAGCAGTGGAAAATTGCAAATTTCATTTGGAAATATGAAAGCGAAAGTCACTTTTCTCTGTTACCATCCATTACATGGTGAAATGTATATAATTATACACCATATATTTATGTACGTGCATACTCGTGAGCGTATGAGTGCATAAAATTTGTGGTGAAAATTATCCTAATGCATGATTCACAAGGCGGCATACATGAGTTGGATGTTCTCGTTATCAATTATCGTGTCTTGTTTTTTTTTTTTTTTTCTAGTAAAGATTGTTGGGAAATAGTTGCAAAATATTTTTTATGGCCTTTAAGCTATTTATAAATATTTGAAAGTTTCACGCGTGTAAGTTTTTTTAGTGTTTATTTACACTATAAATTATCTATTAGGAAAAAACTTGAACATTATATTTTTAATAGTGAAGAAACCTCGTTAAACATTGGATAATAGTTTACACATATTGTCTCACTTTTGTGAACAATTTTTAAAAAATTCAAATATTTTTTAATAATTGAGAGATATTTAAAATATTCTTGAATAATTTAAGAATTTTAAAACACATTTTGCCAAAATGATTTTACCATGAGTTCATCTGCCAAATAAATTGTTGCCCATCACTCAGTTAAATTATTCCAGGATTTTTTAACTGTCACTGGCCTTAAAAAATGATCAAATGTAACAACAGAGAATGGCCTACATCTAAATTATTGCATTCTTTTTCAGTAAAATACTAGTTACCACTTGGCATCTCCATTGTTTTTTAGACATTTCAAGACCAATGAACTTGATTGATGAGAGAGAGAGAGAGAGAGCTCCTTCAGACAAAAGAGGGTGTGACATTTAGCAGAGACAAGTAAGGTGAGTGGTAATACTCATAAATCATGTTCTACATCATTTTGATAAAGACCCATTAATGGGCAGATGACCCATTTTTCCAATTGGACGTGACGGACTTTAAAGTGAACCTTCCTATAATGGAAAGGGTCCACGTGTCGCAATGGCTGAGGTTGAAGTGCCTGCTTTTATAAGGTTATTACTGTGTGAGAGAGAATATGGTACTCCTCTGCCCCCACACCCATTGATATCTCTTACCACCTCTATCCATCAAAATTTCTTGGTCCCCCCCACCCCCCCCCACCCCATTCAATGGTCACTTTGGTCTGCATAATAAATCTTTCATAATCTTTCTCTACCAGTTTTAGTTGCCCTTTACAACCATTATTTGCAAAGTGAATGCTAAAGTCCACTGGATAATATAGTAATTTATGGTGCATGTATATGCTTTAGTCACTTGCAATTGTGAATTTGTAATTGTTTGATTGCAATGACTACAAATAATTATGTTATTTTCTCATGTTTCTTGATTGTTTTGAACTAACAAGTTTCAACAAACAATACTAATAGATTTTTGCGTACTCCACACTCCACTCAAACTACCCTCAATATTCGGAATGTGGTAACTAACAAGTCAGGCCACACAAAGGCGAAACGTAAATCAAGATACCAGAAAAAATTATTGAATTTGTCACACAAATCACTCATAGTCTTAGACTTTTTCCTTCTTTTTTGTACATCCCACAATGGAGGTGTGGTAAAAATATTAGACAAGCTGATTATAATGGGTTTCAACCATTCGAGAAGCTTTGGGATATATATCAACTATAATAAATGTCGGTATTATGAGTCTAGGATAAAACATGCAGGATACAACCTTGAAGATCGATAGAGAACAATAGCAAAGACATGCAATAAATCGAACTAGTGCGTTACCTATAAATTCATTAGATATTCAATTATTTTTTTTAAATCTTTTTTACAAAAAATGAAATATTTCAAACATTATCTAATTTATTTTGATAATAATAAATAAATTATGAATGAAGTATTGATCAAATAAGAATCTATGGAGGAATATGTTACACATTTGGAATTTAAATAAATCTGTGAATCATACTATTTACAGAAAATTTCACAAATACAGAACAATCGTAAATTAATTAAATTTGTAAAAGTGTAACTCAAACAATTTATTAAGATTATTCACTTAGTAAATTTTAACAATAAAAGAAAAAATATGTAATATTTTGTTATCGCAACAAATTATGTTTTGAATGATTTTATTTTTTTAAGTAAGTGATGTTTTACTATTTCGAGATTGATTAGTAAATTACCTTTCCAAAGTACCCTTACACTCATTAATTCATGTAATCTTCCCACTTGCTAATACTCTCCTATCCACAATAAATGTTATTTTAGTAGCTTTAATTTTTCGCAGAATAAGTAGTGTTTTACAACTTTTAAGATGGAAATTAATGTTATTTTTCTAATTTACCCTCAACTTTTCTTGTAAATGTACACATAATGTGTCTTTTTACCACCAATCATTAATATTTCTTCTTCATTAATTAAGGGTAGAATAAGCACTTAATTTATTTCTTAATATGTGTGAATTTTTTTTAAATGATCATTATTATAAATAGAAGGGAGTACTAAATAAATATATGGAGTTTCAAAGCAAAATATATATTCACTTTAATATTAATTAAGGGCATTTTAGATATTTTTATTTATTTTTTAATATATGTAAAAAAAAGTAAAAATACTTATTTTGGAATTAATAATTATAATTACTTAGTAACTAAACTAACCACAGCTATACTAATCACAATTAACTAACTTACCCAACTTCCCGAACTAAAGATCGAAAATAATTAATGTGATTTCGCTTATTTATTTATGGTTATAATTTATTTATAATTATTAAATTTGATAAAAGAAATAAGAGTGGGTCTCTTGTGAAACAGTTGCACGTGTGACACGATTTAATATATTACTTGTATAATTATAAAATATTACTTGTTTAACTATAAAATATCATTATTTTTTTGAGTAACTAATGAGCATTAATACAATTAAAAAATAATGATACTTTATAGTTAAATAAATAATATTTTATAATTACACAAATAATATCTTAAATCGTGTCACGCGTGCAACCATTTCACATGAGTTTTTGCGAAAGAAATAATTTGTGACATAGCATGCCAATTGAATAGGAATAATTAATAGGCTATTTATTCTCCAATTACTTTGTTGAGTATCATATGTTGATACCACAACTATGGTGCATTGAATCTAATTTACAATATTATTTATTTAACTAAATTGTATTATTTATTTACTTTAAAAATCTTACTACTAATTTATTAATTTTAGAAAAAAAAGTAATATTATGAATTGGATAAACGGTGGACTCATTCATTAATATATAAGAATATACATTGTCGCTTAATATATATATATATTTTTTTAAATTACGATATACAACTTTAGTAGACTATCATATCACGATATACAACTTTAGTAGACTATCATATCTTTGATTCGTTTATTAATGCAGGGGGTTTGGTTTTACGTGGGTAAACATTGTTGCACACATTAGGAGGAAAAAACACTTCCAATATATATATATTCCATTTTCATGTAAATTTGGTAGACAATTCATAGAATATTCAAGAGAATGAACATTCAGTAACATTCTTGGTTAAATTTAATATTTATTATTGCTAAAAATAATAATAATAATTAATTAATTAATTAATCTTACTTTTACAACATAATCCAGAAACAAAAAAAGTTACTCCAACAGAACAATGTTTTTGCTCCTAATAATTACACGGCTGATCCTCTTGGTACAGGAAAATGACTTGACAACATTTTCTTTAAAATAAATTCAGACCTCATGCTTTATTGAGGTAACTGTAACAGTTGACTTTCGTGAAGGGGCAGGAACATGTAATAGAGGTGACACTTGTCACATCTCTAGCGAGATTGTAATGGAAGTGAAATTAGCCATACGGTGATGGAAGATCGCTAAGTAAGCATATAAGTTAGCATTTCTTATCTCATTTTTTTTTTGATATAGAACAACTCATATATAAAATTAATATATTTTTCATCGGTTTTTTTTTAATTAATTAATTTATCCACCGTCTCAATCCAATTATAAATTCTCATGCATTTTAACTTTCATCTTGCTTGGGTCCGTGCCTTGCTACGAGCCAGCAAATGTCAACCATTCCTGGTTTTATTCGGAGTGACCTTATCCTACTCTGTTGTGCCTCTTTTTTTTTTTTCAAATTTTTATCTCATTAATACAACCTTGAATATTTATTGGATTTAGAATTTATCTATACATAATAAGAAGAATAAACGAAAATTGAAAAACTCACTTTGTTCTCAGTTGGAATAAATTAATTATACATATAACTTTTCTAATAAATAATTTAAATGGTGTGGGATCGAGTAATACAATTATAGGATCCAAATTCGGCCTGACCCACCAGTTGGGGTTGGCCTGCTCCATCTCATAACAGGGCAAGTCCCAAGAGCCTCGGGGCGGATATATATTGACATCCTTATTCATGTGGGGATGGATATATTCATCATCATCTATGTTTTCAAAGGTACGCACAAACTTAAATTTCATAAAAAATATAAAAAATAAATAAAATTGTATAGCTAAATACTTTATAATACTACAATTTAAGTCTTATACAAAAATTAAAGTTATAGTTATTAGTTATAGTACAAAATTATAATCTAAAAATTCATAAACAAATTATATATACTTAAATAAGTGAATCAATAAATATAAAAATTGTATAACTACACATTTATAATGTTGAGAATCTTGTGTTGTTATAGTCAATTATATTTTGAGAAATATATTTTTAAATTAATAGCTTAACAATTAATATATTTACTTGATTTTGAGTCAAAATTTATAAATTAAATTAATAAACTTTTACTAATTTAAAAAGTTTACTCCATGTATATTTCTAACTGAATGGAGTATTACCGTTAAATACCGCCAGGTGGCATAATATGGGGGAAATTGTCAGGTAAAAATTAATCTGACTGGTACTTGTGGTGATGACAATTGAATATAGGACGCCAATTGAGGAGCTCCGCGTTGTTTAGATCCGACCGAGTTTCGTGACGAAAGTACATTACACGTGTCGAGAAAGTATTGGTTAGTTGGAGTGCAAGTCAAAGAGATGAAACAGCTTTTATATAGTGAATTCCACTCCTTACAAAAATCAACCTTATACTACCTGCTTCTTACGTACCTCAGCTTCTTAACAGATATTCTCTTTCAAATTTTTAGTAATTTCTTTTATTCAAAAATGAATATTTTTCTAATTTTTGGTTCGTAAATATATTTATTTAATTTAGGATTTGACTACATGATTTTAAGATACATGATTTATTGTCTAGATTTTGATTTATAATGGAACACGAGTGATATAAGGAAAAAATGAGATTGAGATTCAGACTATAGAGTATGAGAGAATCGTGTATTTTGAGAGAATTGTGAGTATTTTGGCAGATTTGAAAAGGTGAGAGTGTATTTTGAGAGAATTGTGAGCATTTTGGCAAATTTGAAAAGGTGAGACTATATAGTATGAGAGAATGGTGAGTATTTTGGCAAATTTGAAAAGGTCTTCTCCTACAAATTAGGAAAATATGATTTAACATTGAAAAGGTCTTCTCCTACAAATTAGGAAAATATGATTTAACCAGTTATCATACAGAGTATGAGAGAAGATGATTATCTCATTAAGTATGTATAAAAATATAAAAATTACAATCAATCCAATATAATTGAGAAATCGATGTGGGACAAAATACATTCAAAAAAATAGAAAGTTAAAGCTGCATATATACATGCATATAGAGACAACCCTTATCTGTACAAAATTCCTACAACGTAAAATTTTATATATTTGAACGGGAATATTTGTGTGTGTGTGTTTTTTTTTCATAGTCATAAAATACTTAATAGAATCAAGATTTGGTAATTAAGACCGAGACCAAAGCGAGTCTATTCTCAATTTTAGAAAGAAGTAAGAAGCTTCCTCAATTTCTTCACACACACGTAATTAGGAGATCTTTGATTCCTTAAGTTTTCTTTTAACAATGAAATATTATTATTATTTTTAGGAAAATAAGATTGGAGCTACCAAATTAAATGAACCCTATTTTATGTTTTCTTGTTTGGCTATATATGTCATGACAAATTTATCTATCTAATGTCGTCTGTTCATAAATCTGAGAAGTGCATTTCATTTCTTTATGCAATTGGATTTGATCATTTGTTTAGGATCTAAGTCACCAATCTTTCACAAATTTAGCTAATTTTAAAAGTTAGGTTGAACAAAAGTGTTTGTTAAATTATCTATTTGTTTTAGTGCATGAGTGAGTCTTGTGCACCGTTCATTCGATCTACAATATTGTTTGTTTAATTAAAAAATTATTAATTATTCAGTTAAATCAGTAGTAATACTTTTCATCTAAACGAGTAATATTGTAGATCAGATTGCACAATTCATCCATTACACAGAACTACATAAGTTTTTGCGTCAGTGCGTATGTATGTAGAATATCACACACACTTCTCATAGACAAAACTTATGTAGCAAGATATATACTACTTTACTAATTGTAATTTCTCACATTAATTCCAAATTATACTACATTAAGATACTTTCTTATTTTGATAATCTTTTCCTTTTCATTCTTCTCATTTAATATGAAGATGACAAATTTATCCAACCAACAATTTCGATAGAAATGGACATTTGGCTTTCACATTTCTTATTTGATGTCGACCGAAAGGGGCACACATGAAACTTCCTTAATTGATTACTTTCGCCCTTTACAGCTCCTCCAGACAAAGACTATTTTCCGATGGCAATTTGTGTCGTGATATGACAATTCGATACGAATGGAGCACAAATATAGTGGGCGATGATTAACAATTTAAAATCTAGTCAAACCAAATGACACGAGAAGAAAATTGGTCAAATCGAGCGATCTCGTGGGTTAACCCAATAATCCATAATATTATTATATTTTAAAAGACAATTGATTTATTATAATTCACAAGGTATATAGGATTATTTTTGTCAAGAAAATAACGTATTCATAGAAAAAACTCTATCGTGTTCTACTATAGTTTGCTAATTTAACTATTATTTTGAGTATTTATAGAGTAGCACATTAGCATATGTGATAATTCATTTATTTTTATAAATTTATAAAAATTATTTATTATTCAAGTCTAATCAAGTGGGTCAGGTCAACTTACAAAATAAGTAGATCGTGTTCAAATTACAATTCTTTTGACATGAATAGTTAATCTTTTATGTTCAAATTTCTACATAATCTGTAAAAAACTATGTCCCAACCCAACCCATAAACTTCGATCATGTCTGTTTGACACCCCTATATTTCACGAGTCATTTTATTTATTTCAGGATTGTCACTAAGAGAATATACTCATTAAATCCTTCTGACATACAATACTTAAGGTCGTAAACGAACAACACTTTCTGTGAACAATTTTTGAATAAGCTCGATCAACATTTATTTATTTAGCTAAACGAATAAAAGAATATAGCTTGAATATTGATTCGCTCATTTATTGATAGCTTGCAAACAAGCTCGTTTAATGCTCGATTGTTGTTATTGATATTATTAATATTATTATAACATAATGACAACAACAACAATATTCATATTTAATCTAATATATTAAGTTTGTTTATTTGTATAGAGATTTAAGAATTCTTTATTTATTTGATGTTCGCGAAAAAAGTTAACTGTTCACGAGCACAAATATTTACAAACATAATTCACGTACATATTAACAAACAAATTTAAATACTTAAGAATTTTTAACTAAAAAAACTCAAACACTTACAAGCATTTTTTATCTAGAATACAAATAAACAAACAATACTCAAACACGAGTGAACTTAGCTCGACATATATCGTTTATAACCCTAAATACACTCAAGCTCATTTTAGAAAACTTAGCATTATAAAGAGTAAATATAAATAATCACTATGATATCTATTCAATATCTTCATTTTAGACTCGATAGTGAACGATGTTAAATTAATTTTTCCACAATCATATCTTATACTAAAAGCACTTTCAAGATATTTCTTCAATAAATGCTAATACCTCCATTCTAAAAAATGTTGTGTATTGAAAACAATATTTATTATATATATATATATATATATATATATATAAAAGAAGAGTCGTGTTTCCAATGTCTTGATTTTGTTTTATTAGTGAAAGTTAAAAGTTGATTTTTTTACACAAATAAATTATATATGATTGAATAAGTTGAATCAACTAATAAAAGAAGCCGTATAAATTCAAATGTATAGTTTTTGGAAGTTGTACATTCATCAAATTAATAAAAAATATAAAGTTGTACTCTCGTACTACAAGACTATTTTCTTGGGACTAGGAAATATAAATTAATCTTATATGTTCTTTTAATTGGTGTTCGTATAATTGAAATCCACAACACCAAATCCTTTGATTGTCGTTTGGATTGACATGAATTTGAAATTTATTACTTTAAATGGATTGAGATTCATTATAGTTTAGTTGGATTTGAAACCACTTCATTTTCTTAACACCGTATGAGAAAATATTTTAGAAAAATAATCATATAAGCTCTAATTAAAAAAGCATATTCGTAATTCTTTTATTTGGATCTTTTATTTCATTTAATATTTCATTTTGTATCCTAGATAAATCCCCACACGTTACATGTAAGCAATGAAATACATGATTAAACACATAATGAAATAGAGAATCAAGTTCGTATTTTTTAGAAAAGTAAGGAAACTCTATTTTGGCAATTTTACCTTAAATTTGATACTAAAAATCTTAAAAGCTATATGCTCTTATATATCCACATAAATTTAACATTCTATGTATAATATCCAAAAACAATTAATGAAATATAGTAACATACAAATTAAATATTAAAAAAAAAAATCAGCTAAGACCCTCTTACAAATGCAAAGCTGTGCTTCCATGGCAGAAAAGTAAAATGAAAAGGTTATAAAATAGAGAGGAAACTGGCATGCCCACAAATAAATAAATAAAAGTGCAAACAGATATTGGTACAGAAATTTCCAAGGCAGTTTGGGCATATCCAAGTAACCAAACAAAGTCTCATCGTCTTTAGGGTTTGGTCACATGAGCGCCCTCGGGATAAATTATTCAGTTGCTCACCACTTTGCACCTTGACACGTGGCAACTTGCATTGATGTAACCAATCAGTTTTAAGGTTTCCTCCTCTCCGTACACCCACCAGCTTGTCTGCATTTCCACGTCCGATTGACCTTATTTTTACACATCTTATTAGAGGAATTTCCCAATAATCCAACCCATATTAAAAAAAAAATCTAGGTTTGCAAATAAGTTTATGGGATCGTGCTCATACAACTACTACTTCTACTATTCTCTTCTGACTGTATATATATATATATATATATATATGAATACGTGATGAGTTGTACCAAACTACACATTTGGTTCTGTGTGTATATAAAGGAGGTATAAGAAAGCTGATAAAAGAAAGAGAAAGATAGAGAGAGAGAGAGAGAGAGAGAAGAGAGAGAGAGAGTTGTGTTTTTGTACGTCTGGGTGAATCAATAGAGAGAGAGAGAGATGGGGAGAGGGAGAGTTGAGCTGAAGAGAATAGAGAACAAGATCAACAGGCAAGTGACTTTTGCAAAACGGAGGAATGGCCTTTTGAAGAAAGCTTATGAGCTATCTGTTCTTTGTGATGCTGAGGTAGCTTTGATCATCTTCTCCAATAGAGGAAAGCTGTACGAGTTTTGCAGTAGCTCTAGGTATAAAAACAAGCAAACACCTACCCTCCTCTCCATATGTGAACTTGTAATTATACCTATATCTATGTATTAAAATGTTTCAGCCTTCTTCCTTTCTTTCTTTCTTTGTGTTACAAGAATCTTTATTTTTATATTTTATTTTAAGATCTGGGCTTTGTCTTGAAATTCAATCTTTGTTTGAGGGATTTGATATAGGAAAGCAAATTATCTTTTTTGGGTTTTTCTTTGCCGTTTTAGTGATTGTTTTGAGGCGTATAGGACTCTGTGCTTGAGGGTTTTGTTAGATCTGCAATAGGAAACCATGAAAAGAAGATCATTTCCATATTTATGTTGAGTTTCTGAAGCTTTTGGGTGATCGATGTGCTGATCTTATTTTCTTTCTCTCTCTCTCTCACTTCAAAATCAAGAATCTCCATTTTCTTTTCCTCTTAGTTTGAATCACAAAATGATCCGACCCGATGTTTTCATTTCCTTCAAAATTATGTTAATCGATTGAGTTTCTTTCCCTTTTTCCTTTTTATTTTGGTTAGCTTTCATTTTTGAGATCATTTTTCTTTAATGTTAAGCTAATGCTGTCAAGAATGCCTCTTTAATTGCAGATATCCTGTCTTCTCTTGATCTTTCATTTTCCCCAAATTAGTTTCTCATAATCTTGTTTTTTTGTACGAATGAACAATCAATAGGACAACCTAGGATTAAGGTTTTGTTTTTGCCAAAATTAAAACTTTAGGGTTTTACTTTTCAGCAATTTTTTTTTCTTTTTTTTTTTTTACTTCTCCAGTTTTGTATGTTAATTCAAGATCCATTCCCAGAAGCAAGAGTACAGACCCCGATATATCTCTTATATGTGCAAAACTTTAATTTAAACTAATCAATTCAGCCTGTTCATTCTATCTCAGTTCCTTTATCTCTTCAAAATATTTTTTTTACTTTTTTTGTGGAGGAAATCGGGATCTTGATTATGTTTCTTAGGTGGTTAGGGTTTGATATGAAGATTTGACTTTTTTTATTTATAACAATTATAGTTTTCTTTATTTATTTTCTGCTTTCTCTCTCATCCTTCGCCGCTGCTTAATTTCCCTCGGATCTTTAGCATTTGTCTCTAAATCAGCCTATTATCCCAAAGATTTGGGGCTTTGAGTGCTGTATTCACCTGAAGCAGTCCTCCTGTATATACCCTCTTTCAAAAGTGATTTCAATTACGGTTTTTCAAGTTTATTAGCAACAATCATAGAAGAGGTGGTACAAGAATACTTCTGGATAATGTAGAGGACTCACCATGTATACAGAAATCCAGATGTGTTTGTACGTACACCTCCAAATGTAGTACTTTAATTTTAATTTTTTTACATTGCTGGCCATGTCACTTCAAGATTTGTTTAAATTTCTGCTTACACATAATCATGCTTTCTATATTTGTTATTTGGAAAAAAAAATTAAAAAATCACATATATGTTGAAGTTCTCATTCGGGTGCTATGCTTATGTCACTCTAGCAGCATGCTGAAAACACTGGACAGGTATCAGAAATGCAACTATGGAGCACCTGAGCCAAATGTATCATCACGGGAGGCACTGGTACGTGTCGACTCTCACTTGTCTAATTTTATTTTTCCATATCGTAGTCGAATTTGTTTCTATTTGTAAACGACGATCCAATGATGAAAACAGAAAGATCGCGAGATTGAAACCCCAATCGTGTAAGTTAAAAACTTGCATTTTTAATGTGGTTTTTTCTTCGATTTTGATGAATTTTTTTTTTTTGAAGTAAAAGGCTTCCTCATTTGTGTCTATTAATGTTTGACGCTTCTTATTTATTTTTTAGCATTTTATTTTCAATAAAACCAAATCATTCCTTCATATAATTTATATAATGTATATAACAAATTATCAAAATCTATTGAAAGAAAAGAGAGACACATGTCAATAAGATTTTGTGACATGAAAAGAAGAATCGAAACCCGACCCACATTATTATTTGATTTATCCTCTTGTAGTGATCTTATGTTTCACATCATGCAATCTTGTCATGGTTTTACTCATCTCCGGAAATCACACAAACTATTACCATTTAATTACCCTTTTATGATCTGACATTTTAATATCAAACATAAATTACTAATCTAAAACAATCAATAAATGATTCAACGATTGCATGGATATCATTGTTTAATTCGTCAACTATTTGATAGTATACAAATGTTTCTGATTGACTGTGCTTGTAAAAAAGTGATTCAAATTGATTTTTGTATGAAATCAAAAGTAGGTAGTTTTTGAAAGTAGAAATAATTTTGATCAAACTTTTGGAAGTTGTGGTTATTAAATAATTATTTTTCACTAATTTATTAACAAAGTCTTAGAATCATTAATCAATTTAAAGTAAGCATTTGGTTGTGTCCGAAATCAAAACGTAATTTTAAGTTAAAAAAGAGTGTGCAAACAATCTCTATGAATATATATGTTTTCTGAACTAGTACATTATTTATGTTTCATATGGTTTCAGGAACTGAGTAGTCAGCAGGAGTATTTGAAGCTTAAAGCACGCTATGAAGCCTTACAGCGTACACAAAGGTAAAATCTTGAATTGGTCATTAATGATCAAACTCCAATATGAATACATAACTGAAGAAACATAAAAAGATATAAATTTTGATTTGTCCAGAAATCTTCTTGGGGAAGATCTTGGTCCTTTGAGCAGTAAGGATCTTGAGTCCCTTGAACGACAGCTTGATATGTCACTGAAGCAGATTAGATCAACACGGGTACGTATATATGTACATAAACAATCAAGTTGAAATTACGAAAAAATTTCCTCTTAATTTCCAAAATAGAAGATGTGTTTTGCTTCATTAGCTAGTAAAATACTATTTTTGTTTACTAATCTTTATGCTCGCAAAAGTTGACATGTAAGGCTTGAAGATTTTGTTAATATTATTATAGGACGCGAAACCAATATACCATCGATGTCTATTTAAACAGGGCTTGAAATGTTTCACATCCTATGAACAACTTCAAATCCCAATATATTAAGGCATATGAAAAATAGCACTTTTATGAAGTTAATTTCGAGGCATATGAATGGTATCATCGAGCCATGTTAATGTTCGTAGGGCTTAAAACCAAATAAACTTCATTTCAAATTATGTTAATGTTTATAAGATTTGAAATGAATAACATTAATTTTGAACTTGTAAACAGTATCCTCGGCGATATTAATGTTCATTGTACTTAAAACAAAATGAACTTCATTTTTAATCATGTTAACGTATGAGTTCATTTTAAGCCTTATACTACATTTTAAGTGAGAAATGAATTATTTTACTATCTAATGAATTGTAAAATAGTACCAGAATAATGAAATGATAAAACTTTGATGTATTGATCTCAACGTTATAATGCCCGTGTTGCAGACCCAAGCAATGCTGGATACCCTACAAGACCTTCAGAGAAAGGTAGCAAATTAACTAAGAACTCTTTAATTTTAGATCTCGATTTTTTTTTAATGATTCACTATCATTTACATTGTTAAAAATTATAGACGATTGAAGTGAACTTTAATATTTAGAAGGTAATTTGATGATTAGTTATGATAATAAAAAATAGATAGGGGGAGATTGGGGAATGATTTTTATTCGTAGTAGAATGCTGTGCAGTATATATAATTGTAGCAGTAGTCGACTGAAGTCCTAGATTATTCTAGGTTATTACTTAGCTTGTATAGTAGATGTTTCTAGATTCTATTAGATTTTTCTAAGGCTAATTCTAGATCATCCTAACTACATTTATTTAGGTTATATTATTAGATTTTTCATTACATAATTCTACATTTTTCTAGATTAATATTTTTGACATACATCTTACTTTGTCTGTTTTTTTTTTTTTAAATGCTTAGGAGCATGCCCTCAATGAAGCTAACAGGAGTTTGAAACAACGGGTACGCGCGTGAGTTCTTAAATTTTCGGATAAAAATGTAGCCAAGCCATTGCAATGTTGTAACACAAATCATGTTCCAGCTGCAGAAGATCTGCAATTAATTATTTCTTGGATTTATATTACATTTCATGTTATATATATATATATATATATAAATATATCTGCTTATATAAAATAGTGCTCCATTATTGAACAAATTAGTAAATGAATAACTGGTGAGTTGCAGTTGATTGAAGGAAGCCAAATAAGTCTGCAGTGGAACCCCAATCCTCAAGATGAATATGGAAGACAAGCTGCTGCTCAACATCAAGGTGATGGCTTTTTTCATCCACTTGAATGTGAACCCACTCTACAAATCGGGTAATCCCTCTTCTCTCTCCCCCCCCCCCCCCCATCTCATGGATATACTTAGATTATGCCTACAAGCACTGTCTGAAACTGCAAGAACTATCTGAAACTTCAAGAACTGCCTGAAACAGTGAAATGTGTCTAGTGTGCGTGTGTGTGTGTGTGTGTGTGTTCTAACAAAATTAATTTTTGTAATGGAATGATGGAACTGATCAGGTACCAGAATGATCCAATAACGGTGGCAGCAGCGGGGCCGAGTGTGAATAACTTCATGTCAGGGTGGTTGCCTTGAGGAACATTTGCAGTGAGCACTCGTACGAAAAAAGTGAGGAAAATTAATTTCAATCTTGTTGGTGCTGTTTGATTCAGACAAAATGTGTTTATTAGTAAACTAGTATGTACTTTTTCTAAGACAGTAGACCTGGTGTAATAAACTGCTACTGTTAAGCCACTGCTCTCTTTCTCTCTTTACTCTTAATTATTAATTATGTAATTTTTTTATTTTTTTTTACTAATTTCTGCATCTTCGTTTTATTCTTGAAGTGATGATGACTTGACTTCCGTTTTACATCAGTGATTTAGTAATTAAAATAAAATACGAAACTGAAAAATGATATGAAATTCACAAAAGCACATCTGGTCGAGGAAATGATATTCTTGAAGGAATTCATATGCATGCGAATATATATCATAGATGCAAATCTTTGAATTAATCTTATGGTTAAGAATAGATGGAATCATAGTACGTGTTTCTGGATATGTGCACAGTTCAAATCTTATCTCCATTGTTCCACTTATATATTCCAATAAGTTTGTGAAATATGTTTACATAGTATCATGTCCTCAAAAATATTCGAAGTATTATTTTTTTAATTAAAAATTATTATTTATTTACTTATAACAAATAATAATAATATTATTTAAGTAAATAAATAATATTTTTTAGTTAAAATAGTAAAATTTTATTGGATTACATGGTGCGCACCTAATGCATATAAGTTTTTGCTTTAATTTATTACTTTTTTTTTATATTTGAATAAAATGATGATTTTAGTTAAAAAGTTGAATTTGAAACAGAAAAGTTTATGGTTCTATCATGATGCCTAGCAATAAAATGTAGCAAAAGCTGTGTGCCGACTATAACCTAGGGAACAGGGAATATGGGCCTGGACTCGGTTTGTCAAGTCGGGTCAGGTGTTTGTTCGTTTGTGCAACACTTCAGTTGCTGGACCTTGTGGCAATTTAGAAAGCCACCTGGCCCACCTTCATTTACTCCATCTGATTGACTTAAAAATTATTTATACTTAAATAATAATAAATAATTCTAAAATAGTAATTCTTCATTTACATTTAGTTTTTAAAAAACAGTAAATAGTGTATCAAATTTTGTTTAGTTTAATTTTTTCAAAAATAGTTTTTTCAAAATTTTAAATAATCTTTTTCATCTCTAATCCATTTTTAACATCTATCATATTAATCCTCTTTTTATAATTAATTTATAATCGATATTGCATGTATTAAAATATAATATCAAATTAAAAATAAAATTATTTTATAGTTGATTATTTAAATTAAATATAAATATTTATTATTTTTATAAAATTTAAACTCCAAATAAACACTAGCAAATATATTTGAAGCAAATTGAGGAAGAAGAAAACGGGAGCTAGGTCGGCAGCGCTATGATTGATGGCTGTTGCTCTTATTCTGTCCTTTTTTTTTTTTTAATAATAGAATAAAAATAATTGGATTTAGCAAAAAGAAATTAATAAAATATATTTAAAATACATTAAAAATTAATTATTATATGAGATTTGTAATTATGAACCCATGATTGTGAATTTTTTCAAGCGCATCAAAATTAATGTTTACATATTCATAATATATACGAAAATGGTACAATATATTTTGTTATAAACAAAACTACTCTCACTCTTTCAGATATTTCCTATATTTTGAAACGCCGAACAATCTTAAAAACTCACAATTACTAATTACCATATGTCTTTATATATATAAGCTGTATAATTTTTCTTTATATTAGATGAAGAAGAACAACAACAAAAATTATGTTATTGCCACGTCTTACTATAACTTTTATTCAAAACTAATATTTCTCTCGTGCATTACACAACTTATAATATAATAATATAATAAATTATTTTAAAAATTATTAATATATTTTAAAAATTAAAATGTCTCACAAAATAAAAAAAAAATTAGATATTAAAATATACTAAAATTAATCTATGAAAAAATACTTTATACTTAAAAGTTTGTTTCATTTTATACATGCAATGTGGATATCAAGTTGAAGATTATGAGATGATTAATTTGATACATTTTTCATAAAAATAACGTAGTTGAGATGAAAAAATTATAAACATTTGAAAATTAGAATGAAACAACAAAGAAAAAAAAATCTGATTGATAATCACACTTTCTAAAAATAGAAAGGTGATTAGGATAGAAATATAACATCTCCGTAAATTTTCTTAAATGTCATGCTTTTATATAGTTATAGATAATAATCATTCAATCTTTTTATAATATAAAGGAAGAATTGTGAGAATTTTTCTCCTTCCTTATAACGTGTCTTTACTAGTTATTGATATTTGTGTTTTTCTCTCTCGTCTATTTTTATTTTTGTACTAAATTTAAAAATTCAAATAAAATTTTATTTTAAATTCCTCTTTGACGTATGATATATCAAACAAGTTATGTTTTTGTGATCTTTAACTTGACACCAACATATTTCAAAATAAACAATTATATATGAAATATGATATGTCTTCTTTTTAGATAGAATATAGTGTTTTTTTTTGGATTGTAGTATTTCTTTTTATCTGGATATATGTATTGGAATAAATAAATAATATATTACCTTTTTATATCAATTCGATCTAAGAATATAAATATTTATTTATAAAAAGAATATTATACTATTAACTAAAAATATTATACTCATTCCTATTTAAAATAAATATCGATTTAGAAATTTTGACACATATTAAAGAAAAAATAAATATAAATATACCCTTAATTAATGAAAAAAAATATATTAATGGTTAGTGGTAAGAAAACACAATATATGTACATTTACAATAAAATAATAATAATATTAATATTCACCTTAAAATAATAAAATAGAACTTATTATACAAAAAAACTTAAAACTTTTAAAATATTACTTATTTTGAATATAAAGCAATATTTTCCACTATAATAGCTTTTAAAAGGCTGAAAATTTTATAATAAAATAATAAAATATATAATATCTTGCACACGGACAGTTGATCTAATAATTTTTTTAATAAAAAGATAATTATTATATTTTTTAAATAACTCCCGGTATAATAGGAGGAGCTGCACTAGTAAAATATCTAGATTGCACTTGGAAAATATCTACATTCAGACTTGCTTAACGGAGGAGTATTATTTAATCGCACGGAACAAATATCCCCTGCCCACAAACGTCCAAATTGACCGACTCATGGAAGCATCACAACAGGAAAATGACCGCAAGAGAGAGAGAGAGTAGTATGCGCCGGAGGCTGTGTTAAGAATACAGCCGCCATTAAACGTTAAGCGGCACAATTTCATATCCTAACCAGCCGCCGCGTGTCTCCACAACCCAATATCCACGTGTTGCCGACCTCCTAGCCCACTTACTTTCACAGTTATCCCCGTCGAATTCTACGCGGTTCAAGGGAGATTCGAGTTAATTTTTTACCAGCCCATTTAGAAAGGTAAAAAAACCCAGATTCTTTCTCATACATACCCACGCACATCTCTCTTCCCCTTATTATAATGAGGAGGATTTGAGGCGTAAATTCCGTCGGGAGAACAATGGGGAGGAGAAAGCTGGAGATTAAGCCAATCGCAGATAAGAGTGCGAGGCAAGTAACTTTCTCCAAGCGAAGGAATGGATTGATTAAGAAAGCCAAGGAATTATCGGTTCTCTGCGATCTGGAAATTGGCGTTATTATCTATTCCTGCCGGGGAAAGCTTTACCAATATTGCAGCAATAACAGGTTGGTAATTTCGCCTCTCTTTACACTCAATTTTACGTTTTGTGTGTGTGTGTGTGTGTGTGTGTTTATTGATTGGGTTTTTTTGGGAAAAAAAAAATTGAATTGTTTTTTCTTCTTTGATGCATGTTGTGCTTTTCTGTACTTCGTTTTCCTGTTGTCATTTGATTGGGTGTTTTTTTTAATATTTCCCAACCTTTTTTTTATGGGATTTGTTGTGTTGGAGCCCTAAGTCTCAATTACCAAAAATAGAACTTCGAGCCTATTTAGGATAAAAAACAAAAACTTTTTCGTTTCTTTGTTTTTTCTTCAACCAAAACAGTACAATAGTAGCTACGCCGCATCCGACCCCGTCCCTATGATGCTTGCTTTATCCACAGCAAGCGATACATTCATTGAAACTCGAGATATTAAGGTTTTGGACTTTTCCTACAGTAGTTTTTTAGCCCCGTTAGAACTGGCTCTTTTAGGTAATATTTAATGTAAAGCAATGATGGTCTGAAAAAACCAGCTTTGTCTCATGATGGCTTTCGGACGTGAAGTTTTTTGTGAGGGAGGGACGCCCTATTTAGTTTTACAGATAATTCCATTTTCTGTGCTAAACTTCAAATAAAATCACCGAATCTTATATTGATCAAGATGGAATATAATTTTGTTCATGCATAGCTTCAAGTTAATCACTGAAACGTTTTGCAGTAGAGTATTGTGCCTTGGTGCGTGTGCGTGTGTGTGTGTTGTGTCTGAAGACATGGTGTGGTGATTGAAGAAGCTGAAACTTGCGCATGCTTTTCAGTATATGACATGCGATAGTCACAATCAAAGAAAAGTTGAAAGATACTTTTTTTGTCTGTCCTCATCTTTCTTATATAATATATCCATATTATGTCAATTATAATCCACATAAATGCATCCAATGTGTGATATTGGTACCCTATATAGCTTTTCTCAGAATGTATTCATCAAGATGTTGCTTATCCATAACACCCCTCATAGGATATTACACTTGTTTTGACTTATAGTATTATAAAAAATGGTCTGGTAGAAGAGTTTGCAATCATAAGAAAAGATGCATGAGAAACTGATGGCTCTATGGATAAACTCACACTCAAAACTAAAATAGGTCGGTCTAGGAAGCGGCTTGAAGTCGAACTTGTGCCCCAAACTTATGTGTCCCGTCTTGAGACTTGTGAGCAAACTCATGCTCAAAACTCATATGTGAGTTTGTTACATGTCTGAGGTTCATAAACAAAAACCTCATAAACTCATATGTGAGTTTGTGACATATCTCAAGGTTCATGGGCATAAAATTCATGTTAACATGCAAATAACAATATCATTGTAGTTGCAACATTATATCGAGACTTGTGAGCAAACTCATGCTCAAAACTCATATGTGAGTTTGTGACATATCTTGAGGTTCATGGGAAAAAAATTCATATTTACATACAAAGAACAATATTATTGTAGCTGCAACATTATAGTACATAGGAGCTTAATAGTTGTAAGAAGTCAAATTTCTATATATTTCCCACAATCTTGAGCAGCAAAGCTATAAGACTTCAAAACACAATGTTGGTAGCAAAGCTATAAGACTTCAAAATTTTAATTGTAATTTCAAGTTATCCTTTAATAGAAATAGGGAAAAAAGGTAAAGAAAATCCGAGCTTGGCTCAATAAAGAACGACATATTTCACCAAATTTCCACACAACGATCCCTTAATATGACCACAATTTATATTCATACAATGATCATAATGGAAAGTATCCACTATAACTATTTGAAAAATAAATGATATGTTGGGTATTTTAAAATACTTGGAAATTGTCAGACTAAAATTGTTATATTAACCTCGATAGATTTGATCTAAAAATACATAAAGTAAATATTTTGTAATGAAATTAATCATATAAAAATTTCCAATCATTTTCAACATACACAAATACAAAACGTAGAAATGTTTGCATTGATCTTTGATTTAAAAATACATTAACATAATTTTTTTTATAATGAGATTAATCATATAAAAACTTCCATTGTTTTCAATATACATCTAATTTTGCATTCATCGTCCTAACATATTTAGTGAAATATTTTTAATTAAAAAACGACAAATAAATACTTTTGCAAAGAATTTGCATCCACAAAAATTGTTACGTTTATAACACATTCATATACCACAATAAAAATATATTTCAAAATCTTAACTGAAACTTGAAGCTCGTGCGGTTCAGTAAATGTGTACATACGTATATAAATCCCATATCATTTTCATACTTTTCATGTATTAGCATGAAAATCTAATATCATTTCAAAAGTATTTGAATTGTGATTAAAAGAAATTTACATTTTGCAATATCTTCTTTTTTTTTTTTTTTTTTTTTTTTGTTCATAGATCATCTCAATTTATGAAAAGGTTGTTTGGCCATATGTAAAATTATGTTCACCAATTGTTATTAAGATATATAGTACCTCTTAGATAGTACAACAAAAAATCCATTGTTGAGAAAATTAAATAATTATAAATCATAAAACTCGCCTTGGCAATCTCGGTTCTCGTCGCAGTTACATGCAAGACTAGCTAGAAAAAGTATATGTAGGCTATAAAAACTTCTTATCATAGAAATGCGTGTTAAACGGCATTGCATTTGTAACATAATATCCCAATATCACAACAAACATGGATAGTTGCTAATTATAGTTATACTAAGATATTTTAAAAAATATGTATTTTGTGTGAAAACTAAGATAAAGATTATGCAACCATTCACTCCACAATAATTCCATTTGAATTACATGAATAAAATGTGGTAAAATAGTAATTAAGATAATGTAGCGCCAAGCAACATTGAGACAAAATGTTAACAAGTCAAAACAATTAATTCAAATATTACGTCAGTTGATTGACACATTAATTTTTTATTGTGTGCATATACTTATGAATAAAGTGTTGTCATGTCTTTACAAAATCAATTTGGTTCGCCAAACATGATAGTTTAGACATGGATATTTCTAAATTTTTAGGCATTTAATTTTCTTTTTGTATTTCTTTATCTTGCTTATATGTGTCAATGTATCCTTTTAACGTGATCTCAGTTTATAGATGATCTCGTGAGATATACAATGTCTTGTCTGGATTCTTTCAATTGCTACTATCATAATTTTCTTGTATTGTGCAAGGTATTGATTGAATGATTTATAGGATTTAAAATGGTTTACCAATTGTTGATGAGTTGTATTAAGGGTTCATTTCACTTTTTGAAGTCAAATATTCATATGACCTTCATGTTTTTGTTTTACAGTCCGATGTGTATTGACTTGCATTCCTAATATAGAAACAAGTGTTTGGTAAAGATCATCCATTCTCAGATGTATTGAAATGAGAATGTAAACAATGGTATCAACCACAAGCATTACCGGGGCTTGAAAGGAGATCTTTCGATATATTTGCTTTTGTTTGTTCTTGTAACTTTAATTATCACATGTATTGAGCTGTCAATTTATTTGAGTTCATCATACTTTCTTATTATGTTTCTACATTGAATGTAATAATGTTTTAGATTCTCTCTTCAGGAATTAACTGTGATGAAGTTCAATGATTCTCTTTGTTCATGTGTAACCAAAACTATTAGACTGCGCCTTCCTATAAGATGATAGTTTCTATTATCAAGAAGGACAACTATAGATATTGCTTATAAGTTAAATGAACTTTTTTTTTTTAATTATTATTTTTTTTCACCCATAATTCATTAAAATAATGAAATTATTTACCATTATCTTAGGAGTTTTGGATGGAAGACATTACATAACAACCTCTTTACCCAACTCAATATTAGACTAGAAAGTTCCGTAAAAACCATGCTTTTTGTTGATCTCACTAGATAGTTGTAAGTCCTCAATCCTTCCATGCAAGAACCAAAATTTAGACAAATAATTCATAGGCACATTTTCTTATGATCACATATATATTCATTTTGTTTTACATGATTAAAGTATGTATAAAGCGGACAACTTGGGCATTGTCTTCTTATAACTCTACTAAAGTGCTATCCTAGGATTTCAATTTTCATTCGCGCCTAATCCTATTATTTTGGTTGCATAGTGGTTAAAAGCACACCCCATAAGCAATGCGCTTACTTGATCTAAGTGAGCCTAAGTCTCTGAAATATTATACCGTTCAATGTTTTTGAAATATTTAAGGTTGCATATGGATTGGAGGGATTTGAAACCAAGGTTATTTCAATTGAATTGATTTTAAATTCATTGATTTAAAAATCCACCCGTTCAAATTCCTTACATGGATGTTCGAATTTGAAACAAGTTCATTTGAATTATTTTATTTTTGTCTTATTTAAAGTATGTAGCGGGTGTGTGTGCGTGTGTAATGTCCAATGTAGTCTGTATTGTATTTGTGTAGTGCATGATTGTAGTGTGTGTGAAGCATGTGTAGTGTGCGTGTGTGTGTGTGTGCAATGTGCCTAGCGTGTGTTGTGCGATGTGTGGTGTTTAGTATGTGTAGTGTGTAGTTGTGTGTGCAATGTGTATGTGTCTCGGTGTGTGGTGTATGTGTATGTGTATGTGTGTGTGAGTGATTTGGGCAATTATATAAATACATGAGAGATTGAGGATTGATTTCAAAATGACTTAGTTGTAAAGGGGATTTCAAATCTAACAAATTTACTTAAAAAATTAGAGGGGTTTCAAATCCATAAAAAATTTACTAAAAATTTAGAGGGGTTTCAAATCCATTGATTTGATTTTTTGGCAAACAAGTTGATGGACTTGATTGTGGATTTCAAATCCATTGCCAAACCCCTCCATCCAATGGAGCTTAAAAGTTACTATAACTTAGAATAAAAAATAAAAAGGGAAGAAATCTCAGCTCTAGCAGCAATCTCTCATAAGTCCCGGACTATTCACTCTTTGGTCATGTGTCTTTTCTCTTTTCAACAACCTCTCTCACCCCACCCACCCCCCACCCCCACTCTTGCTTTAAGCATATAACAAGTTTATAGCCTATGGTTTATGCAACTTGATATCTGAACATTTTATTTTCTGTTATCTATTCATTTAAAAAATGCTAGGTTAGTGTAATAATGCATTCACCCAAGTTCTGAAAAATATTGATGTCCAAAGATGAATTATGTATATTAATGTTATTCCTCATTATTATAAATCATATATTTGTTCTTTTTCTTTTCTTTTTTTCTTTTAGTATGTGCCTAACTTCACAAAGGATAGTGCCTTGCCTTGCGGCCTAGTGGGCCTTTAACCTTTAACTACTATTCTTGGTTTGTTATTATTCTTGGTAAGTTGCGAGCATGGTTGACGATCACTTCCAATAATGAGTAATCAAAATATTAGAAAATAAATAGAAGGTAACGATGAATGATTTCGTTGAATGAGAAGGCCTTCGACTTTGAAGCAAAAAATTCCATCAACTATTTCCAAATATAAAAATATTGTTGTGGCAAATGAGTTCTCAATTGGAAACATGAGAACAACATAATTAATCCTTGCTATATTCCCAACTTTGAAGTCAATACTATAGTATCCATTATATTTAGTTATCCTATTTTAAAGGCTTCTGAGACACAATACCATTTAAAGTGTAAATGGCAACCTCTATATACAAAGCACAAAATTATTTGCATCATACTGATCAATATTTAGAGGTATAACAGGGACAATCTCGAAAGACCTCACACCTCATATACAAATTTAGCTTCTCAAATCAATTGATTTTTTTTGATTGACCGATCTCTTATATGGAAGGATACACCAATTTATATCTATTTTAAGGCAAGTAAGTTTACGGTATACTTGGTCATTTTTTACTATTTGTCAAAAGTGTTAGGGGTATGCATGCTACATTGTTGGATTGAAAAAAACTGTTGAGAATAAACTTTGTTTGATCTATTGTTGGTAAGAAAGATGAGATGGATCTTCCAAAGAGAGTTCCGGCTATTGGCGTAGTGAATATTGTTTTCTTGTAGTTAATTTAGAATACTTCCAATTTAGGTGCTACAAGTCACACCAAGAATTAATAAAATTGTGAGCTCCTATAATCTGAAATTAGGTAAATTGGGTTATTTATGATATAATTTTACTATGCTAGAATGAGCTTACGTGTTCAATTATTTTTTAATGGTATAATCAAGAGGAGGATTTCTTATTACATCCAATATGCAACTTCAGAGTATTACAAGTCTACACTGAATCTTTAGGTTGGCCAAATAGATGTTACATGTATCCTTGCACCGCCTAATGCTGTTCAAGGGCTCGTCTTAGAAAATCTGCTTATTGTAGAGAGTTTATTGGCTTTGTAGTTTGGTACTTATCTAGTCATGTTCTTGTAACATGCTGCATAAGTGTCTAGATGGAATAGACGCAGATGTGCACAAACCCAGATTAGTCTGCCTAAATCGTATATGGTTTTTCTAGTAAGTTCATGCAGCTAGCTCCAGCACTTCAATATCTTACCCGGAATGTTGGGTGTTGATTTTTGAGATTCTTACCATATTGGAAATCCTATGTCTATTTGGTTTTATTTTCAAATAAGTTTCAGAGTAATTGTCTTAGGGATACGAATTTTTTAGAAAAGCATGCCAAGAGATGTGCCTTCTTATTGGTATTCTCTAAAAGAACAAACCAATTTAGAGAGAGAAAACCAAGCCAGGGGAGTGCCCAAAGAGTTGGTTCCCCTGGCTTCTCAAAAACCATGCCTGGTGCCCAAAAGAGTTGGTTTCCCTGGCTAACATTGTTTTATTGTCAGTGTGTTTTTATGGCTGTTCCATATATCTAAGCTGTGTTTCTGTTTGTTCGAAATTAATCCTAGTTTCCTCTTTCCCTGGCTTACATTGTTTTAGTATCAATGCATTTGTATGGCTGTTTCATATCATCCTGTTCTTCTATTTGCTTTGACATTAATGCTAGTTTCTCTCCATGGAAAATGCATTTTTGTGGGTCAGTGTATTTATATGTAGTGGTTCACTTACATTGTGTTGCATTGTTTAAAGGTCATGTCCTATTTTCTGTGAACATAGTTTCTCTTAATAGTATTCGATTTAGTTGTGATATAACTAACTGATGGCACATTCCCTATATCAGTGACCGAGTTGTTGATCATGGCTGTTAGGGAGATCGTTTTGATTTGGATGGTTTGATTTGTATAGCTTTTATGGGATATAACTAAACCAGAACTTGCTAACGAAACAAGATTTGGTTACCGTATAGAATGGAAATTAACTACTAGTTAAGAATTCACCATTAAGGGAAAGATCTTACAAAACTCTAGGGATGTTGAAGCAGTGGACATGATGCGTAGTTGGTCAGAGATGCCTATGTCTAATTGTCAGAATCAGTAGGTCCCAGATTCCTGTAGTTGTAGGGATGCGCACACTTATATTTTGATTTGTATTTTTATTTTTTAAGATCCGCATTCCTCCTTCTATATAAACCTCATGCTTGCACCTCTCTTCAATAGCTCAAAGGATTAGAAGATGTGCCAAGATCTGCTCTAGTTATAAATCTTTTGATAACTTGTGTTGTGCCTTACTTTATTTCATTCGGTTGTAGACTTCCAAAAGGAGTTTCTTGTTATAAGCTGCAATGTGGAAGTATGTGATGATTCCCACTTAACTAAGTTGATTACAGTATTTTGATTCATATTCCCCTGGGAATTTCATAGCAAATGTAATGAAAATATCCTGTTTTAAAGTACTCCTGATATGGTTTTAATATATATATTTAGCAGAAAATGTTTTCCTTGCATTTTCTTGGGAAAGTTTATGCTCATTTGGTGTCCCCCCTCCCCTCCTTTCTACCTACCTCATGCTTTCTCATGTAGATTTTAATTCTGTCCAGCCTGACTGAAATTCTCCAAAGGTATCATACTACTGTCGAAAAAGAATCAAGTCCCTCTACTGGAGATTGTGAGACACAGGTAAGTAGAATTTCTATATGCATGGTGGGATTAACCCTTGGTCTTGGTCTTGGTCTGGGTCTGGGTCTTGGTTTAAGTCGAAAATATATTGGAGGTGAACATTATAAATGAGATTCATGTTGATAGTTTACGGCACAGAATTCCTCTATCCTAAAAAATCAAGTGAACCTCTTCCCAAAAGATCGTAAATCAGGGTGTGTCAATGGATTCTTAGCTGCATCTCAAAATCCATCCATTTTCTTTGCTACCTGAAATGTACATTTGGGCTAGTTCTTTCGATGCCTTTCCAACAAAAGACAAGAACTATCATGACACCAGAATGAGTGTCTACTAGGCTTGTCTATCATATTTGTTTATGAGAAAACATAATCTTGAACTCTTGAGTTTCAAAAATAATGAAACTGCCCAAAACTACTTTAATTCTTTTGCTTATTTGCTATGCACCATTTCACTCTCCACTTATGTAATTAGTCTCTAAAATAATTTTCTGAGACGGCTTGGAAAGATAAACCTGACTCTTTTCCTGTTTCCATGTCAGGGTCAGCACTCCAAGTATTTGCGTTTCCTCACATGTACAGAGCTCCTTCAAATTGTGGAAAGGCAGCAACTCTATCCTTCCACATAACTTTCTTCACATTGCCATTTGAGTACCGTATTTACATAAATTTTTCCTTCTTGCAGGGAACTTGATAAGCCATGTCCTGATCAGCTCAGTGTAAGTGACCTTGTAAATATAGAGGAACAATTTGAGACTGCACTAATCCAAACAAGAATGGCTAAGGTACTCCTCTTTGCACCTCCTCTTAGTATCTCAAATGTGAAGTTGTTGGAAATAAGACAGATCTTTCTATGAATCTTTTTTTTTTTTCCATTCCTACTGAAGATCTAAAGTCACTCTTACTAAGATTCTAGGAAAAATGTTGGAAATGGGTAATATTTCTTTTGTACAAGAACGGCAGTGAGATTGGCTGTTAAATTATGACAACAAATGTTAATGTTTCATCTATGTTAAATATTGGTTTTGTTGGAACTTTTACTACTTGTCCTGTTCAAGCTCTGTTTTGGAAACCTATTGTAGATCTTGCAATGTTCTCTTTGACAAGGCTGTTTTGGCAATAGATCACTGGGTTAGGAAAGTTTTGCCTAATCAATAAAAATTTAACTGGGAAGTAATATACAAATCCAAAGGGCTTACTTGAAAAATATACACCATCTTATCAGTTATCAAACCAAATTCTAGGGTATAAGATTGTATAACATATGATTTCACAAAATACTAAGGAAACATAATATGTTATATATTGAAAATGATTATGATCATCTCATTGTCAGAACTCAGAAGTTGATGGAAAATAAGATAAGGTGGAATGGACATCATCTTTTGTAAATTGATATTACAAATGGAATAAGAGAAGCAATATGGTGGTTGAGATCGACTCATACGTAGCGCCACGCCTAGATTTTAAGCTTCTCCTAGTCCATTTATATCATCAGCTTTTACATAAATGACATGCACACCTCTGTATCTTATGGTCCACCACTTCATGTAAATGAGGAGACGGATTTTCATGCCAAAATGGCACATCTTCATACTGGTTGGGAAAAAACGTTGCCTAGGAGGCTCAAAACTGGACCAAACGGTTTAGCACCTCTGGTATTATTTGGTTTTATTTACAATCATTTATTTTGACATTAACTAGAGTACATTTATTATGAGATCATTTCCTACAAATTAAAGCTTGCTTCCCCTTACATAAATTGCATTTTATATGTATGTTAAGACCTTTCAACGTAGTAATTCCACATTGTTCATTCAAAGAAAGATCATTTAAAAACAAAAAAAAAAAAACAAAAAAAAAAAAAACAAACAAACAAACAAAAACAGGGGAAAATAATCATATTAAAATTGAAAAGTCAAGTCCAAGTGTCAATTTCTTTTTTACTTCACCCAAGAGTGAGGATTTGCTATTCTTAGACAATAACTCCTTTGATATGGGGTAGATAAATGTAAAATGATTAGTTAGTTGGGGAACAATTTGTGAACTAAGCCGAGATAATAATATCCAGGCTACAGTTCAGTTGAATTCTCATCATAGGCTGTTCAGGATTCATGGATAACCATCAGTTAGTAGACCGCTACTATGGTGAAAGATGAAAGAGGAAGAATTGTGATAGATGATGGCAAAAGCTGAGTCTTTCGTTATATTAACGTGACAATTTATAGAATGGTAATGGTGAAACAATAGAAAAGAGCCTAATTCATGATGCTTAAGAAAGCATGTTCAGTATGGTAGGTGGAAGTCAGATTTTACTGAGGGAAAGCTGTAAACATCTACAAGCTTTAAAAATTTCTCATCAACACCCCATCATAGAGGGTTTCCTATCGTTAAAATCATAATCTGATTCTAAAATCACTTTCTAAACAAGACACATTATCTGAAGCTAGAAATGATCATATTCTTTAACATTCTCGGATGGTATCTCTCAAAATTAGGATGGTGATTCTGTGTGGTAGAGGCCAACTCTCATGAATCTTAGATTGAAGTTAGGATGATCAGAGGTGGGCATTCTTTAATTGCAGTTACTTGTCGAGTTTCTTTCAAGCTTTCCAATGCTTTTTCTTCTTCATCTCTTCCTCAGTGCATCATATCAACTTCTCAAAATCTGAAATGTTAATCGTCTTTCCATCTGTTTGTGTATTGATTGGTCGTCGTATCTTCTGCTGCATATGCATCAATATATAGGTAGCTAATTTTTTTATTTTTTTAATAAAAATTATGCAGACACGTTTGCTTCTCGAATCTATATCAAGCCTTCATGAGGAGGTACGCTATTTCCGTTTCTCATGTGTTTGCTTTCCTTACGACTGCTAAGCAACTGCAGCGGCAGCGTAGTTGCAGACATATACCAAAACTCATTTTCGATGATGAACTAAACCTCCAAACTTAATAGCTTCTCTAAAAAGATAGAACGTGTCCAAATCCTCCTAAAAATATGCCAGAAAAGCCTTACATGAGTTGAATTGTAAAACTAGATTGTGGAACAGGGTTAGAAGTTTCCTATTCCTCTTCTATATCATCATGACACACATCATAGTTTCTACAAGTAAGGTAATGAAATATATATTTCGGAAGTAAAAGAACAGCGTTGTAGATGAGTGATTCATGTCGAACCTGACATCAGCCATGCATCTCCTTTGTCAACAGGAAAAGATGCTCGAGGAAGAAAAGAAGCTTCTGCTGGAGAAGGTGATCCCAGCTGCAGAAATTCCGTCACTACAGAAATCAATATTTTCATATACAATCAAATTCCTCCCAAAACAAACGAACAATCCAATTATTTTTTAACGTACATGTGCAGATTGGCGGAGACAAGAGGAATAAGGCCGCGATCGATCTGAACGCGGTTCCTGATGATGGCGAAACGTGCGACTGATAACAACGTTGATTTACTTGATTAGCTCTGACTCTCAGAATGTAATAGTTCCAACGGGAAGAAGAAGAAGATGATGGTGGTGGTCAAGGCATTGTGAGAAGAAAAATTCGGCTTTGGAATGGCTCCTCTCTCTCTCTCTTGTGTACTACCTTTATGTGTTTGTTGTACCTGCACATGTATCATCATACAATAAAGTGTCTCCAGATAAAAGATCCAACTATTTCTGCGAGATACCGCCGTCAATAATGGTAAGGCTTCACAGTACGGAGCAGAATTATGTGGTATGATGTAGACATATATTATAATGATAAGGCTTCACGGTACGGAGCAGAATTATGTGGTATGATGTAGACATATTATAATAATGATAAAGAATTCGCACTTGCACATCTGATTTATTGAAAAAATGTGTATTATGTGTGTATATATATAAAAAAACTACAGCAAGCATGAGTCAATATCATTATATAAACAAAATGTATAGGGAATATTTAAATTAGGTTGCATGCTTTCGTATCACAACTGATCATGAATTGTGAGATTGTGTCACAATCAAATGTATAGTAAAAAGTGATGTTTGTTTTGAATTTTTATTGATATGTCAAATTAACAGATTTAGTAGAGTTTTGTTTGTATTATTATATTATAAAAAAATAAAAATTTATGAATTTAATAATTTGTGATTGATTATTGATATATATATATATGTGTGCATTCTTAATATATAAAAAATATAAATAACATAAATATATTATTATATTAATATATTCTTAATATACGAAAAAAACATAGAAATATATACATAATATATAAAAATTTAAAATAATATATCAATAATATATAAAAATAAAAGTAATATATCTATATATATAAATAAAATTATTTTTTTTAATTCTGTTTTTTCGTCTAAATTTTATTTACTTATTTAGAATAATTATATTATTATTAAATTAAAAATAGATGTTTTTATTTTAAAAATTTTGATTCGATTTCAAAATTAAAATTATTTCACAAATTTAGGTTTTTGAAAATTAGATAATATCAAGATGAATATACTGCAATATTTAATATATGATTCAAAATCTATATATTTTATCCAATATTTAATCAAATCATTGAATTATGAAATTAATTTTTTTTTATATCTAACAAATATATGATTCAATTTTCTCGATTTATTTTATAAAAATATAAATATATATAAGTAAAATTACTTTTTTAAATTTTATTTTTTCGACTTAAATTTCAACCATATAAATGTAAAACTATATATTTATGCAACTCTTTTAAGATACATTATTACAATTTAATTGAAGATATTAATATCAACAATTTTCGAAATTTGCTTAGTTTCTGTATTCAACATAAATAAATTCGAATTGCAAAGAATTTTTATTAACTCATAATATATTTAAAATAAAAAATAAATTTGTTAGGAACGTAAAATCATTGTAGTTTCATTAATTATGAAAAATTATTAACAATTTTTCTATAATTAAACTATCAATTATTTAAAATCATCCAATCACGTGGATAAAATTTAATTTTGTCAAATATGAAATTAAATTTTCAACAATCTTACCATAATTCAAAATTATATATCATTTTGTCTCTCTCTTCTTTCTATATATTTTATCAAAGATTATTAGTAAATATTTTAAGATCTCTTTTTTTTGTTCTCCTTCCTCTTGAAGTGTTTTGCATTTTCTGTTTTGAGAAAATAAATGGTAAGACATACACGATAATATGTGTCATATTTCAATTGTCACAAAAGCCTACACACTTCAATTTATCATAAACATATTTAATTTTCTTAACTATTTTTCTTTCTTATTTTTAAACAAAAAGTTCGTCCATCTCTTTTATGTTTCGTTTGATTATTTTTTTGATTTTCTGTCGAGATCTGCTAATTATTTCGACGTATAAACACCGTGCGATTTTTCATTAGCTTTCAAAGTATTTATTTCTATCATATTTCAAATTTTTGTAATATTATTACATTTAATTAGCAATTTGCAAAATATTTTTGTCCTTAATTTGACTATGTAAGTAGCAAATTTTACGAGATCTGTACAAATTTTTTTTTCTTTAATCATATGGCTTTTTTTTTTAAATTTAATTTGATTCAACCTTCTATAAATCGTGGATATCATGCTTATCAATTTGTGAACGAGGCTAATTCTAATAAAAAAAAGACGAAACATAAAGTTACAACAAATTTCTACTCATTATACTAAAAAATAATCTCTGAATTACAAATCTACACCTTTTATGATATACTATATAACTTGAATATATGATTATATTACAAAATATAAGAAAAAAATATTTTTTGTGCATCGCACAGGTCTCACACACTAGTGTGTATATATATATATATGAATGTGTAGTACATAATTCAAATTCTAGTGTGCCCCATCACTATTTAATTATATATAGTATTAACATTTAAAAATAAATTTATTATTATTGAAAATATTAATAATTTTTTAAAAGTACAAAATTCGCAAAAATAATAATTTAGAAAAAATTGAAAATGATAATTATTTAAAATTGAAAAATAAAAATAATTTCTGAAAAAATATAAAATTCAAAATAAATTATAATATCATAAATAAAAATTAAAGATTATCCTATTAATTTATATTATTTAAAATAATATTTAAATTAAAAAATTGAAATTATATATTTATTAGTATTTAAATAATTTTATTTTTTTCTAAAATTATTTTTATCAAATAATGTCATATTTTTAGTTTATATAAAAATACTTGAAGTAAAAAACTAATCATCATTAGCTTAAAAAATATTTTATATTTAAAAAATAATATTTTATTTTTATATATGATAAATGGATGTCAAAATAAAGATCTTAAAATAAAGAATTAATATGATGTATTTATTATAATATTTAATTAATTTTATTTTTTCAAAAAATATTTCTACCAATAATCTCATATTTTTATTTTATATAAAAATATATATTTTTTAAAATATCAACCTTAACTTAACAAAAATATTTTATATTTAAAAAAATATTTTAATGTAAATATGCTATATGAATATTAAAATAAAAATCTTAAAAAGAGAATTAATATGATATAATTTTTATAAAAATATATTTGAAATTAAAAAATTATGAGTATATAAAATTTTTGAATAAAAAAAATATATTAAATAGTTATTTGGGGAATAATGAGAGAAGAGGGAGAAAAAAATATTTAGAATGGATAGAGTTGTGAATGGAACAATCGTAAACAAATACGGATTAAATTGTGCCCAATTCAGTCCAAACATACCATAAGAAATATAGGCAAATAATGAAAAATAAGCTCAGGAGCATTTACCTTTTCGCCGGCCAGTTTTGGAATTTCCGACGAGACTTGAAGCTTTAAGTCATCGGAGATACTCAATCCATCGTCGATGATTCGATAATTGGAATGAACATGAAGATAAAAGCTGCTAAGTTAACTAACTTATCAAGCTGTTGGAAGTGGAGATCGGAATTATTAAGGGTACTAAAGTCTATTCATGAAAAATAGGCTAAAAGCATACAATACTATAAAGCGCCTAAAATATTTAATGCCACCACCAATTTTATGGTTCGAATTTCCTAGATTTTAAACTAGACACACAACTTTATGATGGAGATATATATATATATATATATATATTAATTCAAAATTACAACCCAAAGATAAAACCAGAAACCAAATAAACAAAATTTGTACGCCTCACTAAAAGACACAGAGGGAAGAGGGATGAGAAGGATTGGCAGAATGGAGAAGCAGGAGTTTTGTTCAGAGCCCATACATAGCAGAAGAAAGAGACTGAGAACCCCAACCTAGTCTAATTTTGCAGAATAAAATGGCAAAAAAAATTGAAGAAGGAAAGGATGATGGATTGCTACATTCTGAGAGGCAGAGCAGATCCAGGAAAAAAATAAGTCGTTTGTGAAGGCAAACGCGAAACTGGAAACGTGTTTATATAAGGACAAATAGGGAGGCGGACGGCTGCATAAACAGCAAAAAAAGGTGAGAAATCAGGAGCGTCCACGAATGGAGGCCGAGTACTTACTGCTGGTTATTGGTTGGATGCCTCGGTACAGCAAAGCGTTCGTACTGGGCCAAAAAAACGCGCTACGCACACACAACGTACTCCTCTACACGGGCAAGCTGGAAAGCGTGCCCGTCCTTTTCTCTCACACGGCGGTGTGTTTTGGATGGGACTTTCTCTCTCTCAGTTGCTGCTTCGGTCGGAACACGCCTGTTCCTACAGGACACGTTGCCTGCCTCTGAATAGAGAGCTTCTCCACTAGGTCAAAGGCGGTTGTTTGAGATTTTTTATGAGGTTAAAATCAATTTTATTTTTATTTTAATTGTAAGATCAGAATTTGTGTGTCTTTGTATTAGTTTAATAGAAGTTCAAAGTTAAAGTTAAATTTGTCGAAGCTAAATCAGAAGTTGTTTCTTTAATCTCTTCTTGTTCTCAAGTATTTTTATTAGAAGAATAATTTGTTCCCACAAATATTAAAGATAGACCTAACACATATTAGGCTCCCCTCAATACTTGTCTATTCTAAACACATCATCTAATATTTTACTTGATCATCTAGTTCCTTAGATGGATTTGTAGTAATTGTAATTTCCCAAGTACAGTGTATGGTGGGTTAGTGATGTTGTCAAAACTCTACGTTGTTCGCCGTCAGTTCGTCTTTGAGTACTTTTTATGCTATCGTATTTTCTCAAATCTGATAGCTTTTCCACCCGCCTCTTCGCAGTTCTCTGCATGTATGGTGTTAATCGAATGTAACAGAATACCCTACTACTCATTTGCCCTTGGCTATTTAAAGTTGCGGACTTGATTAAGCAATATTTAAGATCTTCACAGATAACAAATCGATTCTCTTGATATCTTCTTGATTTTGTTTCCTTCTTTTTCTCTATCAAGCCGATTTCCTCTCCTTAAATATCTCTTGATGGTTTGACCTTCCTTGAGTAGTGATCTTCATTCCTTTAATTTTTTCAACAGCCGATCCCTAGATAGGTCTTTTCTTGGTTTGAGTATCCATGTCATAATCCTGCATATAATTTTAAACATAGTAAGATTTTTCGAATATATGACAATCTTTTTACCTCATCAATCTCCCCCTTTGGCATATGAAAATCTACGGATCTTTAATCAGTTGGTTTCCTGCAGGATAAGAGCAATATATATACGGACAGTAGTCCAACAGACCATATAAGAGGATTGAGCTAAGATAGTAAAAAATGTAGTTAATCCCAAAACATGACATCAAACATGAACGGAGATGATCCACAATTGTTTTAATTCTACACAATACACAAAAGCAGACTTCAACATTTGTCTTCCACCGAGACAATATCATAGCAAAAAGAAAACAACAATAGTCAATCTTCCTTTTAATCTAAGCTTTCTTCACTTTCCCAGTCCTTATTCTCTTCAGATTCGACTATGTGGTCGAACTCTTCATCATCACTTTCATACATGAGTTTTCCCCTTCTTCTTCCTCGCCACAGCTTCCTTTTTCTTTTTGTCATTCTTATTTTTGTCCTCAGCTCTTGTGCCTGCATTGAAAGCATTCTCCCCCTTTTTCGATTCGTGTGTCAAAGGGTTAGATGTGCGGGATGGACCTGCATTGATAGGCACTTCTAGAGACTTAAGAATATTTGTCAGATAAAGTTTTTGGGCACTCACTTCAGCAGCTAGAGTGTCTAGAATTTCAAGCTGTTGATAAAGAAATTACGGTAGATTGGTGGCAACTTCTGAGGGTCGAAGAGTTGGTGCAGCAGTGCGAGACCTTGTATATACATTAGCTTCACGAGACGCCATTTTAAGCGGGGGTGCAGACTTAAAGAGAACATCAATGGGGTTTGCCTGAACTCCTTGGTGCGATAGCAGGCCCCAAATAAGACTTGGGAAAGGCAATTTTTTTGCGGGAGTCTGGTCGTACAGCGAATCCCATAACCGCTTCAAAAACCACTTTTCCAAAGTCAATGGGAATGTTATTTAAGACTTTGTAGATGAAGACACATTGAGCTGGGTTCATATGAGACTTGTTGGCAGTAGGGGTCCAGTTGTGTCTACCTATCTTATGCAACCAGTTCCCATTATGCGTGAGGATGGAAGGGGATATTTCAGGTTTAGTCCATTGTGTTAGCTTCCCATTGCTCAAACATTCAACTACGTCCCCTAAATTTAACTCATTATCTTCTCCTTCTTCCAGGCCATTGAGCTCAAGAAAATCATTTATGGCAAGTACACTGAAGTTGACAATTTTGTTTTGCACATAAATTTTCCCAAAACGGGCAGAGTTAGGATCTTGAATTTCCATTACTAAATTAGCATAGAACTCGTGCGCTATAGTACCATAGAATCTCCCCAAGTTTGTAACGGTGACCTCCAGACCAGATTTCCGAATGCAATTCATAACATGAGTTTTTTTTTTTTTGAAATGCTTCAAGTCCAAATTCCTTTCAGGCCAAAAATCCATGGAGGAAAACAATTTGTAGTGATCATGTGCAGCTTAAGAGTAAAACGACTTGGAGAAAGCTTTACCTCGGACCATGACATTATGTTCACCTGTGGTTCTTCTTTGAGTGGAAGAGGTATCAACTGTAGGGGAGGACATTCTGTTTCTTTGTGATCGACGGGGAGAAGATTTGGGAATCTCTTCCTCGAAAGTGGAATCCACAACAAGGCGCCTCTTTTTTTGCTGGTGGAGCCAACGATTTTTCAGTGGTTTTTGGGTTGGTTTTATTGAAGGTTTTTGTAGTTGTTTTTGCAGGTTTCACTGTGGATTTTTTTAAACAAATGGTAGGTCAGTTGTGTGTGGATGAGATGTTGGAGTATTTTCTTGTGGATTTAATGGTGGATAGTGGGGGATTCCTTCATTGTTGGTTCGCCTGTGTGAGTTGAATGTGTTTGGGGAGTAGCATTCTCATTTACCGCCGAAGTTGAAGACGATGTGCCCGTTTCTCTGACTGGTTCATATGTAGGGTTTGAAATTGGGTTTGTTTTCGTGACCAAGGGCGGCAAGATCTCCAGGGGTTTTGGATCATGAAGCGGTACAATAGCTCAGCTAGGTCGACACCCGTTTGCTTCGTATCCAGAATCTGTCGCGGTTGCAAAAGAGCAAATATCTTTCTTCTTTGGTTCTCGACCACATAAATGAGTTATTTAGGATCGAGAAAGTACAGTGATAAGTTAAATGACTCTTCGAATTCCAGTAATTATGAGAGATCATGTTGTGCACATTTAATATATATATATATATATGGAACCCATTTGTGCAAACGTCCGTACTAAAGCATGAGATATGAGACCACGTTCAGGAGGTGGTCGATTATGTGGGCCATGTTTTCTAACACCATGTTCTTTAACCGTTAGCACCCACTAGGTAAATTCAACAAGAGACCTTTCCAGTTCAAATAATCATAACTTCATCAAGATTTTCATATAGAGAAGATAATTATGCTATTATTAAGCCAATCACATGAATTTTCTTAATATCCAATCAGAGGTGTCACATTTGAGTTCATGTGAGACAATATTCTCAACCAGGCAACTTAGTTTGAAAATATACTAGGAAAAATCCTCAATCCGTTCTCGAGTATATGTTCACATTTCGCATTTTTCTGTATTTATGAATGAATGATCCTTATAACTTCTTCTGTCGAAACCTTGTGTAATAGCTCACTAACCATACAATAGAATAACACACTAGAAAAATCTGGTGTGACGAGCTCAAATCCTTATAACCCCTGGATGAGTGTGAATTGATAGTGAACAATAAATGGTAGCTTTCACAAACCTGTCATTTTCTGTACATGGTGCTCAATCATACAGCTGATAGCTTACTACTGTATGATTTTAAGATCACAGCTTTTTCCTTATACAAGAGAAAATTATGAAGGATTCAAAGTTCAGGACAAACCAAGTTTGAAACATGTGCGAGGGTACAGTCTTTATGTGATTTTATTTATGAACACCTATCTGAAAGTATATATATATATATATATATATATTTTTGTCTTTTATTATTATTATGCACCACAGATCCCCAATGATATTCACAAGGATATGAATTTCTAAGAGTCTAGGGCTGTTGTGAAAATATTAGTAAGTTGACTTTCAGTGGAAACATGTTCGAGAGTGATGACCCCATCCTCAACCAATTTCCTAATATAGTGGTGTCTAATGTCTATATGCTTAGTTCTGGAATATTGTACAAGGTTCTTAGACATGTTTATTGCACTTAAATTATTACAAAATGGAGTCATGGAGTTTTAGTTCATACCATAGTCGCACAATATGTGCATCATCCACAGTAGTTGAGAACATGAACTTCTTGCAGCAATGTACTCAGCCTCAGCTATTGATAGTAAAATGTTGTTTTGCTTTCTACTGAGCCACAAGACTAAGTTTTTCCTATGAAAATACATAATCCTGATGTATTTTTTCTATCATCCACATCTCCAACCCAGTTAGCATCACAAAATCCTGCAAGAAAAGGCTTAGTGTCAAATGAGTATTTTATCTATAGTCGGTAGTACCTGCCACATAGCGTATAATTCTTTTTACTACCTTGAGGTGTGATTCCTTTGCACTAGATTGGTATCTAGCACACAAACCCACACTAAAACTTATGTCAAGTCTACTTGCAGTAAGGTACAAGAGACACCCTATCATGCTTCTATATAGTGTTGGATTAACGCTAGTTCCACCGTCATCTTTGGACAATTTGGTATTGGTTCTCATAGGTGTTTGAGCAATCTTGCAACCTTTAAGACCAAATTTCTTTACCAAGTTTCTGGCGTATTTTTCTTGATGTATCATAATTCCATTCTTGCTTTGTTTGATACGCAGACCAACATAGTAGGATAATTCACCAACCA
This sequence comes from Caryopteris x clandonensis, assembly GCA_028749325.2. Lineage (NCBI taxonomy): Eukaryota > Viridiplantae > Streptophyta > Magnoliopsida > Lamiales > Lamiaceae > Caryopteris > Caryopteris x clandonensis. The sequence goes on along the minus strand of JAPYKT020000019.1, from coordinate 2,509,488 downwards.
TGCTCATCTTAAATTCTTGTGACATTAACTTGACAAAGTCATTCACTTTGTTTGTGTACGTAGAGCTGAAGACAATGTCGTCAACATAAATCCGTGCAATGATTATGTCTTTGTTTGACCAATTGATGAACAAGGTCTGGTCTACCCCTCCTCGTTTGTATCATTGTGCAAGCAGAAATTTTGTTAGTCTCTCATACCAAGCTCTCGGAGCTTGTTTCAGTCCATACAAAGCCTTCTTCAGTTTGTACACATGATTTGGGTAATATAGATCTTCAAAGCCTTAGAGTTGCTCTACATAAGCTTCATCTTCTAAAAAAATCATTTAAACATGCACTTTTCACATCCATTTGATAAAGTATGAAATTTCTTAATACAAGCAAAGGAAAGAAGGGTTCTCACAGACTCCAGTCGTGCAAGTGGAGCAAATATTTCTTTGAAGTCAATTCCTTCTACTTGCGTGTATCCTTGAGCTACCAGTCTGATAGGTTGTCAATCCACCAAATATAATTAACCTACTTCCAAAATATGAGTCTAATGGTGAGCAGGGTCGAATCCACAAGGAACGGGAATTAAACTCTCTTGAATAAAATTAAACAAAAACGGGAGGTTTTGAGAGATTTTCACCTAATTAACTAAATATTAAATTAACCAATCTAGAAATCACAAGCATACACGGTATCAATGCACACAAAACAATTTGACAAAAAAAACTATCAAAATAGGACAATAATAAGAAGAGAAAAATTCGATTCAAGGGTTCGATATTCAATTATACTATTGATCATAGACCAACAAATAAATTCTTGAAAATTCAAGCAATTAACCTTGGATTTATTAGGATAGCCTTATAAATCTTTTGTTTTTCTAATTAATTAACCAAACCTAGCATCCGATCAATTCTTATTTTTAATCAACTCGGCACGATAGCGTTCCATGTTAATTAACAATAGCATTAGTCTCACTGAAAACAGGTTAATACTAATATCAATAATTAGGATAGCCATAAATATCAATATTAGGCCTATAGGTTCAATTAGATTAGGTAAATTATGATAGCATAATTTACCCACTCTAATGCTACAAGTCTTCACTTATTTACACTACTAGAAGTATAAATTTATGAATAGTTATAGGAGAATAAATAATAATTTGATTTATCAAGTCGAATTAATATAAAATCTCCATAAAAATCATTTGAACCTACTAGTGTTTGAATATAGAGGAAGAAAATCAATAAATCACGTAGACCTCACAATAATATAATCGAAATGCAAAACCCTTAAATCAAAATGTAAAATTAGCAACTCATATTATAATAAATCCTAAACATAAACAACATTATTTAATACAAGAAATAAAATAAAAAATAAAAAATAAAATAAGATAAAAATTTACTACAAAAAGAAAGAAGAGAATGTGTTCTTTCCTCCCAAAAATGTCTCCCTCAATTGTTCTTCCACTTGCAAGAAAGAAGAAAAAAATGTATTCTCCCTCCTCTCTCCTTGTGAAAATCGGCTGATGCTTTGTCAAGTGGGGGAGGAATTTTCTTTCCCTACTTTTTTAAGACTTTTGGACCTTAAAATGGACTTTTAGCTTTTGGGCTTTTGGGCTTTAATAACAAAAGCCCAATAACAACAATCCTAAGTTCATAAGAGAAATATGAGCTTAGCTCTTGGTCTTCGGTTGTTTTCACATCGACTCGTTTCTTTTACTAATTGTCCATTTTTCTCTATTTTTTCTCCAATTGCAATTAATTATTTTTCTGAAATAAAGAATGGTTAATTAGATCAATTAATTGCATTTTTTGGAAACAAAAATAATTAGGATGTGGATATAAAATGTAGAATATTATAAAGATATCACAGTCTCGCTTTGTTTCTTGTAATGTTTCCCCGCTCATAAATTTTGTTTTTGAAAATCCATTTGGTTCCAATGATGTTTGCACTGTCCGGTCGTGATACAAGTGTCATACATCATTTCTAACGAATTATTCCAACTCCTCTTACATGGCCAATATCCAGTTGTCATCCTTGAGGGCCTCTTTAATGTTTTTAGGTTCGATCATAGACATAATGTACTAAACCCTCCATTTTGCGGTAGTTGGGTTTTGGTTTTCCTCGTGTCTTTACACTTTCATCGAGATCTCCAATGATAAGTTCTTTGGGATGTTCCTTTTGAACTCTGGTGGAAGGTTCATGGTTTTCATACTCTTTGCTCTTTGTAGTCTGATCAGTCTCTCATGTGTTTTCACAATTTAGGTCACCTGTAGATCGTACAACAGTTGAAACTGCTTCATCCAGATAGATGTCCAGTCTTTCCAATGAGTCATCAAAGACAACATTAGTACTCTCAATAAGTGTTTGAGTTCTAAGATTGTATACACGAAAAGCTCTTATGTTTGTAGAATAACCAAGAAACATACCTGTATCGCTTTTGGCATCGAACTTACCTAACTGTTCTCTGTCATTGTATACATAACATCTGCAGCCAAATACGTAAAAATGACTGAGATTCAAAGTTTTTCTTTCCAGATTTGATACGAGGTCATTCCCACTCATTTTCTTAAGTAGACGTGGTTTGAAACATAGCATGCAGTGTTTATCACTTCAGCCCACCATTTTTAGCGACATTCTTACCAAGCATCATAGCCCTAGCCATTTCCTATAGAGTACGATTCTTTCTCTCGAATGCTCCATTTCGTTGTGGTGTTTTAGGTGCTGAAAAATCAGTAAAAATATTATTTTCAAATTCTCTCCCATGGTCACTCTGTATTCGAACAACAGAATCATGTTTTTCATTTTCAAGTAATTTTATCAGTTTTTTAAATTCTCCAAATGTTCCTGATTTTTCTCGAATAAATCTTACCCAGGTATATCTTGAAAAGTCATCTACACACACAAATTTATACCTTTTATCTCCAATACTTTCAGTCTGAACTGGTTCCATCAAGTCTATGTGTAATAGGGTCATAATCTATTTTGCGCAGATATCTTGAGTTCTTTTGTGTGAGCTTTTCACCTATTTGCCTAATTGGCAAGGCTCATAGATTCCTTGGTTCCTGTTTGGGAGTTTAGGTAAACCCCTAACACATTGAAATTTTGATAATGCAATGAGGTGGTTGTATCCAATGTGTCATAGTTTTTGATGACATACATCGGTTGCTCCGGCGTTTGCATTATGACACACGTGATTCCTGTCAAGAAGATAACAATTGTTAGTAGACCTGGTTCCAGTGAGTTTGCATTGATCATTAATGTCAATAACTATGCATTTATCATGAGTAAAATTCACTCGTAGTCCTTGATCACATATTTGACTAATGCTTGACATATTTTCCTTAAGATTCTCAACAATAAACACATTAGGCAATTTAGGTAGACAAAGTATATTAAGGGTCCCTTGTCCAATAACACGTTCACTCTTACCATCACCAAATGTCACAGATTCTCCATTTATTGAAATGATATCAGTTAGATACGTGGCATTTCCAGTCATGTGACATGAACATCCGCTATAAAAAAAACCATGTTCCTGTGTTGTTCGCACCAAGAGAGATTGTCGAAGATGTGAGACACATGCTGTTCTTGATCACCCATTTTTTTGTGATAACTTGTGATTATTTCTATTCAACTTCTCAGTTTTTGGTGATGCAGAACTTTTCACAGAAACACCAAACATATTCCAATTAGAGATGTTGCCTGATTGCAAGTTATGTTTCATTCTGTAACACTTAGGTCGAATGTGCCTAGGTGATTCACAGTAGTGACATATATGAATGAATTTTTTTGTACCTTTGGTGTCCCGTTTTTCCAACTCACATGTTATATTTGAACCTTCTTGATGAACCTTCAAGGAGCTGGCTGGCACAAAGATTGTTGTTCTAGGTAATCTCTCTTCAGTATTTTCAATTTCAGTTTTATTGCTTTGTGATCTTCTATATGCCAGAATCTCATCAAACTTGGCTTTTCCTTTGTTCAGTCCTTGTATAGTTCGCACTGCTTTATCTAACTCAGACCGCAGTATTGTCATCTCATAATCTTTGTCCTGCAATTCAGATATAGTTTCTGTTAGTTTATCAGTTAAAGACTTACTTACCTTGTGGTTGTCGTGAATGGATTTTTTTACTTTTCTAGATCAATTTTGAGTGACTTAATATCTGTTGATTGAATGTGAACCTGGTGTTCCAGATTTCTCACATTTCTTTGAGATGCAGTCAGATCATCACTTAGTCGTTCATTGATTTCTCTTGTGATTTGTAGTTCATGTTTCACTCAACTAAGATCTTGATGTTCCATGTCAATGGTACATTTACTTTTATATTATTTCACTTGATTCTCCAATCTTTGAATTACCTCCGTGGCTGTTGTACATCTCGCTATTACATTCAGGTACATTCTTTCCATATCCTCCAGAGTTGGATCATCAAAATCTGGTCCTTCAATATTTTCCAATTCCTCTTCAGTTCGTACTGAGGATGTGAGACATAATATATCTTTCGATGATATATATGCAGCAAAATTACTAGGATATGTTGTTTCTTTTTCGTCAGGTTCTTCTTCTCCTTCTGACTTAGATTCATTCCAGGTGGCTTTTAGTGCTTTGTTCTTTCTTAGAAAATTTGGACATTCAGCTTGATAGTGTCCATATCCTCTGCATTCCCTGCATTGGTCAAAAGCTTTTCGATTACCTTGTTTGAAGCTCGGAGTTTTGGATCCTCCTTTCTGGCATTATCACCATAGTTCAAACTTTTTGTGAACTGCTGCCTCTGATTGTATTTTTGGACGAACTTGCTATTTTTGGGAACATCCATTTCATTGGTTATCTCAAAGGTCCTTAGTTCTCCCATCAAGTCATCCAATGATATTGATGTGGCCCTCATGAAAGATTCTAGAACTGTAATCTTCTCCCTGAATCTAGGAGTCAAGGTTCTCATAATTTTCATGATTAGAACATTATCTTGAATTGCACCCCCAAGGGTGTAACATTGATTCACTATGTTACTAAACCTTGCAAAATACATTTTGATGTTTTCTTCTTCAGTCATTTGAATCCCGTCAAATTGTGTGGCTAGTCTCTATAGTTTTGATTTCCTCACGGATTAATTCCCTTCAAACTGATTTGGTAGTGCATTTCATGCATCCTTAGCCGTTTGACAGTGTATGATCAATTTGTGTCTCATCGAGTCAACAAAGGCCAGGATTGCATATAGTGCGATGTAATTTGCGTCTTCTGCACACTTTTCATCCTCGGTGCACAGTGTTCTATGTTTCTTAACGATCTTTGTTATATCTTTACCATCATTCACTTTCGACCATGTCCACTTAGTTTGAATTGCTTCTCCACACCGTTTGGATCTCAAGTAAATGATCATCATGGATTTCCAGAATGGATAGTTTTGTCCATCAAGAGATGGTGGGCGTAGTGACATTCGTTCATAGGATCCCATGTTTCTATCCCTGGATCTACTTGTTTTATAATTAAAAAAAAAACTGGAACCTGTTCTAGTGCCAATTGCTATATCATAATTTTTGCATATGTGTATTAGTTCAATAGAAAACAATAGTTAAATTTGCGAAAGCTAAAATATAAGTTATTTCTTTACGAGGAAGAATCGATTCTTCCTCTCAAGTATTTTTATTAGAAGAATAATTTGTTCCCACAAATGTTACAAATAGACCTAACACGTATTAGGCTCCCCCTCAATACTTGTCTATTCTAAACACATCTTTTGTTACCTTACTTGACCATTTAGTTCTCTAGATGGATTTTGTAGCAAACTCCCATTTACAAGCAACTGTACAGTGTATGGTGGGTTAGTTATGTTGTCCAGACTCTACGTTGTTCACCGTCAGTTCGCCCTTGAGTACTTCTTGTGCTATCGTATTTTCCCAAATCCGATAGATTTTTCACTAACCTCTTCGCAGTTCTCTGCATGTATGATGTCAATCAAATGTAACAGAGATACCCTACTACTCCTTTGCCCTTGGCTATTTAAAGATGCTGACTTGATTAAGCAATATTTAAGATCTTCATAGATTTTAGCAAATTAGCTCTCTTGATATTTTCTTGATTTTGTTTTCTTCTTTTTCTCTATCAAGCCAATTTCCTCTCTTTGAATATCTCTTGAATAGTGATCTTCATTTCTTTAATTTCTCCAACAGCCGACCTCCTAGATAGGTCTTTTCTTGGTTTGAAAACATAGTTAGATTTTTCGAATATATGACAATCTTTTTACCTCATCATTAATAACACTTATTTTGAAGCGTTTATGAACTTTAAAAATTGGTTCTCAAAAATCAGTTCCAAGCTAATTTTTAAATTAATTTAATATATGCTTCAAAATTATTTGAAGTAAATCTAAATTTTTTATTAACGAATTGATAAAATCTAATTATTTAGCAAACATTTAATTTCTTAATTTAGATTGTAATTCTTAATTGTAGCGCACCACAATGTCGTCACATTTTTAAAACAAATCTTTTAATTTAAACAAATATTGTTTTGATCAATAATATCATTTTAATTGGAACCAATTTTTTTAACAAAATAATATAATTTAATATATATATATATATGTATATATATAATAGTGTTCCACGGTAGAGGTTACGCTCCCATAGTAGTGGGCGGGAAGGCCAATACCGTCTTGTCGAAAATGCATTAAATTAAACACCACTGTTCGTGTCCAACACCATTTAAGCTCGTCCAATTTATTCGGAACGAACTCGATTTTAATATTAATTAATGCTACAATCGAGATAATTTATTTAATTACCTTAAATTTAATGCTATATCGGTATACATACATATATTATTCAAGGTTCAAGTTTATTTGTAGATGCTATTTATGATTTTTTTCTGAAATTTGTATTTTAATTATAATTTTTAATTTATTGATAAAGATAAACATTTTTTTAGGTTAATTTTAGAAAAAAATATTATAATTTTTCGTGAGATTTATGTTTTGATTATGAATTTTTAATTCAATTTAGTATTTTTTATTTTTTGTAATTTAAAGTCTGCAATAGATTTACGATTAATTTAAAGTGATATTACACGGATGGAATAGGCAATATTTTCCTTCACAAACGATACTGTGTGTTTATAATTTATTTAATTAAATATTTAATAATGTAATCAATAAATAAATTAGTATTGAATATTTTTTAATTAATTGTAATTAAATTTGAAATTAACATCTTTTGATCTAATTTTGATCTTAATTTAAACAGATAAATATTATATGATTAAAAACGAATATATCCCTCTCAAATTTGTCATTTTTTGTAATATATAAATAAAAATTTATAATTTTTAAAAGATTGCACATACTTTTAACATCAATTTCATTTTTTAAAATAAATATTATAATAAAAAATTATCGTAATATTGAATTCTTGATTATTATCAATACAATAAAAATAATCTTTGATTTTTTTCTATAATTTCTTTTATTATTTTCTATATTTTAAATTGCGTTGCAGTTTCATGTTGGTTCATTCTTCAACAGTAAGGTAAGAATAAGCTGAAATATTAAAATCTACAACTATTATTATTTAAATAAACTGACTAGTTATCAATGTTACAATTGAACTCCCGATAGATACCTTTAGAACTCATATTGTCAACTGAATATATATTTATTTAATCTATAATATAATATGATATATTTATTTCAATAGTTAATTATTATGTGTAGCATTTGATTTATAATATTATTTATTTAATTAAAAAATTATTTATTTATTTAACAAATATTATTAATTATTTAAGATAATAAATAAATAATAATATTTTTTAAATAAATAAATAATTTTTAATTAAAAAATAATGCTCTAAATTAACATGTAAGTATATTCGATACACAATTTTTTTATTTTTTTATCTTTTTGCAAAAAATAGTATGTAAAGTCGTCGTCTATGATTTAGGGAAATGCATCCTCTCACGTGACCACCTCCTTCCTCCCCAACTTACGTTGTGACACACCAATTCAGTAATATTTAAATAAATATAATATAAATAAATGTAGTCTCTTCCTTGTATTTTTAATATTGAATCCCAACTTTTCCAGCGTTCAGGTTTCAGAACGGCGGAAGCTTTATCAGTTTTAACATTTTCTGTAAATTTTGGAAGAATACTATCTCCATAAATAAATAAAAATAATAAATAAATGAAATTTATAAAGTCTTGTGGTTATTTACAGATATGGCATAATAGATATCCACTTAATGAAGTACTCCCGTTCTTTGAATGTGTACTATCGATAATTAAGAATTAAATATTAATTTTTAAATACTTTATTCGTCGTTCAAAAAATTCTTTTTTTATAAGAATATTTTTTTGTTAATTTAATAAATATATAAATTTTTTAAAATTATAAATTCACACTTCTTATATGACTTATTTTATTCGTTGATTTAACTTAAATAATCATATACAACTTATTATGAAATTAAAAGAAATTTCTTAATATTTTATTTTACTTTGTGTAAGACTTTAACATAAAAAAATGAGATAAAATATGTTTGAATAAAAATATTAATAAGAATATACAGATGCATAAATCATAGACTTTAATGGGCCTTCTACCCTTATCAAAGTGGGCCTCCTAACTTGATGGGTACATTTTGGCCCAAAATTTAAAAACAACAATAGTGGCCCAATAATTTCCCACTTTTCCATAGAAAATTTGGGCTGAATATAATAAATTTCGGGTTATTTTCAATTTATTTAAATAAACCGAAAATATTACGAATCAACCTAGCCTTATCAATTTTATGCTAAACACACTATTTGACTAATTATGAAATTGAAATATTATTTTAATTTTTAATTAAAAAATTCACTAGTTATATTATAAATTATATAAACCGATTCACAACAAAACTGAAAATCTCGCCCCTCTTTTATACTATACTAATAAAATTTATAAGGTGTATGAAAAAATTATAATAGTCGAATTAATAATTACACTAACTCATTATCGATAATTTTTTCAATTCTATAAGTATATATTATGTAGTTTAATTGGATATAAATTTAGGAGACAACATAATATGACTTATTTATAGTGAGAATAAATCAAATATATCTCGGAAGGTTAACAAAAAAATATATATATATTGAATATGAATATTCCTTTAAAGTTACTTTTTTTTTAGTTTTGAATATGATAATTATTAAATATTTTGTTATTATTCACAACAATATTAATTATTAATTAATCCTTATTAAGTACATAATAAATTTACCATATAATACAAAATTATCAATCTTTTAAATAAAAAAAAATACATATCAAATCGGATTTTATGTAACATAACTAAGATGGTCACTATTAATATGAATTAATATTTTCACATGTAATATTAAATTGATTTACTTTATATAGATAATGACATGAAAACTAAGGACGAGGCCATAAATTAGTCAAGTCGAGTAAAGCATACTATTATTTAAATTTATTCGATTATTAATTATTCAAACTTGAACTATCTTTAACCGAATAAAAGATGAATCAAACACTACAAAAATTCTTTATATTTAGAAATAAAATTAGTGACAAATAATATCAGTTACTAAATAACACGAACTAGAAATACAATACTGCCTAAAGTTGGACAAAGACTTTTTACAATATTAATATTTAATTGAAAAAAATTAGCAACCGAATATTATAATTTAATCCCTAATTACATATTAGAGACAAATATTTAGTTACTGAAATTAGAGACGCAAAAAATTGTCCCAAGTGTTAATTTAGAGACGGGCCTCATGTGATTAGAGGTGAATTTTCAATTTCTAATTAAAATTTCTTTTGTAATGAGTTCGAATAGTTTGATATTGTACATTTATTTCAATAGATTTTGCTTATCAAACTCAAATACAAATCGAACTTTGATTGAAAAAATGAAATATTTTCAAATTTATTCAATATTTTTATCAAATAATAATAAAATAAATTGTTAACAAACAAGTATAGAATAGGTTGGTATGATTTTCAATTTAACAAACATTGCTATTTGCTACCTAAGGAAAAACGTGTTTTGCTCTGAATTGTAATCAAAACAATATCCAATCAATTAATCATGTCTGGCCAAATAAACGACGTTCAGCTGTCATTTCATTTTTTTATTTTTTATAAGCCGATTTTACTTTTTTCTCCCCATTATAATAATTGCTTATTTTATTCGCATAAATTACACACCACAATAAATTCTTTTATTTAATATAAACAAATAATAAATAAAAAAAGGAAAAAGTTCATTATTGACCCCACCAACAACTCTTTTCCCGTTCTTTCCTTCATTTACACGAAGAGATATTAAATTCGAAACTGAGCCAAAATACCACATTTCGCCACGTCACACGATCCGAAGATAAACAGCCTCTCATACCCACGCGCCACGAGGTTACACTAACCTTTTTGTGGATGTGGTGGGCGGAAGAGGATAAGGCCCACGTCATCGAAGAATTTTATTTCGGACCGACGGCGCGTGGGATCACCTGCCGCGTAGATGTGTCAGCCCGGTCCCACCGTTCTAGTTCAATCCTTTATCAGCTTGCATTAGTTTCAAGATAAGTGTGCATCTTACTTGTACGCATGACTAAGAGAGATGTAATAGAAAAGGGTGGAATAGCATGCGGCAGCCGTATCCGCAGCCCGTGCAATCACATGCTTTAAGGTGTTGTACCTTTGTCAAAGCTTGGATAGGATGGTATTGGACGAGTTACAAATTTTTATATATATATATACATATATTTATATTAATATACAGATTTATATATAAATATAATATAAATATAGTAATTTACAAAATAAAATTTAACAGTTTAAGTGTTTAGTGAACACAAAGAAAAACGTATAAAAGACATGGTAAGGAAAATTTTGAAAGTTAAGGTGGTTAATAATGTGTGAATTTTATATGATTTACATTTCATTAAAGATTATTATTATTTTTTAATTTTTGCTTTTTAAAAAAATATATATATACAGTCAAACAAAGAGGGTGGAGGAGTACCCCTAATCGGGTACAACACTATTGATCATTGGGCAGTTGCAATGAGCTTGCCGCATACGATTACGATCCGACATTTCTACCAGTCCTTTGTCAAACCAAACCCGAAAAGCAACAAACAATCAACATTTGAAATAATACATAAATCTCCGAGGCCAAAGCACAAAGCTCTCAACTATCAGACCAATTTCTCTTTTCTTTTCTTTTCTGTTGCTACCTTTTTATTGCTTCGACACTAGAAACTGGAAAACCAGACATCCTAAGTAGATCGAAATAGACAAATATCTGTTTCCAGAATATAAAGTTTATCCATTCGCCTCGTTTTCCGAAACGGATACGGGATTAATTTGAGACCCCGAAAAGATTTATCAAAAATGATGAGAAGGCAGCCGCAAAATCAGCAAGAACAGCGATTCAAGGATTTCTACGAGCTATCAGCTTTGGTTTTGAATATTATGCGATCCCCACCGCCTCCTATTGATTTTTCAGACCAAATTCCGGCGGCACACCGCCGGAGGAGGTCGGGGCCGTCGTTTCAGCAGATAACCCCGGCGGGATTCGCCTCTTTGCTTCTGGGGATTTCTTTATCTTTGATGCTGTGTGGATCGCTGACTTTTTTTATTGGGTTTATTTTGATGCCATGGGTTCTTGTTTTGGTGATCTGTTTGTACTTTGTTGGAGTGGTTTCGAGCATTTCGATGATTGGACGAGCTATTTTATGCTGGAATTCTGCTCCGTCTTCGCCTAGAAAAGATCCTTCTTGTAAGAATTCCCTCTTCACTTGTCATGGTTGAAGATTCAATTTTTCGAGATTGAAATGTTTTTTTCTTTTTCTTTTTTTTTTGAATGTTGACAGTGAATTGGTGATAAATTCTTGTGTTCATGATATGTTGTTTGGAGGAGATCATTAAATCTTATTATTAAAAGCTATAAATCGTCATTTTGATTTCCAAAAAAGGTTTTTTTTTGGGGGGGTTGGGTTGGGGGGGGGGGGGGGGGGATGAATCTTGATTTTGTGTTTATGATCAACCAACGATTGTCAGGATAGGGAACAAGTGGTTTAAACACATGTACATGTGTCTGTAATTGTTCTTGATCAAGGATTCTTCACATCCAACCAAGTTCTGTCTTTTGGATTACTTTTCTGTTATTACAGTTGACTTTTAGATTAGTTTTTGGTATCAACTAGTGAATTCCATTGACTCTACCTGTCTGTAAAGAGATGGGCTGTCATTAATTTTGCAGAAACCGAATTCTCTCTCTCTCTCTCTCTCTCTCTCTCTCTCTCTGTGACAGACAGACAGACACACACACACACACACATATGTATGCATGTATAAGTTTGCATAGTAAACTGTTTGTTTTAACCTGTCTTTGGTTGCTTTGCAGCCTGGAAGCTGTTATGAGACATTTACATGGAAGCCAGCATCTCTGTTCCCGATTATGGTTGCAGAATGTGGGTATTTCTGTCTTTTCAAAGGCGGTCGATGAACATTATGGATATGGAAGCAAGACTAAGTTAAGAATGGCTAATTTTTCAACAGGAGGGAACCCACATGTTGTATTCTTGAGAGGAATCAATCTCTCTCCTTTTGGATATGTAAAAGCGCCCATAACAATAATGCTTACCCTCTTATTATTTTTAATTTATTTTCTGATTTAAGTATTCACATTTATTAACAGAATTTCCTTAACGAAAACACTTATATTCAATTGACATTTTTTTGTCCATCCAGACCTACTACCGATTGCATTCCTAATTGGACTATGTTTTTTACATCTTCTTGATTCGGTATGTGGATGAAATCGAGACGGAGCTAGATAATTATTGTCGAGATACTTAATATTTATATACTAAAAATTAATAATTCAATAATAAGAGCATATTATAATAGGAAGATTTTGAAGAATTTGGGAGGTACATCTAGCTATGTTAAAAGGGTCACTATCTGACTTAAAATTTATAGGGCTCGAGCTTTATTTTATTATTCTACTCAAAATTGGTTTGTTTAACTCAAATTCTATAGGGTTAGCTCGACTAATGCTAGGCTAACTGGATATCCTGTACTTTCTTCTTCTTTGTTCTTTTTGTTAGTATTGAAAAAATAACATTCAACATTTTGAATTTTGTATAATATGGTTGTTTTATAAGAGAAGAATTTATAATTTATGTTATTATTAGAATTTTTTTAATAACATTATTTAAATTTAGAACTTAAATAAGATTGAAATTTAATTTATAATATTATAACATGAATACACTTAAAGCTTAAATAGAGATCATCAACTACTATATATTACTTGAATTTTGCATATTTAATTTTGTCATATTTATACAAAAATTATATACTATATTATTTTAATGTAATCTAAAATTATGTTTCAAATAAATTATATATTTAAATATTTAATTTGACTACTTAATCTCGTAACTCAATTAGTCTGAAAATGAGTAGGGATAAGGCCATGTTCACCGTATTACTAATCCATTTAAAATATCTAATTAGCCCAAAAACATTAAACATATATTATGTGATGTATAGTATTGAGGATAAAATTAAACAAGAATATGGTAATGTATTAAAATTGGTAATAGTAACCAAAAAATCCATAAATATGAATCGGGTGTGCGTGTAGCCACAAATGTTATACAAGGAAAAATTCAATTTAATCCAATTTCCCAACGTCCGGCGTAGTACAAAAGGTGGTGAAGAATATCTAGGGGCATACTAAAGCTAGTCACCATACGAATTATATCCTATGGTTTCATTGAAATTATATTCCTTTTGTATTTATTTCTTGAAAATGAAATTCAGAGGTTAAAAATGGTATTTGAGCGTATGCATATGTAATATGTGGGGCGTAAACGAGTCGAATCGAGTCGAACGTATCATTGTTTAAGATTGTTTGAAATGTTATCGAACTTCTAATATTTTATCTGAGATTAGATTGATTATTAATCGAGTCGAGGTTAAACGAGTTTTATCGAGTCAAACACGGGTAGAGCTCGAGTAGTTTGATATTTTACAACTGTTTTAAGTAATTTTACTTAACGAGCTCGACCTTTAGATTTTATCCAATGTAAAATTGTGTTCAAACGACCTTGTTTGATATTATTATCAAATCGAGTTCAAACGAGCTTTTAACAAATGAGCTCGAATCGAATATCGAATAACTTGGTGATTTTCGGACCTAATTATATGCTCTCCAGAATAATGACTTAGATAAAGTTAATTCAACGATACGACTAAAGGTAAAATAAAATTATTCAATATTTAATTGAAAATTATTTATCAAAAATTTATTTGAACTCTATTTAATAGAAATATCAAATAATTTTTAACATACTTTTACATTTAATAAAATATAATATACGACTCAAACTTGATAAGTATTAAAACTTAAAACTTAATTAATAATCAAACAAAGATCAAACGTGATTTTAAAAGATCCATAACATTATAATTAGTACATTCATTCCACCCGATTCAATTCATTGGTTTGATTGAATTGGTCCATTAGAATTTTGAGTAAATACTTATTTTGACTTTATCGTTGCCAATTTGTTTTGAACTATTTATTTTATGAATTTACTCTTCCCCAGTTTGCAAGTCAATTCATTTCAATGATTTGGAACTTGAATATTCAAAATTTCAATCCAACAACAAACTAACAATAACAATAATAATAATAATAATAATAATAATAATAATAATAATAATAATTTATTATTATTATTATAATAATAATAACTCTCACTAAGCAAAATTTGCGAATAAAAAATTTGGGAATTAAAAAAAGAGTGAATTTGTGAAGCAACCAGAAACATTTTATGGGCCAAGCCCGCACGAATCTTTTGGGCCAGGCCCATTTTGAATCAACACTGTACTAGCGTACCAACTTAAATCAGTTTCTACTTCCTCTCTTATTCTTTCGTCAGATTTGGGAAAAGCTTCTTTCATCGGCCCGATTAAGGAAACAGGGAAAACTGTAATAAGACCGGCCCGATTAACTGAGGTCTGGTTCTTCACAAACAAAACCAATTAATACTTCATTACATGAACACAGCGCATCTAGATGCAAAATCAGCAAATACAACCCACTTATAAACTGAAAATCCCCCAGAAAAAAAAAAAAAGAAAAAATTTAAAATGAAGTTACAAAGCAATAAATTATCCAAAAAAAAAAAAAAAACCTAGCCAGTGTAGATGTGAACACCAATGGCGATGAGGAAAATAGTTATAAGCCCAAAGAAAATAATTGTGTGGACCAAAATGGACAGCCCGCTAGTCTGCATGTTGCCGAACTCCACGACCCGGCCCCGACCCGGTAACTGGAAAAGGAGCCCCGGACTCAGCAACACGAACAGCACCACCGCTATCACCACCGGTCCCCAATCAGCCATCTTTCTTCCTCCTTCCTCTCTCTCTCTCTCTCTCTAGAACTTCAAACTTCGAAGTCTTTCACTGGTCTCTCTCTCTCTAGAACTTCAAACTTCGAAGTCTTTCACTGGTCTCTCTCTCTCTCTCTCTCTCTCTCTCTCTCTCTAAAATAAGCCCCTTGAGTGCGTGCCTAACTATGTGTATATATAGTTGGGTATATGTATAGATCGTTAGTTAATTTAGTGGGAATTATTCCGAAGTATGAGATTGAAGGTGAAGCAAAGAATAAATTAGTGTCATACAGCTTTAAGAGAGGACGATTGAAATTCCACCCTACCTATTAATATTATTTTTATATTTTATTAGCATACAAACAATTATTTAGTTAGAAATTAATCCAATAATACTAATTATAGTTATTAAAAATACAATAATTAAAGTTATTAAAAGAAAAAAAAAAAAAAAAAAAAAAAAGGACATGGTATTTGCAACATTTGGACATGTGCCACAGAAGTAACTACGTGGCAGCAACATTTGAAAATAACTGTCCTCCTCTCTCTATCTTCAAGATGACTCTGACCATTTGTGATTACTTTAATATTAATTCCACCGACAATTTCTTGAATTTTGTTTCTTAAGATTTTGAGTTGCGTGAATTTTTTTAATTGCCAATAATATTCAATATTGATTGGACCTTTTTTATTTTTATTTTTTTTAGATTGATTGGATGTTATTATTAAAATTATAAATTAGTGTGGAGAGTGGGGAAAAATAGACAACCTTGTTTATGTCGAGCTGACACGGATTACTGCAGTTAACTGTCTATTTTTTGTGGAGTTGGTAATAAGGTTATACTACGCCATCTCCTTTCCCAACAACGTTGAAACTTTTGTCTTTTTTTTATTTGTTTTGACAGGGGTACTTTTACACTATAATTTTTTTTTTTTATGTATTATACATATTTTTGTAAAAATTATATAAATATATTACTTTTCCATTCAAATTGTCTATTTAATGAATATATGAACTTTTAAAAATAATAATTTTTTATGTATATAATTTTTAATTCATTAATTTGAGTTGTTCAATCATATATTTTTTTCAATTCAAAATAAGTGTTGTCTTAGATATTTTTACATATATTAAGAATAAATTAAATACCTGGTATGCTCTTAATTAAGAGAAAAAAATATTAATAGTTATTAGTAAGAAAACACATTATATGTACATTTACAAGAAAATTAAGGGTAAATTAGGAAAAATAACATTTATATTTACTTTGAAAATAGTAAAACGTCAATTATTGTGCATAAATCTAAATTTTCTAAAACGTCACTTATTTTAAATAGAAAATAGTATAATATATTCGTGAAATAAAAAAGTTTAATTTCTTACTTTAACTAATAAAACGAGACATTACCTTTACAACATGACTTTCTTTTAGAATAAAATATTTTTTAAAATATAACACTTTATATGGATGGACATAGGAGTGTAAACAAATCGAGTCGAGTCTAGCGTATTATTGTTCAAGATTGTTTGAAATGTTATCAAACTTCTAATATTTTCTTTGAGATTAGTTTGATTATTAATCGAGTTCGAACTTAAATCGAGCTTTAAATTTTATCAAATGTACAAGTGTGTTTAAACTTGTTTGACATTATTATCAAACTGAGTTCAAACGAACTCGAATCGAGTATCGAATAACTTGATTTGATTTTCAACTATAGATGGAGAGGGTATAAATTTTAAATATGACTTTTCAATATTGGAAGCAAATATATATATATATCAATCATGTATAATAACATTCTAAAATCTATATATGTTTATTAAAAATATTTAACATGACAATATTTGTTGTGTATATGGTATATTACAATAGTTAGTTAGGATGACTAAACAAAAGTTTGTTAAAAAAATTTTATTTATCAATCAATTGTACTATTCTATGCCTAAGGCTAAAACCAAAGACGGCTCCAATATATCCTAATTAGATTTATTTATTTATTTATCATGTGGGTCCTAATGTGACAAATGAATGGTCTCTTTTTTTTCTTTATCTAAGTATGTAATATTTTAATTCATATATATAAATAATTTAAAAATAAATAAGTTAGGAGGGCACGTGACCTGCAACGGGAGATGTGATTCGATCCAGACATAGCACAGTTTCGGTTTCAAATTAGAATTGACGGTTCTAACTGATGGTCAATTGTTCGGTTTAACTGTTGACCTAGTTTTGATTTGGAACCTAGTTGGTTTGATTCCGATTCCAGGAATTGGTGGTTCCAAACCAGCGATTTCGGTTCCAAACTGCAGCTTCAAGTGTGAATTTGTTATAAAAAAAAAAAGAAATCGGGAATCGGAATGGGAACTGTAGAACTGTCGGTTCCGAAACTGAAACAAAACCAACTATATACCGGTTTAGTTTCAATTTTACTTCTCTCAATTTCAGAAATCGACGATTTCAAAACCAAAATCGAAACCAGCGAAACCTTGCTATGTCTAATTCGGTCCTTGGCTTGCACAATTTTGTGTAGTCAAAACATCAAAAGCAGACATTTAACTAAATATAATCTCAATTCTATAATCTATGTCGTTTTTAATTAATGTTGTTGACTGGTCCATGATCCTTTGATTGTCTAGTCTTTTTTTCTGTTCTTTATTTTTAGAGTTTGATTTTCTTCACAGTGCTCCTCTAAATGGAATTGTGATCTTCTACGGTTCTATATTTTATCTAATTTAAAATAATTATTATATAATGTGTGTATATAATAATATTAATAATTAATATATATATATATATTATGTATTTAATATTTTAAAATAGAAGATGAAATATCGAATAAAATGAAGGATCTAATCCTTCAAATATCTTCCTCTTCTCTAAATCAACTTTCTGCAATAACTTACAACCTTGTAGTCGTCAAAAAAAATTTGTGTGACGATTAAGGAACGAAGTACTAAGATTTGGTTGTTTGGTCCATCACAACTTCATCGTTACGATTTAAAAAGAAATTGAATCACGTGTTCTCTAAACTTAGGAAAACAATAATTAATTCGACAACAATACTTAACAATTAAACATATCTATTTAAATATTTTGAATTTAGTGGCAAGAATCAATGCACACCCAAATTCTCATTTCAGAGTAATCTATTTTCAAAATCACACTGAAGAAAAGAAGAGAAGGATTACAGTTTTTTTTTTTTCTTTAAATTTAAAATTTTCTTACTTTCATAAGGGAAATTTTGTAAAAACATATTTCTATGTAATAAAGGGACAAAATACTTCCAGAACCTTGTTTTTCATGTTAGCAGTCACTATCCGCCTGGAATCCTCTTGAAGTGCAATTATTTGCGAGCTTCTTAAGTGGACTGAAGCTATTGAGCCGCGCTTGCCAAGTGTCCAAATATTTTAGGATCTCGTTTATTTTTTATTTATATATTTACTTTCAAGGAAAATTGCAAAGTTGTTTATTTCTTTTGTTATTGTGAACTTGAGTGGTGGAAGAGCAAAGGCAAGAAATTATTTTAAACAATCAAATCAAAATTTTAATGATCTTTTATAATTCAATGTTTTGTTTAGTATTATTAATACACATCTTGTATATATATTTTTGTTAGACGAAAAATATACACAGGTAAAAGGTTATATAATCGATCTCTTATACACTAAATGCATAAATCTTCTTACATGCAAATAAGTCGTTCTGACTCCAAAATTCAAAAAATCATGAAGTGCTCTCATAAGTAGATCTTTTCGCACGCTCAGAACACAATACTTCTTTGCAAAAAATGATATTTTCTAAAAAAATATATAATACTTTTTTAATAACCTCAAAAAATATTATATTTATTTGGATTAATTTTCTCGAATATGTACTAGATCAAAATATGCACGGGCCCTTGCACAATAAGCATCAGATCCATGTATTTATTCACATTTCGAATTGAATCAGCTCAGATCCACATTTTTTTGCTATTTTGAATTAAAATTCGAACCATCGGTATTATACAAACACCATAATTTATCTAAACACCATAATTTATCTTCTTTGCATTCTAACTCAAATCTAAAAAGGGTTTGGAGTAATTTGTGGGAAAGAAATCGAGTCACTAGAGATGGGGCGTAGATTGTTTAGAATATTAAGAATTAATTACACAAAAGATAAAAGTATTATTAATTATTATCTTGTTATTTCACAATAAAACCCACTTTTTTTGTTGCAAGATATTGGGTTGGTTATTCTGGCCCATTCAGTTAAATGGGCCCAAGTTGGCATTCCTGGAAACGGGTATTTGGACATTTATAATTCCAAGCCCAATTCTCGGATGAAAAATCTTCAAGCCCAAATTACGCAGGAAATCTTGCAAGAGAAACTTTAATTCACCAGTAGCATTGCAAACTATTTATTGGTCACAAATATTCATTTTCGGGATAAGAAAATTCCGCACGTGCTCATAGTCACAAAATAATTGCACGTGCCTGATACCAGCACAGTTTACATAAAAAAAAAAAAAAAACATTTAGCCAAGATACAAATGAACCTTAACTGCCAGCATGAAAACACAAATAAGAGCAAAGTAAAACAAGGCGTGAACCATAATGGCGGCGCCGCTTGTCTGAAAATTCCCAAACTCCACCCACCGGCGGTTCCCCGGAAGCTGGAAGAGCATCCCCGGCGACAACAGAACGAAGAGCAATACACTCACAAACACCGGTCCCCAATCCGACATGTTCACTCTTCAGTTATATGTATATATATATTTATATATATGTATGTATGTGTGTGTGTGTGTGTGTGTGACAAATTTGAAACGCGAGGAAGAGGGGATTATATAAATGAGAAGGAGGAGACAGAGAAATAAAATTCATTTCTGGGGGTGAACAAAGGGAAGGGGAGAAGGTGGGGCGGAGAGGAAGTGCACTAAGTTACTTGGATACTCTCCAACCTTATATACCTTCTTTCTGCTGTTGCTGCTGTGGAAACATTCACATTCATGCACGTGAATACCAAATCGTATTTACTTCCTTTGTCGTAAAAAAATTAATTATATTTTTTATTTTTAATTAATTTAATGAGAGGACGAATTTTTAACAATTATAAAGTCATACTTTTTTATTTATTGATTAGACTTAACTTGTTTGTAAAATAATAATAAAAAATTTATTTTTTGACTTTAACAAATTATGTGAGACCATGACTTTCGAAACATTATCTTTTGTTTTACCAAAAATACTTTCGAAACATAACCCTTTTTTTTTACACAGAAGCAATATTATATAATTATATTAGGTTAATTTTTTTTATTATAATTAGATGTCCGCTTTATAATATAATATAATATTATAGAAGAAAGTATCTATATAAATATTATTCGATTTGAAATATAATTAGTTTATATTTCATTGCTGAGTATATAATACATGATCGCAAAAACTTATATGCATCGAGTGTACGTGCAACACGATTTAAAGTATTACTTGTTACTTAAAATGCATTACTTCTGATTAAATATTTTAAAAAATAATAATACTTTATAATTAAACAAGTAATAATTTACATCACATTACACGTGCACCTAATGTACCACACTCAAACATTATTACTCATATAGTCAAATTGGGAATTTCCAACATATTAGGGTGAATGAAACTTTAAAGTTATATATATATATATATATATAATGTGCGGCGCCGTTCACTGATTCAAAGAAATAAAAGGTTTTGTGGACTTGTTTTTGATAGCGACTGAGCCCTTTAAGCCAGTCTTTTCAGAAAACGGGCTGGACCACTAATCCTATCACATTGGATTCATCTGTGTTGGGCTGTGGGGTCTGCATTATCTGATCCATAAAGACCGAACATTGGGTTTGATTATTTGGTTTATCTTTGATATGTCCTGTGTTTTGTATTATCTGTATTGCGAATAGATATTAATAATATTTACAAAACTTATTAAGTAATTTAAATTTTAATATAATTTATTTATTTATTTTAGAAATTGAACTGTTATTTTAGAACGAATGAAGTATATATTTATATATTTTATATGCATCTACTAATAAAATATAAAATACTTTGAGTATTAATTTATTTAAAATTATATTATAAATATATTTATTTATATTACAATATATTATAAATCGTACATCAATATAATACTTGTATAATAATATAATAATATTTTATTCACATTTAGCCGCTCCAAAAATCAATTCCCCATTCTTTATTCTTGAAACATGAATTTTCCAGAAATTTTTTTAATAAGTGTGTCCTTTTTTCTCACATTTTAAAAAAGCCATATAGGAGAGGGAGGCCAGGTGGGCAGATATTTAAATATATATATATATATATAATTAAAAAAAATAAAAATAAAAATAAAAAAAGCCTGTGGCTCAAAGCAACACGTGGTAATTGTAGTGTAAACATACTTGTAAAACTTTTTATTTAAACAATTTTGTCTTAATTCCACAGTTGCCAGCTAGGTTGTAGCCTCTTGAGACTGCCACAATCAGTGGTGGCCACTGTTCCATGCTTCATTCACCTCCTTCTAATACTTTTTCTTTTTTATTTTCTAAATAAATATATTTATTTATTCTCGATTTAAAAAAAAAACTAAAGTAAGATTACTTTGATAAGTTCTGGGCCTTTTGGTTGGTGGGGCAATATTTATGTGCACAGCATAATGATTATCAACATCGATAAACCACACCTAATCAATCCAGTACTTTAATAATTTAAATAATTAATTGTCATTCTTTAAAAACTTTCAAATTCTTAAAATAGTGCATCCGGGACATAAATTAATTATTGTGTTTAGTGGGCACTGATTTATTAAAAAATTAATTATTTTAATACAATTTCAATAAAATGTACGATATTTTTGTTTATACTATGCAGGATACAAAATTTATACATTGTATCATAGAATAAATTAACTATTGGATTTAGTGGGCACCAATTTTCTTGAAAAATGGCCTCAACATTACTTTCGACCCACGTACCATCACTAAAAAAGTTATATTAATAAATTGAAAATCATAATATATATATATATTTTTTTTTTCAGATTTATATGGCCACCTTTTATTAATAAAATCAAAGTAGTTGGGTATCCAACTCAATTACTTTGGGCTCCCCCACCTCTTCATTTAACCATTATTAAGTCACGTGATAAATGACCAGCATTATAAATATTAATAATGTGTATTGTTGGCATCTTCCCTTTTAAACTATCTTAGATGTGGCTTGGAAACGAATATGCGCACCTACGGAGGAAAGGGGTCTAGGTGTTTGTTCCAAAAGAATTGATAATGAAGTTTTTTACTTAAATTTGCTTAGGATGTTCTTGATCGTGAATTATGTGTTTCGACATGCTTCGTAACCATTCGCTTTATGATAATGAAGTTTTTTTACTTAAATTTGTTTGAGATGTTCTTGAACGTGAATTAATGTGTTTGATGTGCTTCGTAACCATTCGCTCATGATAATGGTCGTCCTAGGCATTATTATATCCCTTCTTCTTTTGCTTAACCTAGATGATAATACTAGATGGACTATGCTTAATAATGTAATATTTGAAGATATTGTTATTTTTCTTTCAACAGTTCTTCATTCTCTTTAAACTTTCATTCAGAAATAAAAACTTTTAATCTCGAACAAACGTTATACAATGTATGAAGAAACTTGGAGCTTCTTGTCATCCAATTAATGCCATGAAAATTATGAATGTTAAGTGGTTTTCACCTCCGCTAGCGTGGAGCAAAGTTAATATCGATGGCAACATGAATAAAGCTCTTCGTAATATGTTTAATAGAGGTACTTTTCACAATAGTAAGGGTTTTATATTTCTCTATCAACATGACTGCGACCGTAGTTTATGTTTGACATGACCTCATCTATCATTGCCGTTGAAATGCTTCAGGATGGAAACACTTATTGTTGGAATTGAATTCTACTTTTTTTGATGCATATCTTAATTTCTAAGATGCTAGCATGCCCGTTCCTTTGCATATTCACAATAGATGGTATAATGTGATTCATATGTTCAAAAAAAATGCTTGTTCATGTTTCACATATTTACAAAGAAGAAAATTAGGTCACAGATGCTTTGCCTACAATTCATTCCTCTTTTACTTCGTGAAATTTATGAATTAATTTTCTTTCATCGTGATCTTCATGAAGAATTGTTTCTAATTTTGTAATTGTTGTATAGTTAATGTCGTTTTTTCTACTTGTGAGTTTTCTTTGGGAGGGGGATTACCGAGTGGATTTAAATAAAATCAATTTTACCTTCTATTTTTGTCAAAATATGGCTTCATTGAGTTTTAATTTTTAATCTTTTCTCTTTTTTGTATTCTTTTTAATTTTGTTTTAAAATACCTAATATTAAATAACTACGTAAAAATTACAATAAAACGAGTAATGTATGATTGAATAAATTTAGGTATTTCTTCGCAAATGATAGGCGCTAAGCTTATACGTCTGAATGCACTGATAAAATGGAAGTCTGCGGTAGTTAGAAATTCATGGAGTCAACTATAATTGGTATACATTTAGGGTCTATCAGCTCACTATGTTTTACCTCGTCAATACTTGTCGCGGTCCTACCAATTTATTAATTCCCTTTAAGTATCATAAAATAGTTGTCCCG
Organism: Caryopteris x clandonensis; assembly: GCA_028749325.2. Taxonomy (NCBI): domain Eukaryota; kingdom Viridiplantae; phylum Streptophyta; class Magnoliopsida; order Lamiales; family Lamiaceae; genus Caryopteris; species Caryopteris x clandonensis. The sequence goes on along the minus strand of JAPYKT020000019.1, from coordinate 2,485,425 downwards.
GAGTTTCTTTTCATTTTCCTTCTTGTCTTCTCTCTCTCTCTCTCTCTTCGTGGGATTTATTTTTTGAGGGAGATATTTTTGTCTTTGTTTTTTAGAAAACCATTTACTTCTCTTTGCAGCTCATTTTCCAGAGGTCAAAATTGACTCTCTCTCTCTCTCTCTCTCTCTCTCGTCTCGATTGAGTGGTGACTTGTGATCACCGAACGCTGTAAATCTCCGCTCTCGACCGTACCAATTCGAGCATGTAGTTCTGTGTACTCAGTGGAATGTGCTTAAATTCGCTCTGGTGAAGTGGTTTCCTACAATTCGTGCAGTTAGGAGTTTCTTCTGCCGACTGCTCTACAATTACGATGCAATCAGGTGAAGTGATTTCATTCTTATTTCTCGTCTTATCTTTTTTGAATTACGGAGGAAAAGTTGTATCCGAATTGTTGTTTCTTTATTTGGATCAAGCCATGCGTGATGAGTCCTATTTTTGTTGAATTCCCCGGCTTCCGTGCATTTACCAGTTAGCAGATTCAGAACTTTATCTTCTGTCTGTGATTTAGCGAGTTTTAAGAGGTAGCGGTCGCCCAAACTCAGTTCGCTTTCAGTTTTTGTGACCCTCGGTTTATTATGATATGGGTGTTTAGAGTGAAACGAGACTTGATTTATGCAGAAGTAACAAACTATGATATAACGAAAGATTTGTATTAAATTTGAATGATTTCACAAGGTGTTGCGGCTGCTGGATATTCGAGGAATAAGACTATATGTGGTAGAATGGACGAAAATGCCTTTTCTCCTTGCCTCTGTTTCTGATATGATGAGTGCAAGATTCCCCGAGAAAAAACCTCATTTTTTGCAGCTGGAAATACGGATGTTTTGCTGGCTTAAACATCTTCATTTTCTTCTAGCAACATATGCACCCAATACCTTTGAAATGTACATATTGTAGCACAGGAAATTTGAAAAGAAAAATCAATATTCATGAAATTAGTTTTTCTTCACATTTTCCTTTCTAGCAGAAGGACTCTATTTGTAAAAATGTTATCAATGCAATTGGGTCTCATGACATTAACAAAACTTAGAGAATTAGCTGGGTTTTTTGTTAATCATATATGGACAGCTATGATTTAATGGCGGGAGGAACACTAGGTAGTTTCCTTTCCTCAATGGAATCTAAGCTCCACTGAAGCCTCTCTTATTCCATGATGTTGTGTACTCTCAAATGCAAATAGTGTACTCATGTAAACTTTTCTAAATCTCAGGATATGACATTAGTCATCTGGCTCGGGAAGCTCAAACTCGGTGGCTAAAGCCTCCTGAAGTATTTTTCATACTAAATAATTATGAGGAGCACCAACTCACTCACCAAATCCCTCAAAAACCTACTAGTAATACTCAATACCTATTTTTGTTATATCTTTCATTTGTCGAAGCCTTCGTCTCTCCCATTTCAAGGCTCTCAAAACTAATCAATTTCAGTTCCAATAAAACATTTCTGACAGGCGGGTCATTGTATCTGTTCAACAAGCGGGTTCTAAAATTTTTCCGGAAAGATGGTCATAAATGGCGTAGAAGGAGGGACCAGAAAACTATTGCTGAAGCACATGAACGGCTTAAGGTTTCTTGTTATATCCTCATTTTACTGCTACTTAGCTTGTCCTTTTTCTTTTCTGTTTCTAAATCTTCTTTCTGTATCTTTTGATTTCTTCCATCGTAATTGGTTGATAGGACTCTTTGAAATATTTTTCTATCTTATCAGAATATCTAACTTATTGGAATGCTAATTTTTGGCCTTGTTATTTCTGGACTGTCTTAAAGGCATAACTGAAAACAGAAAATGTTTAAATACAATGAAATGTTAGGCTGGTTCAGAAAATCACGAGCATGAATTCAACATTTATTATGTACTGTGATTCAAACTATAGAGTGACCATTAAACCTTAGTTTAGGTACTGAGGTATTCCTGCTGATTTGAAACGACACTATCACAAGCTTTTATGCTTAACATGCCATCTTCCACTTTGCATCACATAAAGAAACCTGGTTAGCATGTGAGTTTATTAGGTTGCTTGCTAGTTGATGTGAAATTGTTTTCTGACAATTTTCTTATTTCTAGGTTGGAAGTGCTGAAGCATTAAACTGTTACTATGCCCATGGAGAGGAGAACCCTAACTTTCAAAGGCGCAGCTACTGGATGTTGGATTCGTAAGTTTGCACATTTACTGGATGTCCGTGTTTGCCCCCATGTAGCTCTTTATCAGAGCCGTAATTGAGATAAATGAGCAGTGGTAGTATTGAGCTTTATATATATAAATATATATATATATATATATATTATATTTGTTGTGCTTAATAACTTAAGATTCGGTTGTAAATTAGCTTCCAGTTTTGATTTGGTTCAACCTAGAGTCCTCTCTCTCTCTCTCTCTCTCTCTCTCTCACACACACACACTATATATGTGTGTGTTTATGTATGCATGTATATGAATTATTTTCTTCTTCATAACAACAAGTTTTCCATTGTACCAGGGCATACGAGCACATTGTTCTTGTTCACTACAGAGATATTGGCGAGGTAAGCCTTATTTGTAACCATAGGGAAAGCAGACATATCGACTACATTCCATCATTTCAAAAAATTGTGTTTTAATAGCTTTTAAGCAAGTGGGCTTCTGCTTTAGACCTTCTGGACCAAGCTAAACTTTCTTTGCAATCAGTATATGCTAATGATTACCATTCTTTATCTACAGGCTTTATCTATTTTTTTGTTATTTCATGACTTGCATGGGTTCGTCCACTTAACAATTAACAAGATTTACCCAATTTAATTGTGGATTACAGGGAAGGCAGAAAGCTGGAACAACATCTCAGATTTCAACAATATCTTCGTCGACCTTCAGTCCTAGTCCCAACTCTTTTGCAACTGACCGGCCAGACTCAGCTTTTGTAATTGGTGAATCTTATGAATTGTATCATAATGAATCAAGTCCCAGCTCGGTAGAGATTAGCTCTAGTCCAATCTTAGAAAATCATAGGATGAATCAGTTGGATATTAAAGAGAGAACAAATGAAGTCAGTTGTTCATCGGTGCCAGATTTAAGTCGGGCATTACGAAGAATTGAGCAGCAATTGAGTTTAAATGATGACGATGTTCCAGAAATTAATACATACTACTATGAGAATGAAGATTCGAATGATCTGGTGGACGTGCTACTGGGATATGAATTGTCTGGTCACGCACAAAATGGTCCAGGACATATTCTCACACATCAATCAGGTATTTACTATTTATCTTTTACTCCTCTTTTCAAGTCAAATAATTCTGTGTTAATAGATTTAAGTGGACCCATGAGGGTTGTTAGGGTGCTAATGGGGTGTGATTTTTCAGATGAAGGAGTTCGACAACATCAACTCTCAGTGATTGAAGATGACATTTGGAAAGATGTGCTGGATAGCTCCAAGAATTTGCCAAATGCTGACTTGCCAGCACAATTCAGACGACAAGAAACTTGTAAGATTCCGGATAATCTTTGTTTACTTTTATGGAATCTTTGATTTGCAAGAACTCTGATAAACAATTTACACTGCCAGCTTCTTTGATTCATCAAGAAGTAGATTCACTGAAGTATCATGAATATTCTCCTGTACCACATGCTTTTGGGACCAGTTCATGCGGCAATTCATTATTTTACCAAGATGAGTTGGGAATGTCTCTTGAACACAATACAAGTTTGACAGTTGCCCAAAAGCAGAAGTTTACTATCCGTGAGATATCCCCAGAGTGGTGTTACACCTCTGAGGGCACAAAGGTATATATCACGAAAATCAAATTTAGTACTAGCTATTGCATTATCTTATGAGTTGAAGCTTCTCTGATGGCTGTAACTTGAACCTTACCCAGCATACCAAGCTACCAATAACTTTTGCTTGTCCTACCATGCTGTTGAGTGCAAAAGCAAAGATGAAACTTTGCACTCTATCCAACACAAAAGAAAAAAAAAAAAAAAAAAGACATATTTGAGTCCCACACAATGTAAATACTTTAGAAGCCAAACATCAGTGACTTACACAGTTCAATAAGCAATTTATGTTTTGGCCTCTGTCTGGTACGCCATTCTCTATCCTGCATGGATGTACTTGGTTTCATGCTTCTTCATCTCTCAAAACAGCAAACTTATTGGCTTAAATTGATGGTAATTACAATATTTGGTATATTGATACATATGATATGTGTCCTTACCCTGCCCTAGACCATTGAAAATGGCATGGTTTTTCTTATTCCAGCCATAAATATATATTTTTTAAATTCACTGCAAAGTTGTTTGTGGAGCTCAGTATTCTTACTAAACTTACAAAGTTAATTGTCTACTTGCAGATCATCATTATAGGGTCTTTCTACTCTGATCCCTCAGAGTGTGAATGGGCTTGTATGATTGGCAACGTTGAAGTTCCTGTCCTCATTATTCAGGAAGGTGTCCTCTGCTGCCATGCTCCACCTCACTTGCAGGGAAAAGTCAATATTTGCATCACTTCTGGGAATCGAGAGTCTTGCAGTGAAGTTAGAGACTTCGAATATCGTGCGAAGCCTAATGTTTGCACGCACATTAATGCACCCAGAACAGAGGCTAGTAAGAGTGCAGAAGAACTCTTGTTGCTTATCAGATTTGTACAAATACTACTATCTGATCAGCTGCCGAAAGAAGATGTTTCTGAATCAAGAATTGATTTGTTGGGCAAATCAAGAATCGCTGAAGACTCATGGAACCAAGTCCTTGAGGCACTTCTGGTTGGCACTTCTACATCATCAAGTACTCTTGATTGGCTTCTGCAAGAACTACTAAAGGACAAATTGGAACTGTGGCTTTCAACTAAATTACAAAGGGATAGCCAAAAAGACTGCTCTTTATCCAAGAAAGAACAAGGTATCATTCACATGGTTGCTGGATTGGGATTTGAATGGGCATTGCAACCAATTTTGAATTCTGGAGTAAGCATCAACTTCCGTGATATTAATGGATGGACTGCACTTCATTGGGCTGCACGATTTGGGAGGTATTTATATTGTTTCCCAAAATTTTCCTGGAATATACCTTTTACATGTAGCTTCATATGAGTATATCCTACATTGATAGTCTACAAAGAGGAACTAAATACTTTGCCCTGGGCATTCCATGATTTTGATCTACGGAAATGGTTATGCATAATTTATCCCAGTTTCGGAATGCTTCAAGTCCTTCCTTTGATACTGTTGGTACATAGTTTCACAATCCAACTTTTCAATTTCAAGTGACTCAGATATATTGCTAGATTTTATATTTTCCATTCAATCATGCACCTGAAAAAAAAAAAAAAAAATTCAGAAATTGATGAACATTCAGGTCGAGCTGTTGATATTTTCCTGACTAACCAGCATGCACAACACTATTTTCATCTTTACATTTGAACCCTTGTCTGTCTTTCAATCATCATCACAATATTGAAGCTTTGAACCTGCTGGTCCATGATGTGTCACCATAGGAAGAAGATTTACACTGTAAAAATGCATCAACTTTAAATGCTATTTTTATCTAGGGAAAAGATGGTTGCTGCTCTCATAGCATCTGGTGCATCAGCTGGAGCAGTCACAGATCCGAATTCACAGGACCCCACTGGAAAAACACCGGCATCAATTGCTGCCACCTGTGGTCACAAAGGACTTGCAGGTTATCTTTCAGAAGTTGCACTAACTAGTCACCTTTCATCCCTCACACTAGAGGAAAGTGAACTATCTAAAGGATCTGCTGCCTTAGAAGCAGAAAGAACAGTTAATAGTCTATCAAAGGAAAGCTCCTCCTCGTTTGAAGATCAGGATTCTCTTAGGCGTACTCTGGATGCTGTTCGGAATGCTACTCAGGCTGCTGCACGAATACAGTCTGCATTTCGTGCTCATTCGTTCAGAAAGAGGCAGCACCTTGAAGCTACAGCTGCCATTGCCGGAGATGATTACTCTATATTAGCAAATGACATTCAGGGGCTTTCAGCTGCATCGAAGTTGGCATTCCGCAATGTGCGTGATTTCAACTCGGCTGCTTTATCTATTCAAAAGAAATATAGAGGCTGGAAAGGTCGGAAAGAATTCCTTTCATTGCGGCGGAAAGTTGTGAAGATACAGGTGTGTCATTTCTTCTCATGCAAACAGGATTTATTACCACCACAAAAAGGACTAGCTATTTACATTTTTATTCCCCCCCCCCCCCATACATACATTATTGGGTTCTGGAGTATATGTTGGAGCTTGCCTCAGACTAAGCTAAAAATGTTAAGTTGGAATCACAATATTATTTGAAAAAACATTTAACAGATGAGACCCTTGTGCTGTTGTTGCTGCAGGCTCATGTAAGGGGCTATCAAGTTAGGAAGAATTATAAGGTTTGCTGGGCAGTTGGTATACTCGAGAAGGTCGTATTAAGGTGGCGCCGAAGAGGAGTCGGTTTGCGAGGTTTCCGGCCAGACTTAGAATCTATTGATGACACTGAGGACGAAGACATCCTCAAGGTATTCCGTAAGCAGAAAGTGGATAAAGCTCTTGATGAAGCTGTCTCTAGAGTGCTGTCTATGGTCGAATCTCCAGAGGCTCGTCAGCAGTATCATCGCATCCTTGAAAAGTATCGTCAAGCCAAGGTGATTAACTACACCTGCAGAATTCTATTCATGATTTAAAATCGTTGTATGTATCATTAATCGTATAATTCTGGCAGGCCGAGCTTGAAAATGCTGAGTCAGATACCGCGTCGTCTTCGCATACGGATGTTCATGAAGCTTCTCTTATGGAAAATGATGGGATTTATCAGTTAAGTTAGGTGATGATCTTCTGTAATTGGTCTCTTCCAGCTTCATGGCTGTACAGGGGAACACAAGAGTGGTTGTGATGATCTGATTTTAGCTAGTGAATTTTATTTTCATTGTAAATGTTATATCATGCTGCAGTAGGAACAATCATTATTGGTATCTATGCTTCAGTACAGAGTGGTTTTAGAGGTAAAATCACTAATTAAAAGGAATGTGCGCATTTTGCCAAAGTCGTCCACTATATTTTTCATGGGTTACTTGCCCTCGCAAATAAATAAATAATAAAAATAAAATTGCAGTTTATTCATATTTTTTTGTAAAATTACAATTTAATACTACGACTTTTTAGTTTTTGTAATTCATTGCATAATATCTTTTGCAAAATTACAATTTAATGCATGATTTTTTTTAAAATTTGATAATATAATTCTCAAAACTCGATACTTGTAAGTTTGTTGGGCGTGACGTATATAATAATATTTTATATTTACTTAAAATTTTCATATCTTATAACATGTATAATTAGCTCTCCATTTTATGGTACTTAAAAATTGAGTCCAGTTTTCTTTTAACTCAATGCGACATTCACAAATAAACCCGTAACATTAACATTTCATTATAATCGTACATCGAACTGTCAAAATTAAAGAAATTCCGATGAATAAGATTTCATTAAAAGATATATTGCACGTAAAATTGTCAAAAATTTAAAAACTATGTATTAATTTGTAAAATATTGATTAAATTAAGAAATTATGAAAGTCAAGCTTTTTTTTTTCAATTAATATTATTTTTATTTTGTGATTTGTCTGTAAGCTTTCAAGAGTCGCACTGTTACAGAAATTGGGTAGACTAATTTTTTATTTTATTTAAATTTATAACCTTATCTCCATTTTGAAAATAAAAACAAAATAAAAAATTAAAAATTGTGGAAGATTCAAATTCCAATACATACAGCAAAACATCAGAGCAGGTTCCAAAGAAACTTTTAAAACCAGAAGAGGCGGTCAATTAAATCATTTACAAATTGCAATTACCAAAAATAAATCTTGAAAAATAAATATGACGTGTCAACTCACCCATATCTCTTTGCGTCTGTTTAGGCATCTTACTTGGATACACTTCTTTTCTATATATAAAGAAGAAGCTGCTAGAGAGAGAGAGAGAGAGAGATGGAAGCAGACAAAAAAGTGGAGATGATACAGAAAGCCATAACAAATCTGACGGAGGACGAAGAAATCAACGCCGACACACCGCCAACCAATAAAAGCCTCGTGGCGGCGCATGAGGACGAGGAGGACAATCAAAACGCCGGCAGCAGCCGTCGCCGCCGCGACGACCAACGACAGCTTCTGCCAAAACTGCTGTCTGAGGTAACACTCTATTACCGATAAATCAACATTCCCTGTTACAGCCAAATCTATTTTCGATTCGACTGAAACGGGAATTTCTGCAAAATTCCGCATTGCCAGCTGGACTCATTAGAAGAAGATAACGACAACACAAGTAATGAATCCATTAACGAAGAGATAATCAAAGAGCTGAAGAACGTAAAGAGGCAGAATTCAATCACTCACTACCTTCTCACAGGTTTGATCGTGATCACCCTGGCCTGGCAACTCTCTGAGTTCTCTCTCATTTTGAAAATCAAAGAGGGTTTCAGCAACCCACTCAAATCCGTTGGTGGAATATTCAAAGGATTGTTCAAAACCCGAAGGGAAGTTAATATTCAGGACGCAATGAAGCAGGCGTCGGAGACGCAAAAACAGGTCGTCGAACCGACATTTCTTCCGGGCCTCAAGATTCCGGAGCTTCCCCGTTTGGATTTTCCTGGCTTTGATTCGAGCGATGATGAAGATGACTAGGTTGGGAATAGATTGAAGAGGTTGCAGTCGTTCGTTCTACAATCAACTGTAAGGGTTACGAGTGCTTTTAGAGTTTGTTGTGTGTTAGAAAGAACAATTGTACATTATGCCTATATATATATATATATATATATAAAAGATTGGTATTTTCAAATTTCAAAATGAGTATTGAACGCACAGTTTGAAATTGAAATATCAAATCGATCGAGCATCGAATCGCTATAATTCAATCAGCCTTTTTTTTCAATATTATCATATATATATATTATAAATTAACTTTTACAAACAAAATTTATTTATATGTTAATACATACATGATACCTCATATTTCATATCATAACTTAACACAAATATTAAAAATTGAGAGAAATGGTTTGGTTAGTGAGCTGATTTTTACCAACTTTTTATGTTCACCTTAAGAAAAACAATTTAGAAAGATATTTTCAAATCAGTTCAGATGCAGATTACTGATTTAACCAATTTAATCAACGATCCGATCCAATTTTAAAAATATTGATTCTAAGTATTGAATGAAAGACAACAAAAAACATAACTCATTTTAAAATTTTAGAATGAATAGAGCTTCGAACAGAAAAAAAGACTTAATGAGTCAAAATTTTTAGAATGAACAGAGTTTCGAACATAAAAAGAGACTTAATGATGATATAATTATCTTATAGGGCTTATTAAATCATATAAGATAATTCAACAATATTATTTATTTAATTAAAAAATATTATTTAATTATTCTAAAATATTATTATTAAACACATTATTTATTACTTCAAAAAAACATTACTATTACTCTAAAAATAGTACCATTAACTTTTTAATAATATTATTTATACATTTATAATATTTCTCTAATTTATCTAAAAAGTATTGCTCCCCTTGTTGCCGAGTGTGCATACGTAATAAAACAAAATTATAGTAAAACGAACTCTCACACATGTAATAAATCCGATAATCCATAACAGATAAACAAATTGGTCCATGGTATTCATTTAAACAAGAATCTCAAAACAACAAGAAACAGAACAAACTATGGGTTCAAGGCCACTTTTGGCAAAAACAAACATCCAGATTATCTGATGAACAAATGTGCAACTCTCATGCATAGTTGAGCCTGAAGATGTCATTGAACACATAAAACCCACCTTGAGGTAATGGCATCAGATGGAACATCTGTAAGCAAAACAAGAGATACATTATTAATGAATACTAAATCGAGAAGCAAGAAAACAATTCTTCTGGATACAAAAAAGTAACAAGAGCACAGACATATTTAAAGACGGTGAGAGCCTTATATCAAGATTCTTTGAATTGTTTAGCTTAGGCGTAGAGAATTAACTGTTAACGATTTTCAAACTGAAGGGAAAACATGAACTCAGCAATACAATATGATGGTTAAAGTCACCATGTAAGTTATTCAAGAGCTACTAAAATTGCCTCATTTATACTAATCTTGCACCAATTAAACAATACAACTTAAACTAATACATTTGAAATCTGTGAGTACTAATAGAAAACTCTTGAATGCATACTTCATCCCTCCTATTCTAATAGAAAACTCTTGAAAGTATTCTGTTTATAGTTTTTGAAAATTTCTAACCACAAGTAGCTAATCAACAACAAGAACGTCTTTAAAACAAATAAAAGATTGCACAATTATGTCTCAACGATTATCATGAAATTAACTTCCTATAATCAGCTTCAATAAGATCACTTAACCTTCTCAATCTTCTACAGCCACATTTCACATAAATTCAACTGATTAACTATTTTAATTTAGCTTAAACCAAATAAACAGAATTTTTTTTAAAAAAATCAGATAGATTCATCCGCCAATCAATTCTATTTTAGAATTTTTTTCACCGGAAAAAAATCCCAAAAATCAACAAACAAATCAACGAGGAATAACTTGCCTGGCTAAACTTGAGAGGATGCTGCTCGCCGGGCAGCTGAAGAGTGCCAGATACAAAAACAAGCATTCCACCGGCAGGGCCCGAAGGCTGGCAATCGACGGTGCTGATCTGATGCTGGCACTGCTGAAACGGCAAACTGGTGAGCTTCGCAGTAATAGTCTGGGTTCCCTGGAATTTCTGGCCCTCAAAAGTCAGCATTGACTGATCCTGGTACAGGTTCGCAAGCCCGACCCGGTTTGTGTCGAACGTAGAATAGTAGTGCTCCACAAACGCCTTAGCCAGAGAGTCTGGATCCATTGCCGCCATCAAACGTCTTCGCTTGTTTACCCTTACGGCGGAGTAGGTGTTCCAAGATTGACTGCTGCCGATGGGGGAAAGAAGTGAGGAATGGGTATTTATGATAGGGATGGGGGCATATTTGTCAAAGCACAGGGTGGCGTCTTTTGAACGCTTAATCTTGTTTTCAATAATGCATTTTATATTTATTTCTTTTTATTTCCTTTAATACTTTTACCTTTTCAATTAGGTTTTAATATTTTCAAGATCTACCATCAGTGCCAGCCATACTTATATTATGGTGAATATTATTTCTTTTTAAAGTAATACGGTAAATATTATTTAAAATTGGATACCAACAATTAAAAAATAATATATCACTGCAGTTATTATTTTAAAATGTGAAAGTTGGATACCTTATTGCTAAAAGTTAAATCAGTTTGAATTTGAAATTTTTATTTGGAAAAACTAGAGAGAGAGAGAACAAAAATTTTGGAAAAATTAGAGAGAGAAAGAAAAGAAAAACCAATAACGTCGACAGCAGGGTTCGAACCTGCGCGGGCGAAGCCCAACAGATTTCAAGTCTGTCTCCTTAACCACTCGGACATATCGACTTTGATGTAAACTGGGAAATGAAAAAATATTTATTTATTTTCAGTGAGGTTTATTTATTCAATACTCTAATTAAGATCGTCCAATAAAAATTTATTTGAGCTCCGTTCGATAGATATATCAAACAAATTTAAACGTACATTTATATTTGATAAAATTTAAAATTCGACTTGAACTTAAACTTAATAATTAACTTTTTGAAAAACAAGTATAAAAATATCAAACTACTCGCATGTTTATTTCAATTAATAATTAAACAACTCAAATATAATATTAACAATTTAACAAAATTCAAATAAATTTTAATAATTGTACGTTCGGCTCGACTCAAATCAACTTATTTACATCATATTTGTAACTCGATTATCAAGTTTATATTTATTATGTTACTTAAGAAGATAGTAATAAATACGAGAAAGATAATTCACACTAAATTATTGATGTAGTTTCATCTCGACTCAACTTAACTCATTTAGAATTACTTTATAACATGAGTATTTGGTATTTGGTATGTTATATATTCTTATTAAGAGAAAAGGAAGTCGTTGAAGCCGCAACTTTTTTGCATTCACTATAAACTCACAGTACAAACAAAGAAAGCAATTGGCAGATTACAAAATCATTTGCCCCCAAACGAGTAAACAGGCACAAATAACCCCCATCAACTCTATTATTCAATCTCCTTTTCAACATATGATACACATTCCTACATCCTAACATTGCCTTTACATCGTCTACAACCTAACCTAATTGCTATCATACAAATGAAACTCCGGTCTCGTAGGGCTTCGCCGGTAAAGAATAGTCTTCGACTGCGGCAGTACGTATAACCTACCATGCCCGACTGACCCCATCAAATCGAGAGATAATGGTAAAGAATGGTCTTGGAGCTCCCTTTCTCCCCCACTCCACCATGGAATCTCCACAAAGAATCTTCACCCTTCTATACACACTCTCTTTTAACCGAAGAAAAAATGCTATCCTGTATAGAAACAAAGACGATAATGCATAAACACCGGCGTGTTGTCGTACTTCACTTAGAATGAATTAAAACGTTCGAATGGCAATCAAGAGGAATGCTTTAACCAACCCTCGTTAGGAGAGATGGAATCTGATCATGATCTGCTCTACTAGAGAGGAGATACAACGTACAAGGTACAAGAAACAAAATGTGTGTGTGTGTGTGTAATAAATGTTAAGAAGGAATACTCACAATTGGGAAATATGCACAACCAAATGTAAATACTCTCTGGGACTCTCAAAACAATGGGCATCTCCTTTGCATCATCACGAGCATCAACTAGGTTCTGCTAGTGATTCTCATCTGATGCTGTTTGAAAGAAACGTGAAACTTCCCGATAAAGTTGCTCAGCCTCAAATGGTTTCGAGACATAACCGTCCATTTGACGCTCCCGGCATTCTTCGTTCGTTGCCTGGATGACATCAGCAGTCATGGCCAAAATCGGCACATGCCAGTTTGGGATATTTCCATAAGCGTCCATGGAGAGTTCCCCATCTCGGAGACCTTTGTTAATGGTAGATTCAATCTCCCTAATTCTCCTTGTAGCTTCAAACCTGCAGGACACATCACAGGAAATAAAGGGTAGGACGTAAAGGCTCAAAAAGAAAAAAAAATAATAATATATATATATATATATGAAGGTACATGGAGGCAAAATATGAATTTTTCCAGTAAAAAGGCAAATTTTATTCAGAGAAGCTGATACAGGCAAACAAAAATAGCATCCAATCAACATGCAGGTACTAATCTAAATATGTAGCCATGAAGCTGCTTCAACATGCAAATATTAATTGTACTTCCAACCACAATCCACAAGGCCCCTAGGAGCTAAACCAGATCCTGAAATTTTAATGTAAATTAAGCTAAATTTAAGAGAATCACTTTCTTGAGTTTGTTTGTTTTGTCAAGCCTCGAGATTTTTTTAAAGAATTTGGGGAAATCTTTATCCTTGTTGGCTGTACCGTAACAATCAGCCTGTGCCATCCTAACCCGAACCAATAGAAATCGAGCCATTCCGCACAGCCCAACCCACCAAAATTCGAAAGGGAATAGTTGGCAAAAAAAAGATTTCTTTTTTCTTTTACAATTTACTAAATTTGGGGGTTCTGAAACATTTGAATATATAGATTCGAAAAGTTCTAGAAACAGCATAGCATACCCGTCCATTTCTGGCATCTGAATATCCATGAAACAGGCATCAAAACAATGGGGTGGAGTCAGAAACGAGATTGCATCTTTCCCCCTTTCTGCATGGACCACATCAGCACCATACTTCTTCAGAGCTCCAGCAGCCACCCTAAGGTTTACTGGATTATCATCTACAACCAAAATTTTCCGGCCACGAAGGAGAATGCTAAGAGACAATTTGTGAAGCTCTCCATTACGGTAGTTCCCTCGGTCCCTAACCCCCATGGAACGTTGCAAGGATGCAGCAAGCATACTTGCTCTCAGTGGCTTCATGACAACAAACGGGGTGGGGCCACCTGAGGCTGAAAAACTGGGCCGGACAGAACTCGTGGAATTGGATAGTAGGAAAAGTTTAGGGGTAAGCCCATTGTTCGGTAAAAGAACCGATTTCTTGTCCCAAGTTTCTTCTTCAACAAATACCATGTTTATAGGAGAGCTCTTTGGGCTAAAGCTAGTTCCTAGGCTCGGATCAGGAACTATGTCAACCTGGATTCCAAGTCGCTGGATGTGATATTTAGAAACATTGGCACGAACGGGATTGGGGTCCACAAGCAGAGCTCTCATGCCTTGGAATTCCGACGAAATAGAATTGCATTGATTTTTATCTTGCTGAGCAATCTCGTTGCTAGAACTGGAGCAGCCGTTAGTGAAAATGGCTGTGAAAGTAAAGGTGGACCCCACCTGAGGCAAGCTTGCAAGCCCGATTTCACCCTTCATGAGGTGGACCAAGCACTTGCTAATGCTTAGCCCAATTCCTGTCCCACCATGTGTTCTGGTGATTGAGGGCCGAACTTGCATGAAAGGGTTGAACACATGGGACTGGTCTTCTAGTGGGATCCCTTGACCTGTATCCTCAACAGATACTATTATGTTTACTTGGTCAGATGAGGATGATAATGACGATGACTTGGACCCCTCTTGATTGAAAATTTTGAAGCCAGCCCAGCTTTGCCTTCTATCGACTACAGGCAACCTGCTCAAAGAACTTGAAGGGCCTGTCCCCGTTTCCATTTCCAATACTTCCTCAACAAGATTAACAGTCACGAATATGTGTCCCTTTTCAGTGAACTGTAAATAAACATACAGTCAGTAAATCTCAACATGAAAACGATTTAAAAAAAAGTACAAAAATCTAGATTAAACTCACTTTGATTGAATTGCCCACTAGGTTCATAACTATCTGACGAAATCTTCCAGGATCGCCGACTAGAGTTGCAGGGACTTTACTAGAGACGTAAACAGCCAACTGCTCTTGCAATTGTCAGAGATAAACAGAATTCAAGTTAGACCACTGTTAAAACAGGAAGGGAAAAGTAAGTGTAGTAAAAATGTATAATTTACCTCGACTTTTTTATCTTGTGATTTTCCAGAAAATAGTGACAGAACATCATCAAGAATTGTTCTCAGATCAAAGCAAACTGCTTCAAGCTCGAGTTTACCAGATTCTATCTTTGCTTGGTCCAAAACCTCATTTATGAGTGACACTAAAGCTTTACCACTCTCCCTTGCAGTTCTAACATAATCTTGTTGAGTTTCATCAAGATGTGTATCCATAAGCATTTGGAGCATTCCTGATCAAAGAAACCACAGACTATTATCTCACTTGGGAGGCAAACTACATACAAGATTCTGATTTTCTTTTTTCTTTTTTTAAACGTAAAAATAATAACAATATATTAATACATAAAACAACTGACCAAGAACACCATTCATGGGAGTTCTGATTTCATGTGAAACAGTGGCAAGAAACTGCAAAAGAAAGGAATTCAAGATGCATTTAGACTTCATATGTACATAAAATTAGAGGGTCTTGATGTAACAAAATGAACAAATCAAACACCTGTGACTTTGCCACATCAGCAGCCTCAGCACGTTTCTTAAGCTCCATCATCTTATGATAATCATCCTCAACTTTAGCTATTCGATTCACAGTAGCATGGAATATTTGCCCCACGAGCAATGAAATTATAAGGATGCCAAGTGAAGTAGTTATCGCAAGCCATGGCCATGGGGGCTTCTGTTTGAATCTGCATCAACATATAGGCTTATTTTTTAGTAACAACGAATAAAGAAAGTATAAATATATAGGAATTCAAGTGCACTGATAATATATCCACTTATCCGCCTGCCTAAATTATTTTATAGCTTCATAATAATGCTTACAAATGATAAGGGCATGATAACAGATACCAAAGAAATATTTCGAAGAAAGAAGAGTGCAAATCACCTGCAGTGCATCTCATGCTTCCTGAATGGATCTCCAAAGTTAAGAACACTGACACGATGCAGCCCATCATACGAAGGACTCGAACCATACATGCTGATAGGATGTGAGGAATTGGTAGTATCGTATACACTCACGAGAATAGTTTGTTTGCTAGCAAGCTGGTGAAGCAGTTTCTCCACGAGTGACTCGATATCAAAGATACCACCAAGATACCTATTTGGATAATTAGAAACATTCATATAAGTCTCTTACTTATCATAAGAAATTGAGTGACTTGATGCAATTAAAAGTCACTTGTCATACCCAGCAGTTGCTTGGATCCTTTCTGTAGGGGTTGCATGAGGGGGGAGATCTTTTTTGTAGACAGCAAAGGTCAAGATAACCCCTAGGCGATTTGTTTTGAGTAATCTGAATGGAGCCGTGAGGACACCTTTTCCCGATTCTCTTGCACGCAATACATTGTCACGGTCTTCCTGTTAGCACAGGAATGAAATCTTGATCATTTCTCGCTTCTCATGCCTCTATCTTCAATTTTTAAGATTATTATTCTCCATGTTATCTTAATCAATTGTCGAATACTCAAGAAAATGTATCTCATTGCATAAAAACTTTACCTTTCCTGAAAGCACATCAACAGAAATTACATGAGCAACAGTATCTTGTGCAAAGATGACAGGTGCATATTCGTCTTGCACAGGTGATGTCTCAAGGTCTGCTGGATTGTATTCATCTTCATGAACTGGGGTTTGCTCAACATCATCCATTCTCTTAATAGTCCACCCTTGTTGCAGCTCAAATTGCTCCCTTTCAGCATGAAGTACCCTTACTGCATATGCCACTCCACTTGTTAGGGGTCTCTCAAATGATGTTCGTTCTGTATACCTCGCAAAAGTTCTCTGCAAGTTTTTTCGATCATCTAATATGTTAGCAAATGCACTCGAAATTTGAAATCAAGAATATAATTTAACAGTTCTAAATGCTAAAAGTTTATTCGAATATCAAGGATATAAAAGCTTATTATTGACAACAATATAATTATGAACAGAATATCAAGACACATTATGATAAGAAATAACTCCACAATGAATCGCAACGAATGCTCAATAAACCAACCTGTAAAATTCACCCATAAACAGCAAAACCACATCTAGCTAACAAGTCATTTCCTTTTACCTGATCGATTGCAGAAGGGTTCTTCCCATGGTGAAAGATCGAAATCATAACAGACATTGCCTGAATATGATTCATGCTAACATTGAACTGATCTTGCAACATCCTGGCTCTCTCATCGCACATACTAGCAAGAGTCTCGTTCCTCTTTTCCACAGTTTGTGAGGTCATATACCAGAAGACCGAAATAGATGCTATAACCCCGAAAACTATCCATGCTATCAAAAGCCTCATCCACCAATTCTTCCTCACTTTTCCGGAGCAAAAATACTGAGAATAATGATGATGTATCTTACACCCACACCCTGAAATCTGATCCCTCAGTCTCACCCATACTTGCCCCCCATCGCCAAGCAAACTAGTCTTGGTGGTCATGATTTTCCCATTATTTAACAAATTCAAAGAGATCAAAGACAGAAACCAGCAGCATAGCAGCCAAAGAAGATGGCCCACCTTCAAGCCAAATTCAATAACATGAAGTAAATTCATAACCAATAAACATCACAAGAAACACTTCCAGCCAGTACCAGTTTCAGCTACCCTTTTGCGTTTTTTTTTTTTTTTTTCTGATATTCTATTGAATGTTATAAGCACATCGCCCTGAAGTCGCCAAAACCCATGTATCAATCTTGAGGAATTGAATCAACCAGCCCACTTCAAGAATCAGAGTAAATAGAACTTTAGTGTGAAGCTACGCACACTGATGCTGTCTTATCCACCTAAAATGCTACTGCAACTTCAAAGACCAAGAATTGAGGAAGATGAGAAATTTTCACACACACCCACCAGGGCAAGAATCAAGGAATCCTCAAGATACCTACTTTTTTCGAAACAAAAACAGAATTTTGGTTTCTATCCTGTTAGCTACCAACCAAAAACACGGCCGGAGAAATGCTCCAAGGCTACAGGCAAAGATTCCCTTAACAAGAGCAATCAAATCATAAACACCCCAAAAGCATATCAAAAGAAAAACAACAAAAAAAACCCAGACAAAGAATCTGCACCCAAGAAAATCTTGTTTTGGTTAAGGTTTACCTCCAGTTCTCGAAAATCAAACTAATCAGACAAGTGGGATTGTGGTTTTAGAGTTTGACTCTCAAATGAGCCAACTATTTGGAGCTCTAGACAACAACTGAGGTAATAATATGTTCGAAAGATTAATGATTGCTGCAGTAAATAATGTTCCCACTACAAGAAAAAAGAGAGAGAAAAAGCATCTAAGGGAGGAAAGAAAAAAAGTTTGATTAATATGGACACTATGCAACAAGAATCTGTGAAAGCAAGATGAGGGGAATATGGTGGTAGAAATGTCTGCTAGCAAAAGGACCATTATCTCTATCCCATTTCATCCATCCATCTATCTCCATCCGGCCCAGAAAAGAAAAAAGATAATCCAAGAAAAGATAAAATTCATTTGAACATTAATTATTGCAAGAATAAACTAGTAGAAAAAATAGAAAATAATAATTTATTAAAGAGGACAGAAAAGGCATACTACCACTCACCAAGAAAAAAGAAAAAAAAATCACTGCTTTTGCCAACTCCTTTGATGTTCACATCCACTGGACAAGTCCTACACGCCAACAAGTTCAACTCTATTGTTCTTTTTTGTATGCATCTGCATTTCAAAGTCCTAACTACCCTTTCAATCATACAATAATATCCTTAATGGCAATTTCTTTTTCCCCTTTTTCATGAATTTTCACTGGATTAAAGAAAATGCAGAAATGGAGGAATTTTTCTCTTTTTTTTTTTTTTTTTGGGTTTTTTGTAGCAGTAAATGGCAACTGAGACCCCATGATGTACCCTCAAGGTGGTATCATGTTTTGCTGTTGCCTCCCTTTAAAATGCATTACATTTTTCATTCTTAAATAGTAACTTATTAAGAAATAAAGAAATAAGACAATTCTCATATTGAATCTATAGTGTTGTTTAGCAGCATCATTAAGGTCATCTGCAACTAAAAAATTTCAAATATAAACGTCGGAAAATGACAACCGTATCAATTATTATTAAGTTTATGCATAATGTACTTTCAATATTTATGTATTGTCTTTTAAAGTTAATAAAACATATATTTTGGGTATTTATGCTGTTATCTTTTAATATTGTACTTTCGAAAATCCAAGTTTAATGGTTGTACCTTTGCTTGATGCCAGTAATATATTCTTCCCATTTAAGCTACCCAGTATCAATGTGTTAAGAATTTGAACAAAATTTTGATGTAATACTAGTTGAGCAAATCGGATTTTAACAATTTGCGAACACTCTAAAACTATTTTAGTTGGAAAAAAAAATTTAAACCTATAAAATAATTTGCTAACATGTGCATTAGGTATATCTTGAAAGTCGGCATCTTTCAGATTTGTGAAAAGAAAGAAAGACTCGAGTCCTTTAATTTTCATTACACAATATTTCAAGGTATCGTTTTTTTTTTTTTTTTTTTTGAATTAGGATTGACGTATACTATCATAGTTGTAATTTGTCTATTCAAAAAAATCAATTACGATGTCTACGATCAAGCTTTGGTTTAACCTATATGACACTCTATTATTATTATACAAGACAACCAACACTAGCTCCGTGCAAATAAGAAAAGAAATATGGTCAAAACTTGCATTTAAGGTTGTGGATAATTCAAATTGAGTCGAACATATTATCCTTCTAGCTTATTGATTTGAATCGAGCTTAAATAAGTTTAATTAATCCAAACGAGAGAAACAATTTTTATTTCATAACTTGTTTTATTTTTCTTTACTTATAATCATCGTTTTAACCTAAGCTTTATAATTTATGAAATATAGTAATATTTTCTAACTTATTTAAAAAGCTAATCAAATCAAAACTCATTTAAGCTTCTACCAAATAATTTGAAGTCTAGTATCATTACTTTTCTTTAATTTTCTAGCCCTGCTCATATATATATATATATATATAATCGAATTATTACAGTAATTTCTCTTTCCTCTAATTTATTTTATTATTATTGGTAAAATATAATTAATTACTACTTTTTACTATTAAAATGTAGAATATTAACCTAGGAAGCTTTTGGCAGTGACAAATTGACTTTTGGACATACAGCAAGGTTGTATATTGGAACCAACAAGCCTATGAATCTATTATTGGAATAGGCCTTGTCTTTCTCATCAAACCCATTTATTAAATTAATATTAATCAATATATTAAAGAAAAACGACAAAATATCACTAAAAGGGCACAGCGACTAAGGTTGCAACAAACATCCTTTTGAGCTTTAAATAAATAAAAAATATGAAAACAGATTTTATCTAAATAAAATTGTTTAAGCATAATAAAATCATAGAAAGTTTTAAAATACATATATAACAATTTCTTTTTTGAAATAATAATAATTTATAAATAAAAAGCTACGTTCGATACCTCCATTATATTTTCTACTTAAATATAGCACAACTTCAGTTCGAAACTAAAATTAACACTCAATAATTCGATTCAATCATTCATCCAATTCTAAATCAGAATTAAAATTGAACCGAAAACTGGCTGGTATAGTTGATTTTAATTTTAATTTGATTTTAAATTATTTATTATCGATTAAATTTTAATTTCACCATTCATAATTTAAAAAATTTATAATTTCAAAATCAACAAATTCAAAATCAGAAGAACCACTGTCAACTTAGGTCTAGAATTTATTTCACTCCAATGTAAAATATAATATATTATTATTATTATTATTATTATTAAAATAAACTACGAAACCTTAATCAAATCATTTTAAAGCAGTTTGTAAATTACAAGTATCTATCTGAATATGATGAACGTAATGATAATAGAAGAAGGGCAATATGGTAAACTAAAAAGTATCAATACTGCAGTGGATGAGCCGAAAAAATAGTGGCAGTCTTGTAAATGAGATACAAAGTGGTGGCATATAGATAAGGTGTCTTTAGCCGATGCCTTGTCATGAAGTGATTAGGCCATCACTAGTACACCCACTTCCCATCTTCGTTTTGGTTTCTTTTCTCTCTCTCTTTTGTGTTGTGTTCTGGGCTTTGAAAACGACGGCCCACGTCAGCCCACCCGTATTTTGGCTGGACCAATGACGTTGACCCCCTTACTTAATAGCCCATTATGGCTTTAATTTTTTGGGTGCTACGTGTTGATTTTTTTGGAGAGAGAAAGTTTGGGTTCCATCTCTCTGCCACGTGGCCTAATGGGGTCGTTCTGCAACCTCTGAAAGTGTTTCTTGTGCTTATCGC
Source organism: Caryopteris x clandonensis (assembly GCA_028749325.2). Lineage (NCBI taxonomy): Eukaryota > Viridiplantae > Streptophyta > Magnoliopsida > Lamiales > Lamiaceae > Caryopteris > Caryopteris x clandonensis. Next base: position 2,464,081 of record JAPYKT020000019.1, on the reverse strand, counting down.
TTATCTACAATTTATTCAAGCCATTGGTTTTTCCTTTTTTTTCCTTTTTTTTCTTTCTAAATCTTTTTTCCAGAATTGGATAGACTCAGAGAATTAACCAGTAAAAATGCATTGTCTCACAATATAAAGAAAACAAATGCCATTTACTTAAAATAAAAAAATAAAAAATAATCTTACTTTGCATCTAACAAAATTTGTATCGTCGAAACAATAAATTTTAAGGCATTGGGAGCTTGAAAACTGGGGTCCACCCCATTATTTGACGGGATGGTTTACCGCGTGACGATAATTTTATTTTATAATATTTTATGTTTATTATTTTTTTTTAGTTTATTATAAATTAAGTTAATAAATAAATTATATTTGAAGTATGTTTATAATTTTCTATTTGCAGAGTTGTTAGAATCGATTAATTTTATTAATTATTTACTATATTTTACCTCATATTATATTTATGTTATGGTTGAAAAATATGTAAAATTAAATTATTGTTATACATGCTATATATATATATATATATTACTTAGTAAGAATAGTATTTTGAAAAGTACATATTTATAATTTATTATATATATAGACATAGTAAATGTGTATTAATATGTAACGGGTAAGAACATAATAGAATACGATAATATAGAGTAGATGAGTACTTAGATCCATTCCTATTTCTTTGCAAGTTATACGACGATCGAAACAATGATTGAAATGAAATTATTTTACATTCATTCAAGTTAAGATTTGAAAATTGTACTCCAACTTTTCAAATTTAATTTGAATAAAATTGATAATTTTCATATCAAAATCATTCAAAATAGCCATGGTGAATTTTACAATAATCAATAATAAATTCATCATCAAACTTTTTAATCCAAAACAAAATTTGTGTTAATATTTGACGAACATTTTCAAATATGTTTCAGATAATTTATCATACTAACCTAATATCTTCGTATTATATTTTAAGAAATTAATTATTTTAATGAAGCGATCTAGAAGCTTTGTTTTACTTGTTTTTTTTAAAAAATGTTTTTTTTTGTATTATTACTATTATTTATTTATTTGTCAACTATTAAACCAAAAGTATTATTTGTCTCGGAGTAAAAATGAGTTTTTCTGAATTTTGAAAATTATTTATATATTCAATTAATTAATTTCGTAATTTGGAATCGAATTCCACCAGCTCCATTCTTCGTACTCCAGAATGCACAAAAAAATAAAATAAAATTTAAAACATGGTGTTTTTGGTTATAAAAAGATAGAGAAATGTGAAAATATTTTTAGTCAAATAGTAATCTACTACAACAATGACAAGACAACACAATATTCAATACATTAATATTTTTTTATAAGTAATGTCAATATATATAATATGCATTTATATAAATTCAAAATATTTAATATTTATACTAAAAAAATATATATAATATATATACCAAAATAAATATTACTTTTAGACATATTGATCTTAAAATCTTAAATTCATTGAACATTAAAATAATATGAACCCATATATTAAATATTGTAAATTTGTAATCTTTGTATAAAATATTATTTATTATTTTTAATCATATAATTTAATTTAATTTTAAATGTAAATTTAAACATGACCCCATATATTTAAGGCGTGAGCTGGGCCGTTCGATTGGCAAATGCAGCATTGATGCAAATAATTATAATAGAAAATGTGTTGTAGGGATTCATTAACTGGCAGCAATAGGTGGAAGCCAATATCCTCTCTCTGTCACGATATAATGCATTTAGAGGCGTTTCTGGATAAAACCTTTTCACATGTCTCCATAAAAGCTATAACCAGCTTCCGATTGTATTGGGATTTTTTTCCGCTGGAACTCGCTAGAACCAAGCTTCTACACACACACACACACATGAATAATAATATTTTTTTTTTGGTACACATTGTAATAATTATGATAATATAATATGTTTTTATAAAAATGATAATATAATTACTTAAAAATAAAATATATAAATATAAAAAAAAATATTTTCAATAATATTCTGCTTTAAAAATATTTCATAATTTTATTTTATATAAAAATAATTTATATATCATGATATACTAATTAAATTTAAAACAACATTTTACATTTAAAAATTATAATTTTATTTTTATATGTGTATTAAATTGAAGATTATGTAAAAATAATTATTTTTGATATAATTTTCATTAAAAGCAGAATTAAAGGCAAAATATCAAAAGTTTCTGTAATTTGTGGTAAAAAAATAAAAAATTTGATTGGGCATATCTTGCATTGGTACGAAAATGGACACACTTTCTAATAATAGGTAATTATTTTCATAGAAAATTTCTAGATTATATATATATATATATATAATTATTTTTTTTCTTTGAACAAGAATTTATAAGAAGATATAGTAAAAATAAAAGAAGGCGAAAACTCTCAATTCGTGAGACAAGCATGACAACGAAATATAGCTAAGTGATGATCGACTTTGTTGGTTTGTCTATATGTGGTAAAAACTTTGGAAATCATTAAAATTACTTAACAAAGACAGACAATTATTGATAACTCTTGCGAGCATTGTACTAGGCTATATAAATTAAGGATGTAAATGGGTAGGGTAGGGTAGAGTATTAATACGTCTTTCTACGCTCTATCCTAACATAAAATATTCTACCCTTATCCTACCTTATTACCTATTTATTTATCGCGGGTAGGATACGGACATTATTCGATGGGCGTATGGGTACCCGTGAGTAGATGAATTAGCCATTTATATGTTATTTTATATGGGTAAAATTGTTCTGCCCTACCCGTCCTACCCGACCCGACCCTGCCCCCGCCCTAAAAAAATACACATTATTTTTTTAATAAAAATGCACATAATTAACTTTTTCAATAATCACAAATTAAAAAATATAATACTACGAAACATGAACACAAATCAAACATAATATAAAATAATAATAATAATAACATCCAACATACAATCTTAATGTGATACCCATCACTTTATTCAAATTATCCATGAACTAGGACTTCAAGTATTAAAATAATTAATATTATTTTATTATATATAAGATATATTTATATATATAATTATATATATATACGGGCACACAGGTAGGGTATACGGATCGGGTACACGGGTAAAATATTAAATTCATACTCTACCCTTACCCTAACATAATTTGATGGGTACGAGTAATACCCTACCCGTTACCCAAAATTTTATATCATACCCTACTCGATTACCCGTTAACCCGCAAGTAATTACCCTGTAGGTAAAACTAACATCCCTAATATAAATGTATGGTAAATTAAAATATAATTTCGGTATTTGAGGTGCATGTTAGGTTTTACTGGGATGTGTCTCCCATATAAAATCCTCCTATATTTAAATTAATATGGAACTGAAAATATTAAGAACCCTACAATTTTGATATTACCTTATCATAAATTAATTTTGAAATTTATAATAGTGTCGATATGGTTACATATAAATATTGAACTCATGTTATACCATTGTAAATCAAATTAATAAATAAAGTATTAAGTATATAATCGATGTGAGGTTTAAATATGTGATATTATTAAATGGAAGCTGAAAGAAGAATGGGAGCGGTGGTGCTCGAAATGATTTGAAGATATAGCTTCATTTTAGAGGTCTAATACGTACTATTGCAGTTTTCGTTAACAGTGTTCTTTTGATTGTGATTAAAATAATTTTATTTTGTTTTTAGATATATACGATGTTGTTTTGAGACACAATACAACATGTTATGATGTCTCTAGAATAGAAAATCTAGATACCAAATTCAACGATTCAAGGCACTAGTTCAGATTTCCCACAGTACTCTATAGATTGAGTTAATTGTCTAAAACTTGACTATATATCGCACTTTAAATCTCTGATTTACTAGTTAGGTAGGATAGACATGGGCACGATTGTGATTTGAAACCAAAATTGGCGGTTGACTTTTTGGTTGAATCATTGATCGAATTTCGATCAAAATACAGAACTCGTCGGTTCGATTTTGATTTCAGGATAGTCCATTTTGATACCAAACTGGTGATTTCAAGTCTGAAGAATGAAAAAAAATATTGAGAATCAAAACTCAAGAATCCGCCACTTCAAAACCAAAACTTAAATTATCTATATACTGATTTGATTCCAGTTCCACTATTTATAGTTTTAAAAACCGACACTTCAAAAAATAAAACTGAAATCAAAGACTCGGGCCAAGCAGGATGCCACCTTCAACTAATAATAGTTTGATTTATTCGGATTTAAACTCCCTAAAATTTAAAATTATGTTATTTATAAGTCATACTGAAATTACTTTTTCGCCCAAAGTCCCCTCCGTTGCAACTCCTTCATAAAACTAGCATAAAAGTGGCCACATCCCTTCAAACAAATACAAGAAACATTCTTATGTCATACTGTAAGAGCACTTAGCAAAAATAGTTTAGGAATTAATCACAGATTAAGACATTCTACCTGATTCTTTCAAAGCTGACATCAACCCTAATTTTCTTATGATAAAATATCCACAATTCTCAAAGTACAACTCCTAATTACCCTTTTCTCCCAAACAAAGCACATTTGTTTATTATTTTTTAAAAAAATTAATGCTTGTTTGCCGGCAATATGTTATATAGTCAGAGGCAGCATTCTCGACCGTCGGATGAAATCAGACGTGGACAAATCTCTTGGGAGGGAAGAAGATGTGGGCATTAGATCATTAAACAAATACTTAAATCACTTTTGCTTAATTAAATAAGTTATTAATTTTATAATTAGTCGATATTATGGAACAATTCAATGGTGGGGTTTACTTATATTTGTATGATAGTGATCCATCCACGTGATTGAAGCCTGAAGGTGGGAAATCGCCAACCTTATTCTTTTTATTTTTTATTATTATTTTTATTTTTTAAATTGCCTTTTTAATTATTTAATTTTAAATTAAATATGACCAAAGCACCAGGCAAATATTCCACCAAAAAAATGCAGGCTACATATGTGTGCCTGAAAGTAAAAGGTGGTGTCCGAATAGATTATTATGCAGCGTTTTCAGATGCTTATTCTTTTATTACCAGATGATGATGACTTTATTTGTCCAATAGCCGCAAAAGAATATTCTTTTTTTTTTTGGAAATTAATTTAAACCTAATTTAAATAATTAATTGAGGAAGTTCACGAACTATGTTAAATAAGCAAATTAAATTAATTAATGAGGTTAGAGAGTGTAATTTGAGACTTCAAACTTTTGTGGAGGTGTTAATCCTCATGGGGATCACTATTTTCATTGAGTTTTTTTTTTTTTTGGAATAATTTTTGGTAATTTAATTTTTCATACGCCATATTGATCGGTAGCAAGAAAATTTGTTCAAATAATTTAAACAACGTCTTCACATAATATGAGCCAAATTTCTTACAACCGAAACCCTAAATAGAGCTCAACACTTAAATCCTCACTTTACGAGCTACTAATGAAGGTGATAGAGTTGACAATTTGAGATTGGATCGGAGTTGAAGAAATAATCAAATTGCATGTCTATATGATATTCCTAAATTTTAGATAAGAAAATTAATATTTTTCTGTAAATTTTTAATACATCAGCAGTGGATACATAAATACATGCGTACGGTGAGTTAGTGAGCATTACCGATCAACTTTCATGCAATAATTATCAAATACAATAATTGATTAATTTGATATTTTGATCCATTTACATCTGAGATGGATCGGGTGGCCCAAATTATCAAATACAATAATTTACATAAAATTTTGCTTCATAAAAAACCCAGAAATTCATTTTATATAACACATAGAGATATCTACAATAAATAAATAGATATACATATTGATAATATTAAATATACATGCTTGACATTTAAGGCTATGAAATATTACACTCCTCAAACACTATGTGTTATCTTCTATTTCTTTATAATAATAATAATAACAATAACAATAATAATAATAATAATAATTATTATTATTATTATTATTATTACTTTATTATTATTATTATTAGAGAGAGTTCCTTAGAGTTTTACTTTTTTCAAATTGTTTGATTTAAAAATTATGATTTATATAATAATTTAATTTCAAACAATGTAGAGCGATATAATACAATTACCTTATTAGAGTCTTAAAATTAGGGCGATTTTAGGAACTCCTTTATTTTATAGCCTATTATAGTTATATCATCAGGGTTGACTCGACTCTAAGTGGCCGTCAGGTCTACTAGAGTTAAGAACCAACCTTAAGCATTATACTTTTTATTTTATAATTTGTATTTAAAAATATTTTATCCTAATACAATATTCTTTAACAAATCAAATATATGAATATCTTATAACATTTAAATTTGTATTTACTAATTTAATTCAATTCCATTATAATTACACTAGTATACAAATAGATAATACGTTTATTATCATTTTATGATTTTTTTTTTAAATTATTGTAGATGATGAAGACATGAATGATCTTTTTAAATATCAAGATTTATAATATGCTTAGTTGTTTTTGTTAATTCTTGGAAGAGACCATATTTCGTTTTTTAGTCGTTATTAAATGGCTTCGTATTAATAATTGATTCGGCATCTTTGTAACTTAAAGTGCTTAAGTTATTTTTTGTTCGATGATTTTAAATATATTGAGTTGTAATTTTTGTACGTAATTTGACTTTGTTTAATATAAAAAAAATTACGGAGCCCGTCCTAACCCAACCCTAACCCCTAAGGCTGCGTTTACTTCCCTAGTCAGGATTGGACAGGATATGACAGAAATTGGGATTAAACTCGAGATAGGGATAAGTTCGAAATTTTTATCCTATGTTTACTTCGTAGGATAACATTAGGATAGAGAAAAATAATTTTATACTATCCAACGTTTACTTCGTGAGATTGAACATGATAATGCAGAAATTACAAAATTGTCCTTAATACATAATTGAGCAGAAAACATGATTTATATATGAGGATATTTTTGTAATTAAGAATTTGCAAGGGTAAAACTGTCAATTTCCATTTCTTATCCGATGGGATAATTTTTATCCCAGGGGTGGAGGCAGGATAACTATCCGGCCAGTTATCCCGAATTCTGTCATTTATCCCTAGTCGGCAGGATTGATCTGGAAAAATATCCAACCAAGTAAACGCTGGATTACTCTGAACTATTTTATCTAATCCAGATTTATCAGCCAAAGTAAACTGGCCCTTAAGGGTAGAAATTGACCTAAAGTTTCGAAGCTCTTGTAGAACTGGACTTGATCGAGTTTTATTGGTATCACTAGGCCTAGAACAACTTTTCGTTTTTATGATCATAAAATAGAAATCCAACTCGATGAGGTACATACACCATAGTTGCCTTTATATTATGTTGATATAATATTTTTATTTGCACATATAGTTTTATTTATTATTCATATACTTTCTTTTTGAAAAGAAAGTTATATAATTTTTTAAAACTATTCATTATTGGTTTGTGCTGAGGAACGATCCCTTCGCGAGGTTCCATTATTGTACTTGGGCCCAAATCTTAGTAGTTATGGACTGAATATTTATTGGGCCTCATATTTACAGGCCACAATTTATTATTGTTGCGCTAGACAAGGCCCAACTCTGAATTTCAAGATCAACAGCGATTAAATTTTCCCCCAGTAATCAAATTCAGTATTTTTCTCCTAAAATAATCTAATTCAAATATACAAATAATAATACTAATAATAATAATATATATATATATAAAGAAAAAAAGTACATAAATAACAAATTACATCGAAACGGCCTAGCTACACCAGTATCATCCAATAAACGCAAGCCACGTAGTTCGAATACGCGTTTGACCCAATCACAAGAAGTGGATTGACGCGGCCATAGTAAAACGTTCTGAATTGTCATTCCTATAAATACCTGTAAAAACTAAAATCTTTAATTTAATTGGAGAAAAATCCGGAGAGAGAGAAACCAAAAGAAAAAAAAAGGTTAAAAAATAAAGAGATCGGTGTCTGATTACCTCGCCGGAGCTGAATAGCCTGTAATTTTGGCTGAATCTTCTGTTCGAAGTTTTACCGGCTAACCGATCGCGCTGTAACAATGGTAAAATCTTCTCTTTTTCCTTGTTTTTATGTTTCCTGCTTTGCTATTGTGTGTGTTTTCATGATTTGTCGATGCCTTAATTAATTCGTCATTATTCAATGCAGAACAAATGCTTTCCGAAGTATTTTATTTTTTCTATCGGTATTTTCAGTTTGTTCTTATGATCTATGGATGCTTTAATTAAAATTTTGAACCCTAAATAGAGAGTATGTGGAGCCCGATAGTAATGCCATTTTTCGTCAACTATTAGATGGATTTGAAGATTCTTGGTTAGTTATGCTGGGGAAGATGAGTAACAGTTTAAGACATGCTCACATGATTATTTGTTCAAATTAGAAACCTTTTTGGAATTCGGAAAATTATAATGTGCTAAATTGCATAAGCCTATCCTCGCATAGATCTTGTTAAACAACTTAGCATGATGATTGCTATGTCATCTTTTAGTAGAAAGAGGACACTTTATTTTATTTTATTTTATTTTTCCTTTGATTGGTTAGAATAATTTATAGGAATTTCACAGAAAATGGCTGGTGTTGTTGCTAGCTCAATGAAGAAATGTTGTTTCCTACATTGTTGATGAATGATTTTTTTTTTTTTTATTAGAATTGGTAGCCTGCTATCTCTCTTCTAAAAAACGAAGGAATAGTATGTTTATTTGTAAAATTAATCTAAGTACATAACTCACATTGTGGTCTAAGTTTCATGATAGATGTATATGTATTCTGTTACATTATTGTATATTTTTTCTATCTTTATACAGACAACTTCAAGGAGGCTTGCTGATAGGAAGGTGGAGAGGTTTGAGAAGAATATCACCAAGCGAGGTGCTGTCCCTGAGACCAGCACAAAGAAGGGAAATGACTACCCTGTTGGCCCTATCTTGCTTGGGTTTATCATTTTTGTTGTCATAGGATCATGTAAGGAATCCTATCCCTCTATTCCTTTTTCTATTTATTATGTCACCATCGCATGTGTTGGTTCAGCTTTATTCATACATGGATATTGCTGACAATTTTCGATAAATTGAACTCCCATGTTATGTTTATTGTTGTTGAAGTGAGATCTTGCGACTTCTTCCTAACAAAATATATAGAAATTTGATTATGGCTATTGAAAGATAATTATGTAATCAGCTTTGCAGTCCCATTTTGTTAATTTTGCCTCAAAGATCTTAGAAGCATTTGACTATGACTTGCTTGGGTTGTGAGTTGTATTTTACGCACTTTGTGTTTAGATTCTAGCTCATTATTATAAGCTGAAATAGTTGATGTCAAATACTCAATGAAGGCAAGAGTGACTTGTGAGCTACAATGGCTAACACCCATATTCTTGCCTAACCCAAAAACCTTCTTAAGCATTTTATTCCGTGTTGTGTATATACGGTAGCAAACTACAAGTTATTCAAAAGCAGTACTGTGGTTTATAACAAATTTGGCTTCTAGCATTATAAGTCTGTTACTCTGTGATTGAAGCATGTTACACATTGAACCACTGAACCACACATTCAGCACCAAATTCTTCTTCTCAAATGCATGCTCTTCATTATCTCCAGCTTTATCAAGTAAGCTTAAGGACGCATTGCACAAAAAGATTGTTTTTCTTTTCTTTGGTATATTACACGTTTTATGTTGCTCTTGTCACATTCTTTTTTGCGGGTCATTTAGTAAAATGTTGTTAATGTTTTCTTATTTTCTTCCTCAGCGCTCTTCCAGATAATCAGGACTGCAACAAGTGGAGGGATGGCTTGACCACACATGTGCGTATCCTTTGTTTGGAGGCGGCCGGTTGTTTTGAACAGTTTGTTTGTTGTTATTAACCTTCTGTAAAAGAACATACAGTGCAATCAATCATGTCCTGGATTCTCCTTAATCTTACACAATAAAGTTCTCTTCTCCAGTTTGCTCTTTGGACATAAAATTTATAACGTGAATTCTATTAGAAATGTAGGTCTTGGGGATATATGAGCTTTATTGTCGTCATATTTTCTTGACGGCTTTGAGTTTTTCTTGCAAGACAGTTGGGACTTGGGAGGAATGTGTTTCCCTTGAATGCTTAAATTAGTTTTGATCGATCAACTAAAAGTGGGCATATTAAAAAAAATTCAGCACTTTGGTGCCCGTATTTTGAGAGAAAATTGTAAAATTCGTTGCGTAAATTTTGAGCGATTCAAAATTTATTTTGTATTTTTTTACTTTTATAATTTTGTCATTTGTTTTTCTAATTATGGGGATTTTGTTCTATTTCACAAAGGAGTGGAAATGGCCTAAGCATGCATCTTTGTATCTTTTAGTGATTTTAGTTTGATTGAGTTTGAAACTGGTGGAACTGGTTGGTGAATTATGTGGTCGAGAAATTTATTTTTCAGGTAAAATAAAATAAATTTTTTATAATTTAAAAGTTAAAAATGATAACAATTTTATCATTAAAAATATATAGGATAAATATTAGAATATGCTCAAAAGTGAAGGACCATATTTTGTCATTTTCCCAGAATGTTTATAGTAAGAGAAAGAAACAAAACAAAAAACAAACCCTGCACCTTAAGAAACAAATAGATCCTACAACTATGAGTTGAGCAGAGAAAGCCCAAACCAACAAATGGGCCGAAAAGAAACCACGGGGGCCCATTATCCCTCTCACTTCCTCTCCACCCTCTTATCTGAACATGAAGCAAAAAACTATTCCGTATTTTGGGACGGACGGAGTATGAAATAGAGAACAATTAATGAAGTATGAAGCAGTCGATCATTTATATATTGGGCCCGACCCAATAAAATTATTACTGTAATTTATGGGCCCATCAAAATAGACCATATAATCATTTAGCAATTGGGCTACTAATCTATCTGTGGGCCAATAGTGACTCAACAGTGGGCTGGGTACAGTAACACGCCTGGCAGTAGTAATAAGTATGGTGGTGATATGTAAATGCATCTTAGTTGAAGTTGTTGGATGATTTTGACTTAACAACATTATAAGTGGTAAATGTGCCACCCATATTAATTAATGTGTATCCTGTCCTGTACCTTAACATTTAATTTACTAAAAGGTAAAAATAAAAAGTAAATAACATTATAATATAAAACAAATTACTATTCCAGCAACTTCATCTTAAAAAATAACAAAAACAAATCGATTTTTCACACGGTTAATAATAATAATAATAATAATAATAATAATAATAAAATCATATTTAATTGAGCGCAGAGAATGAAAAATGGATCCTCTATATTTTCTTCTGTCAATTTTTTGATTGGGCTGTCGTTACGCCATGCCCGCCACATTTTGGAGTTGAACATAAATTTGTGCCATTTTTCAATTATTTTCCTTCCTTCTTGTTATTGATATGAGAAACAAAGAGTTTTTTTTTTTTTTTTTGAATTTCTAGGTAGAGAAGAGAGGAATTGCAGAGAAATTTATGGTAGATAGAGAAATTACAGAGAGAAAAATATTTGGAATTTTATTCTAGGAAAGCAGAGAATTACGGAGGTTTAGACAATTAAGTTGGGATATTGATTTATTTACTGTTTTTTTTAGTGAGAAGTGTATAAGAAGTAAACATGGGATATATTCAGTAAAAAATGAGAATTATTAATTTTTAATGGGGTATATTTAAACTTTGGGGTATGTTTAGAGATTTTAGAGGTATAAATAGCAAAGACCCAATAGTAAAATAATACCATCCCAAAAAAAGAAACTTTACTCAACAAATTAGAAGCGACTTTGCATTAGAAATTATTTAACTACTTGAACATAATGGCTAATATTGTTCAAATAATGGGGATATAATATATTTTTAATAGTCAAATAAACCCCTACTAACATCGTAATATCTAAAAGATTCGAACATGGCAAGAGTTCTGATTCAAGATCGAAATAGATATTTCGAACGGTGGATTAATGGTTCAGTTCAACCGTTGATCCCATTTCAATTCCGAACCAGGAACAAAATAAAAAATGACTGGTTCAGCTTCGGTTTAAGTATCCAGCAATTCCAAATTATTAATTTCAGTTACAAAACTGTCGATTTTGATTCTAAATTAAAAATTTTATGTGTAAAAATAAAATACAACCGAAAACCAAAATTATAGAACTGTCCATATCATAACAAAAATCAAAACTGAAGGAACCGCTATGTCTACAAGACAGTTCCTCAACATTACCATTGTCTGTGAAAATTGAATGACATAGTTAAATAAATTGTGTGTGTGTGTTTATATATATATATATATATATATATATGAATTGTCATTCTTGGTGGGCCTCATTACTTAAAGCATCCATGGAGATTTGAGAAGAGGTGAAAGTACATCTGGAAAACAGGAACAGGAGTGGTTACCCCTCCCTCACGTGGTGGCCATAATTAAATTATGAGAATGGGATCTCTCTCTCTCTCTAATAACGTTTGACTGTGGAGTTGCCTTGCGTGGTGCCAACCTTAAAAAACACAAAATTAATGTAGTATTCTGGTATCTAATTGTTTGCAGCAACAGTTGTTAGTTGGGTGTCAGAAATAACAGCAGCACTTGGACCTCATTTCTTTTTTCTTAATTTATTATTTAATTGTAGAATCAAGCTTCCAAGTAAGTGGTCCACCTCTTTATTTGCTTAATTATTTATCAAGTTGTGTGCTTAATGGGTCAAAATCATTTTTTAAAAACCACTTAGTTAATAATTAGAACAAAATACAGAGGCTTAGGGATTTTGGTAGAATATTAATCCTTTGAACATGTATATTATACTCAATAAACTTCAATTGCTGAGTAGTCAAAATTATTTGAGATGAGTGACTCTTATGTGTTTCAGTTGCATAAATTTAGATATGTATACCTATATCAATTTGATCCAAATCGATGTCATACACACATGAACATGTCCTTTAGACGAAGCTCCACACACAGAAAAATATTATTTTTTCGTAATGTTATAATATTATTTTGTGTATTATAATAAGAATTACATCTCAGTACCTTGAAAATAAAACACTACAAATTTTAGAAATTCATTTATAGATACAATTATTTTAGAAACTATGAATTACAGTTTTTTTTTTAATTTATAAAATTCATTTTTTTCTAAAATTATCGTAACATATTTCTAGAAAATTGAAAAAATAAAGTTTTATAAATTAGTTTACAGACACGATGCTCTGTGTATTTTACGAGTTACATTACAGTTTCTTAAAATTAATAAATATATATAACTGAATAAGGGGATTATTAAATTTTTTGTATATTTTAAAAGGGGGCTTAAATTATATAACTACTAAAAATTTATATTTAAAAAAATTAATTTAAAGATAGATTTATGGTGTTTTGATCATAGTGGAAGAGATTAGAGGGGTACATAAACCACTTGTCTTCTTCAAAATTTTACTTCAAATTTAGTTTATGCTCCATCTACTATAACAATATATATATATATATATATATATATATATTATTTAATATTAAATCTTACAACGAATGCATTTTAAAAGGGCTTATAGAAAATTTTGTTAGATTACAAAGCTTAAGAAACTTATATTTTTATGCAATGAAAATAATATAAAGTTGTTTTCTTATGATAACAATTTTCGTGTTTGTTTGAGTGAGTGAATGAATGTAACATTAACTAAATCAACACAATATATTTTATAGTGGTTCGATGGTGGGATACTTTTTTTACGTGAACTTGACTACTCTCTTCTGAAAGAAATACACCATAATTTGTTAGAATTTTACACACAAAGTCACCGAACATAATTCTATGCGTTATATTATACTTAAGTCTTAACCTTTTTTTCCCTCAAACTATCCTAATATTCCCTCAAAAGATTATCTAGTTACACAATTCACACAAAACTCTAAATTCTTGTTGAATCTCATATACACACAATATACCTCTTAACCTGACCTTGAAAGATAGGTTATGATTTTCTTCAGCTTAGAAAACAACATCTAAATGTGTAAGCACAAAGCTTGAACATGAGTTGCTTAGAGGGAGAATGAAGATTTTGATTTTCTCAATGAGAGCTTCTTGCTTTAACTATTTGATTTTTCGATTCTTAGTTCTTGAGGAATTAGTCCTTTTTTTGTGTTCTTCATTCTTTTATAAAGTTAAGACTCTAACAATTGATAGTTTGGCTAAATCTTTATAACTAATGTTGGTACGATCTCCACCGCTTACATTAAGTGTTTATCATAGTGCTTTTGTATTTTTACATGAGACATGTTGAATTCATACGGGTGGGAATGAATTGTGTCTTGTTTGTATTGATATGATTTGAATATGTAACCGTTGTCAGCTATGCCGTAGACTAATCTTCTTGTAGTAATTGACTTTGTTAAATTGTTAACTATAAGTCTTTTTGTTCTCACTATCGAAATCCTTCCTTACAGTGTTGTGACCAATCCAACAAACCTTCTGGACATTCATTATTTGATATGCCACCAAAATTTGAATATCGTTTTTTAATATGATATATATATATATATATTATAATTCTTCAATGGTATCTTTACTTGTCAACTAATGTTAATATTGAGATGAAATCAAATATTTTTCAAAAACAAATTGAGCAAAAAAAATATGTATTTTGTAAATTTCTTTCATAACAATAGTGGCGTATAGAATTGAAGGACATTAAACTATGGTTTGGTAGTTTGGCATGAAATCGTGGTCCCTTAATTCTTATTGGCCGCTTTGAAATTGTTTTTCAACTCTTCAATCTTATTACCTCTTAGTCAACTACTCTAACCAAACCTTAATTACATCAATTTCGTTGACTATCCAAATGTTCCTAAACTTAATCTCGTTGCAGCTGCAAAATATCTAATAAAATGTCTTTTTTTTTCTTCTTTTAAATGTTTGATATTTCGTCCGTACAATACAAAAGATACATTATATCTTATTATATTAATATTAAATAAAATCATGTATTAGTACCAAGAATTCGAGACAGAGAGCAACTACAAGAGTGCCGGGAGGCCGAAAGCCAAGATCCAGAACAGGCTACAAGCTGATAATCAACCCTTCCACTCATGCAACCCCTTTCTGAGCGAATTTACAAGAAATAATAGAGTGACACGTGTCGTAAGCCTATTGCATGATTTTTAGTGAATTAAAAATTCCCTGTCAGTTATTTTTAATTCAAGTTTTAGTATGAAAGTGGTGATAATTAACAATTATCCTAACACAGCGACCTACAATTTATAATATATTTAATAAAATAAAATAATATATATTTAATAAAAATATGTAAAAAATTACTCATATAAATTAATTTATTATTATATGTTTTAAGATATTGTTCATATACTAATCACACAAGGATAAATATGGAGTATTAGGAGTAGTCTATTAGATTAACTTAGACATTGAATTTTGGTATTATTTGGTGGCCACTACTATATGGCAGGGCAGGTGTGACCACTTCAAACTCAGAAACATAATTTTTTGCACAAACTTAGGCCCACTACTTAGTGAAATTTTGCAGGCATTATTTAAATATCGAGTCAGTAAACAAGATTAAAATATATAATTTTTTTATTAAAATAATTTTTATATATAATAAAATCATTAATAAATACATAATATCTATTAACAAAATTAAAATATAAGATAAAATATATAATAGAATAACAATTTCGAACTAGCCAACTTTGAGCCATTAAGGTTCAAACAAATTTCTTTTAATTTTATTTTCAAAATTTGAGCACTTAGGCCACCGAGGAAATTGCAAAATTAGTCCTATAACTATAGAATGTTTGTAATTTTAGTCATGTTTTAATGTAAATTCGTAAATTTATTTCTATTTTTTATGGAAATTGAATTTTTTTCTTAGAATTTGACGTATGCATTTCAAGTGCCTTTTTCAGGTGAAACTTTTCTAACGTGCCTTTTAAATTTCTACACAACCTGCAAGAAAAAAAAAAAAGCCATGCAAGCGAAGAATATGCGACATAAACAAAGTCACGTAAAATTGTGTGAAAATTTTTTTTAATTTTTTTTCTTCAAATTGTGTGAAAATTTAAAAGTCACATAAAAAAAGTTTTCTAAAAAGAAAAAGCATTTAAGACGGACATGTCAAATTCTGACAAATTTTTTAATTTATTTTTCAATATTAGAACTAAATTCACAAAATTAAAAATGTTATGGAATATAATTTCAAATTTACATTTGAACATAACTATAATTGTGATGTTCTATAATTTTGTGACTAATTTTATAATTTACTCTGTGCCCAAATTTTAATCTGAACCATGGCAATTCAAGTTTTCCAAACTTTTTTATTTATTTATTTTTCGTTATTAATACTCGTTTATTATTATTATTATTATTATTATTATTATTATTATATTTATATATATTTAACATGCTGGGTGCGTTAATGGTTAGCTTTATAATTTATATTGAAAATTAGCCAAACAATTTACCAGGGTTTCCATAGTAGATTGTTATTCTGATGAGATGGCTTTCTAGAAAAATCTAAAAATCAATCACTATAGAGTTTTTATGAGTATAGGTGGGTCTTAGATATTATTAAATCCACCACCTACCAACAACATATTTGAGGTTTTTTTATTTTATAAACCACATTACGTTTATTTTATATGTTTATATTAATATTTTTTGTGGTTTAAAAATATTTATATTTGATTTGAAATTTGCATTTAATTTTACTATTTGTTGTGGACATATGTTAAAATCATAACATTTAATGAAATGATTTTTTCAACAATTTTAAAAATCTAGTTAAATTAGAGTTTCAGCTTTTGATTTAGTTTATATTTTTCATTTTAAATAAAATTTTAATTTCGATAATCTTCAATGCTCCCATTTTGTTTTTTTATGAAATATATTCAATTTAATAACTTTTATTTTAATACTCTTAATGCACATATAAAAGTGAAACATCAAATTTAAAGTGTGAATTATCTTTTGGTATGATAGGATTATTTATATTAGATTAATATATATTTTTTTATCTTAAACTATTTGTGATGAATTATATATTTAATTAGATAAACTTTTTAGGAGATATAATAATATAATATTGTTTTGAAAGATCCAACATAAAACTATTTATTAGATATATTAGTTTGGAAGGGTTGTTTTAAAAATAGATCGTTATTAAATTTATTTTATTTATTTTTATCCTAATATTCTTTTGGGATTGGATTATTTCTAAAGATATATTAAATCAATAAATATCCTTTTAACAATTTATAAATAATAATTTTGCGTTCCCATTTTTTATCTTGATACTTTTTTTATGGATTGAATTACTTATTTTCGATATATAAGTATATGTAAGAAACTAAAATTAAATCCATTGAATTTAGCCTATAAATATAAAAGTTTATAAAATAAAATTAAAAAAATCTATTTACAACTATCCAATTTATTTTGCTTCATACTTTTATATAATTTTTTTGTGAAATTTAGTTAAATGACACTTTTTATAATTTTATAAATTCTTTAGCATATTTTTTATTTTACAAGTTTATTAATATTTTTTAGACATTTTTTGCTCTTTTTATTGATTTTTACGATTGTCTTCCTTTCTATCACATATATAGCTTTTTGTGTTACCTGAGATGAATTGAATTTCAAATCGACCAGTTTAAAAATTTTAGAATTTTAATTAGAATATCTTAAAATTAAAAATCAAGACACAAAGGTGACACATAACTTTTTCTGTCTAAGCTAACAAAATTTTGAATTTTGTATCATTTCTGACTTGATCGGCAAGAAAGTAAAAAATAAGATAAATTAAAAAGTCAATCAAAATAAAAATATGAAAAATAAAAAAAGTAAAATAAAAATATGTAAGAATTTAAAAAAAATAGAAAAAGTGTTATTTTAATTTTTATGTCTAATTTTCATTTTACTCATATATTAGAGAAGAAAAAGGGTGAAACAACTAATAAGAAAAAAGACAAAATACTTGCTAGTAAAACTCCTTTCCTTAGAAAAAGAAAAAAAGAAAAGAAAAAGATAATATGTAAAAGATACCGAGTCGACTCGGAGGGGGACGATCCACTCACACAGATCCACTTGGTTTCAGCCATGTGTCAGCGGCCAACTTTGTTAAAGCCAACCATTGGGCCATTACACCATCATCCCATCTCCACCGTCCACATATTCCATCACTCTTTCCACCGTAAATCTATGTCGCCCCCACAACTACTGCTGTGGACGCTCACACATTATCATTACCCCAACAAAAGTTGCCACTAGCTTCTAAAATTTAAATGGAATAAATATATCCAACTCCATCATGTCTCAGCAGCCGACTCGAGCCGACTAATCACGCTTGGTAAGCTGTAAATAAACTTAAATTAATTAACTTTTTTGCATATATTTTTAATAAAACTAATTAAAAAAAGCCACAGATAATTTGCATTTCATTATTTTTGCTACAAAAATTAATTTGAAGAAAGTTCTAGAAGCAGTGGTCTACTTTCACTAGAATCGAGCTCAGCATTCTCTTATAATATTAGATTTTAAACCAGCTTTAATTGAATTAAAATTAAGATGTAAATAGTGTTAATAGAGTTTGAGATGTAAACCTCGGTCCCACAGCCGTATCCTGGACCCTCCCACACCCTATCACTCCACTCCGCGGGTCTGTCAGGGAACACCATTACTATGATTTGCTTGGTTTAACCTTCTCACTTTCTTCAAATAGTAAAAACAAACACACCGTCTACTTTTCTTTTCCCCCATTTTTACTTTCTCTCTCTTCTTTCACTGGGTAAGCAGCTGGCCTTTCATTTTCACAGATTTTATTTTTCCATTCCAATTCACTGTTTGTGTGTTACCTTTTATCTTCGTTTTTAATTATATGCGGCTGATTGGCCGGCTCTCAGCTGCTAATCCCTGCAATGATTGATTGGGTGGTGTAACTGCGATGGGAAAATTGATTTGTTTATTTTATTTTATTTACTTGCTATTTTTGGATAGACCGCAGAGGAATTTTCTGTAACTTCCCAAAGTGTGCGAAATCTGGCAAAGAATTTCAGCTTTGGAAATTGGGGAAGAAAGATGCCTTTTCTTATTACCTCTTCTGCCCGTGCTCGTCTTTTATCTTTAATTTTAGTATTGTTTTTGTGGATTTTGGGCAAGGAAACTATTTTCTGTGCAGTAGGAAAAGTTTTTCTTCTCCTTTCGGTTGCTGATTCCAATAAAAAAACCCTAGATGGGGGACCATAACTGCCCCATTCAACCACCATATTTTTTTCAATTATTAAATGCTATCGAGAAAAAATAATGAATTGCTTTCAGATCGTATGAGCATTTGGAAGAATGAAACATATATATATATATATATATATTGTGGGATTGCAGTATTTTTTCTACATTTTGCAATTTTGGTGTTCTTTTGTGTGTGTTTGGGGAGTGGGGTAGGTGGGGAAAAGGCATCGAAAGCGATTTTTAGACGTTTCTGTTTTTTTAATTTATAATTTTTTTTCCTCTGCAACAAATTTCACCATATTTACAATATACTTAATTTTTATCTTTTTGGTTTTTTGGACTAACACCCAACAGTTTTCTATAGTGGGTCTTTAATCAATCATGCTCATACATTTGCTTTCTTCTTATAGGAAAGAGATTAAAAAACTAAGATGAATGAGAAAAAAAGAATAGCAATAATAAGAGAGAGAAAGGAAGAATTCTCCATATAGTTGAACTGAGGAGTTGCTTTATTGTAGGGAGTTAAATAGTCGGCTGTAAGTAGTTATATCCTTTTTTACATTTCTGATCTGGTGCGCTACACTTGACAGGAGACAGCAAGTATAGTTTCTTCTCTCCTTCTTCTACCTTTTTTTCCTTTTATTTTCCCCGAAAAATAAGAAATATTCTGCTTTAAATGATGGTTGATTGTTATATTTGGTTTATTTGTTAATTTCTTGGATTCTTGGAAGTCACGGTTGGAATTTTGAACAAAAAGGATTTACTATTTTCAAACTTCGGAGTGAAGTTTTAGTGACTTGGTTTTTGTTAGTTCACTTGCTTTGAATCGTGAATTTGAATTTGATCTTAGAAGAAAGTATATATTCTTCTCTTAGCTATTTCGTCAGTTTCTTGAAGCAGAGGATTGTAACTTCTTGAAGTGTTTTGGCTAGACATGCTATATATATATATATATGTGTGTGTGTGTGTGTGTGTGTATTTACTTCATTTGTTTTTTTTGCCTTTTCCTCATGTTTTTGAGTGGTCTTGATTCATAATTTACAGATCCAGTGTGCCCCTCTTATGATGCACCCTATCCACCAGCTCAATCAAGCAGTTTAATGAGCCACTTTAGGGAAATGGAGTGGTACACAAAGTGGGATTGGGATAACTATGTTGGTTTTGGCTCAAAAGCAATCGAAAGCCCGAAGAAGCTGCAATTAGCAGACTGGATGATAGTTGATGATGGAGAAATCCACTGTGGGTCCTACAATCTTTCCGGTGGCTCCTCAGCCAAGAGTTCGATATCAGCTTCTACCGACTCCTCTGCCAAATACGTGATGCGAACCCCCAACTTCAGATTCGAGGGCAGCACGAAAGTGGAAGCCAAAGGGATGGACGGAACTTCCAATGCTTCTGTTGGCTCTGCAGAAGCATTGCTTGGTTTGAAGCTTGGAAAGAGGACATATTTTGAGAACAGCAATGGAGGAACTGTGAAAAGCACATCCTTCTCTGAGAAGCCTGCTGCTACTCCAGCTACCACTAACACCACGCCGAAGAAAACGAAGTCATCTGCCCAAAATGCCCCTGTATGCTGTCAAGTAGAGGGATGCAACATTGATCTTTCACTGGCTAAAGAGTATCACAGAAAGCATAGAGTTTGTGATGGCCACTCGAAATGCCCCAGGGTTGTTGTTGGAGGTCGTGAGCGTCGGTTTTGCCAACAGTGCAGCCGGTAACATTCTACGAATGAGAAACATACTTATTATACAACAATAGATATTACCAAAGATTTTCATTTATCTATCTTTGTTTTTTTGTGTGAAGGTTCCATAGTTTGTCGGAATTTGATGAGAAGAAGCGTAGTTGCCGGAGAAGACTTTCTGATCATAATGCACGTCGCCGCAAGCCACAGCAGGAAACGATCCAGTTTGATTCGAGCAGGCTCTCGACTCCATTTTATGGTATTGGATCTTAGCACTAAGCCACTAACAGTTGTCTTTGCCAATTGCCTAGATCTATTTCTGTTGGAAAACTTGAAATTGAACTGGCTCAAAACAAGGCAATATAATCACTCATATTTTTAATTAAGTTCTGATGCTCAAATTAAGCCAGAAAATAGTTAGTACGAAAACCACTTTGTGTGTGTGTGTGTGTGTAAAATGCTCAAGAAAGATTTTATGTAGATTAAGCTTGCTTATCTTCTTGCCGTTGTAAGTTCAACCTCATTTATTTCAGTCCTTGATGCCTGTTGTGCTGTCCTCATAATTCAATAAAATCAAATAATTTTAGAGTAAATTACATTTACCTCCTTCGAGGTTTTGGTCAATTTCCTAACAAAACCCAAGTTTTTTGTAGAAATTACAAGCAGCCAACGGTTAATTTTTCAAGATACCACTCCCTTGAGACCTCAAAGATGATAAAAGGGTGAAATAAATGAG
Organism: Caryopteris x clandonensis; assembly: GCA_028749325.2. NCBI lineage: Eukaryota > Viridiplantae > Streptophyta > Magnoliopsida > Lamiales > Lamiaceae > Caryopteris > Caryopteris x clandonensis. The sequence continues at coordinate 2,442,383 of JAPYKT020000019.1, read as the reverse complement.
TTCAGACTAAAATACCCATAAACGACTCTAAATAATTTTTAATTGATAAAATGTAGTCAAAGCACCCAATTTCCACCCTTTCCAGTGCTAAGGTGATCGCTGTAGCTTGTTTGTTGAAACATTGAGTTTTTTGTTTGTTTGTTTTTTCTTTGTCAAGGGGATTATTTGTAATTTCTATGAACTTTAGGATTTGTTTGGTTATTTTGACCAAAACTCAAGGGAGTAGATATAATCATATAAATATAATTCACCTACAGTATTAAGATTCCCAGAGAGAGAGAGAGAGAGACATTTCAAAGAGTGCACATGGTTCCAGAATCATGTTCCTTGCATTTTCTGTTGAGAATCTAGTCTAACCTGATCTAATACTGGCAATATTTGATAGAGTTTTCTGTTAAATAATGTACAGGAGGAAACCAACAGATGAGTTTTCGGTTAAATAGTTCTCCACTTGTCCACTCTGGAACCCCTGCTTGGAATAGTGCATGCAGCTCTAAATTCACTCTAACCAAAGAGTATTCCTCAAAATCAAATGGAGATGGAGGTACTGATAAACAGATTCATATGCCAGGAGTCAAGACGCCACAAGCCATCATCAATATGCAAAATGCAGCCAATGGACTCTTGGTATCCAAGAATTCCACATCATTGGTCTCGGATCCAGGTTAGATTACTTAGTTTGTCGAATATGTTACTATGAAAACAAAATTTAAACAACCTATTAGTTAGCTCTACCTGCAATATTCTGCTGAAGTTCTGGGATAATCAGTCAAGAGTAAGCTGCGAGGTTGTATTTCAAATCCACCATAATTCCTCAAGAAGAATACAACCTTTTATATCAACTAAACAACCACCATTGAATTTGACACTATCTCATATACTTCAATCAATACACACCCACAAGGTATCTTGAGTGCATTCGTGGAATTGTATGTTCACACTTTCCTAATTTGTGTATTAGGAAGCTTATGTAACTAAACTTGATAATAAACTCAGGAGTAGGATATATCTACAATCTCATGTCACAGATCAATGCCTCGAAGTTGAAAAGGAACTTCTTGTGATTAAATGCTCTGAACTAGGTAATTTTTTGTCATATTATTCCAGGTTCCAAAGGATCCATGATCTCTCCCCTAGATGCAGCACCGGAATATCGTCGTGCTCTCTCTCTTCTGTCAAACAATTCCTGGGATTCATGTGAACCAGAGTCCATCCCATTGCACCATCAAATGCAAGAAAATGATTCCAATATCATGCAGCCCATGATTCATGCAATTCCAGAAGGGGTGCCTCTATCTTCTCCCGAGTTATGGCTCAGCGGACAGCACTCTACGCATCCCCACATTGCATCGTTGGCCACAAACAGTAACTTTCAGGAAATCCAGCTTTTCAAAACACCCTATGATGCTGACTTCTATTCCAATATCTTGAATTGACTGCTCTTATCGACTCTGTTTTGTGTCCTTGGCCCTCTCCTTGATCTCCTTTTAAGGTTAGTAATTTTGATTTTTCTCAGCGTTTCAATCATTGACTATTGATTCAATTGAATTTTGGAAGCTATAGATTGCCTCGATGTTTGGGGAATGATCAAATGTCCACTGTGCTGTATTCAAGGTCACATATTACGAGAGTTAATTTTCTTATCTAAGAGATGCATCAGAAACAGACGCACAGTGGGTATTTGATCATTTCTGGTGCCGCTTAGGTAGTGGGTTTTCATTGTTGACATCATTATGTCAAATGGCAGGTAGTCCAGAGGGCTCCGTTTGGGATAACAGTTTTTCCTGCGCTTCAATTGGCTGTTAGAACGATTTATAATTTGACCCCTTTTGAATGATTTGATTAGTGATATATTTTGATATTGTAATCATTGATCTGATCAAATTTTCCAGGCGTGAAAGACAGGCTCCTTGTATCTTTGAATATAATTATCAAATGTCGCCTATTTGGGTACTAAAGTGTGATTTGTGTAGTTCAGTTACACATGATTTGGTTGGTAGTATCTAATTTTGTAATTATTATGGCAACATTAGAGATTCGGTAATTCAATCAACTAAGATGTGGACAATTTACGCTGATACATCACATCCTGTCCGGAACATCAATGAAATAATTGATGTGCCAGGCCCTTCCCCTTGGTCCACATTCACAACAGTTGTCCAACCATTCGAGCATAATCATAATAATTTGCAACTTGGATAACCTGCTCATGATCTTGGTGAATATCAATTGTTCGCGCTTTCTCTCTCTCTCCACTCAACACTCGTGTCATATCTGGTTGGCTACAGGAGATGGACGTTTTGAGGGAAAATCCAAGTAGTCATTACAGATTAGATTTTTGGGGGGTAATTGAACGGTCCATCAAGCCCTAAAGTAATTGAACACCGATTGTCCCATCCACACACTTATACATTTCATTTTTAGACTTCGTGCGGAAAACATATAGAAGGACGCATAATAGAAGCAACATACCAGCGGAGCATATTGTACATATGTAATATCATAAATGCAATACTCCCCTCATCTGCCAAAAATAAAAATAAAAAAATAAAAAAGAAACAGAGAAAAGGTAGGATTGATTTTTATTTTTTGTTCCAAAAAGAAATTCTTTTTTAAAAGTTAAAAGTCTTGTATTATTAATTAAATACTTTAAACTTTTTTATTTCACAAATAATTTATATGTGACAAAATAAGTCAAATAAACAGATTAAAAAGGTTGCATGCGTGCAACTATATAATTTTTAAGGCGTACCATAATCGATTGACCCAAAAATAAAAAAATTACACTATAAAAGACATAACTCTTTATTTTATTTTTTGGGAATGACGGTGTAATTACTAATATTCGTTTAAAATTAACAAAATGAGTACTAATTGATATTCTTTAAACAAGTAATTATAAATTACAATGTATAAAATATAATAAACTTATATATGCATATGGGGGGATCAAGTCAGGTTAACAGACAAGAACCCTAGTCCATCGCACAATGTGGACGGGTATCCCCCACCGAAATGGCGTGGGCTAACCCTCCTTCAAAGTTCGCACATTACTTTGGGCTAGAATGTAGTTCTTGGGATTGATTTGGGCCAAATAATCTGAGATCTCTAGCTGGTTAAGACAACCACACCAACTAGCAGAGAACCAAGTCGATCTTCTGATAGAACCGTCGCCCACGCTTCCATTACCCAAGACGGATTGAAATAGCACTTATTTTATAGTGGAAAAAGATCATAAAAGATATCTAATCTTTTGTAACTCCTATGTAGGGTCATTCCTTTCTTCTACCTTACCTAAGTGGGAAGTCCATCATACACTTGGTGATATGAGTAATGATTTAGATGAGAAAATGGTACATCGGTTAAAAATCCCCTAATCACATCTTTTTGTTTTTTGGCCTAATGCAAACGCTCATCCCAACCCTACTTACTTATAAAATAACCTCCTAAATTTTCCAGCCCAAATTTCGCTATTAATATGCTAATATTTTGCTAGCTAATTGATCCATCTGGTTTAATGCTAATAAGCTGAAGGAATGCAAAAACATCCAAAAGCGTATTATACTCTGCTACTTCCAACTACCTTTCCAACTGACTGTTTCATTTCAGCAACAAACACAAACAAGTGCGCTGAATTTTAATCTTAAGAAAAAAGCAAATTAACAAGTATGGCAAACCTGCACTGCAGATTAAAGAGACGGTGAGAGCATGTCCAAAAGCAATGCATGCCCCCTGACTTTCAACAAATTCTGTAGAAGTCATCTTTGCTTATATTGAAATACTTGGAACCCCAAGAGAAAGAACATAAAATAGAACTTCAACTTTGCAAGTATTTATAAGTTTTTGAAGCCAAAAAAAAAAAAAAAAGAAGCAAAATTTGCCAAGAAAGGGAGAGCATACATATAGAAACTAGAAAGAAACCTTTATGCTGTCGAGATTTATTTATGGGGTACGCAAAAACTACTCGACATCATCACGGAGTTGACCTCATATGCCATTGGCTCATCAACAAAATTGTGATCCCAAAATTGGGGCAAATCTCACACCAACAAAAATATAATTACCATACCACATGGCCCAAGGGGTTCAACAGAACGAGTCATGAATTCAAATATTAGCAATAAGGACCCATAAATATTTACTCAAATAAAGACATTACCCCTAGATGCTTATGTTGGACTATTGGAGAGCCGATATGTCACACCTATGAAGAAAACAAAAAAACAAGAATCCTCGAACCTACATGCTGACTGACTGCCTGCTCCGAACACAGGCAATGGTTCCACTTCAAGACAAAGACTTGAAAAAGCAACCCTAAGGTGAAAAGAGGATACTATATGCAGAATACACCATACCATAAAAGACAAAGTTAGAGCTGTCAAACCGGAACCCATGACCCTGCACAAGCCCCAATTTTTGGTATCCAGCCCATCCAATTTGCAAACATATTTGAACAAACTGAAAGGCAGGACCAAATGGGCCCATTCTTAGTTGGGGTCTGAAAATTATGAAACTCAGAAAAACCTGGCCATTCCACCCAAAATCGACAATTCTAGCCACCATATACGGAAAGAAAGCAATTCAGGAAGCTTTAGCTAAGAAACCGATTGAGAGACAGTTTACGCACACAATGAAGCATGCACAAAATTAGTAAAGACCTTGCAGACACGTTTCTAGAACAACTGCTCTTCAAGTGCACATAACCCAAATTGAAGACAAAAAGACATATAGCCAGAATTGTACCTTTATCATACCACTAAGACGAGAGATACAGTACAGAAACCTAGACAATACCAACCGGATATAAATTCTAGTAAGAGCAATATGGAAGACACATGATGTGAATTTGTAAGACCACAGGATACCAATAATAGTTGATACAACTTGACACAAATTGTAAGAAGGCTCAGTAACTTGACAACAGCAGCAACAGGAAGATGACATAACTGACTTTCAGACACCCACACTGAGCAAAGCTGGACAACTCTGGACCTTCTCAGATATGCCTAGTACTCACTGGAACAGTAGACAACTCTATTAATATATATAAAAAGACAAAACAAATTTAAGTAGAAATGGACTGGCATGCACATCATCAATCACTAGAAGAAAAGAATAGTTCATCTAAAGGAAATAATCAGATAGCAAATAAAGAGATTTTGTTTTGTTACACATTTACAGAGGATCAAAAGAAGCAATAGTTCTAAGGAAAGAGTCTGACAAAGTAAACATTTGACACAACAGACCTGATCATTTGCATCCGCTGCTTCTGGTTGGGACTCTTTTGTCTCAGAAGGTTTTTCAGCACCACAATTCTGTCTGTTGCACTTGGTCCTAAATGGGTAGTTAATGTTGTTACATTCCTCACATTTCCAACTTCCTTCAGGCATGTCTGGTTCTAAATAACAACATTATCAGTACTTGTACATCAGCACAAGGAAACCTGCTTTTAATTTATGGTATACACAATGAAGTCTATTAGTCAAATGAGACTTACTTGGATTCTTGCCAGATTTCGCACCCTGCATTAATTATCAGAGAACTTCAGAACATATTTAAGTAGAGAACTTCAGAACATATTTAAGAAACTAAAGAGTTTAAGATTTAGTAAAAATTATACAAGAATTAACACATTAAGAACTCCAACTCTTGATTGTGGAAAATGCATTCCAGTGTTGAGAATGAATTTCTCAATGATGTGATACATCCTATGGAATAATTTCCACACATAGAAAACAAAGAGACCGGAATGCAAACCTGAGTTCCTGGCTTAGGTGTGTTGCACTTCCTCATGTTGCAAACTGTTCTAAATGAGAAGTTGAGATTTCCACATTTTGGACACGCCCAATCATTGTCACGAGTTCCATCTAAGAAAGGATGATAGCAATTGGAAATTCACAGAGAAACAAAAAATTGAGTTTACAAAAAAAAAATATATATATAAACTAGACATGACATACCACCACTCTTCTGTGATTTATCCTCAGGGTAAAAACCAGGCCTTGGCCCCTGCACAAAATTAAAATCACATAATAGACATGAGCACTCAAGATATTTTCTGTCCAAATGCAATAAAATTTACATCAATAAACATCATGACCACATAACTAATTATACACACTACACAGACCCCGAACTCCCAGATTATAGCAAAAAATCAGATGCTGCATCATAAAAGATTCACGACTCATGTAACTATTAAGAATAGAGGCTAATGAAGGTTTCAGAGAAAACCTACCATGGTGGGGCTCATTGGGAAAGCCATGCCATACTGATCCATCATTTGTGGTAAACCATACATCCCACCTACAAGGTGAAAAAAGACATAAAACAACAAGAAAGAATAGTACAAGAATACATAGACTGAGATTTATTTTGTTGCCACAATAATAGGTAGCAAAAATAATATAAATATCAAGATAGAATATACCACTACGCATAATTGATCCAGTAGAATAAGGCGGGGGAGCAGACAAATGTAATGGTCGATATGGGCTGCCTCCGCCAGAAAATCTACTTCCATAATTATAATGATATGCTGAGCCTCCAGAAAATGGAACATCATATGGGGGCATAGATGTTCCATTAAAAACCGAAGAGCCATAAGGTGGCACACCCATGTACATGGATGAAGGTTGGCCAGAGCCTACATAAGGAGCTGCAGGTAAGTAGCCCTGAGGTGCCTGCAATGGCTTGGCAGTAGATTTCTAAAATAGAAGGGACTTCAGTCAGTAGGTCAGTAACAGACTGTATAAACTTCAGGAACCTGGTTAGAACAATGAAAGCAAAAGAATACTAAAAAAAAAAAAAAAAAAGAGAAAACATATTCTTTCCGTCTTAAACTCCTCTAAAATTAGGAGACAATTAAATCACAAATACTCAAACTGCGAGGTGTTTACATGTACATAAAACTTCTGAAACTACTGTGCTGGAGAATAAAAACTTAAGACAGTTAGACTCACCGAGATGTGATCGGCAGGTCTAGGCTGTGTGCAGTTGCGCATATTACATGTTGTCCTAAACGAGAAATTTACATTGCCACAGATTGGGCAGGTCCAGTCATCTTCTCTTCGAGCACCTACAAGTGCACCAAGGTCAAATGAATACGAAAGGGGCTAGCATTTCAAAACTCATTAGAAGTGGAACAAACCAAATATTACATTACAATGTTTAAAAGTTACAGTTTTTGTAGAGGTATTCCTATTTGGAGAAAATAAATAATTATATCTATATTCTTGTGTATTTCCAATCAATTTTGAGCATTTTCAAAGAGCTATGAAGAATTTTAAAAGTTGAAGCGTTTACATAGTAAAATCAGACGCATAATAATATATGTAGACAGGTATGTTACCAAAAGCTAAAAACACTCACTGATTTTTCAACTGCTCCATGTGAGATGGTAATATGCATACCCACAATGATAAAAACATGCACACTTCTATCAAACAAATACATTAACAACACAACCACTTCTCAACAGTGATATCCAAAACAGAGTTGCTAACATAGCATCTTCGAGACAAGTGCCAAATGAACCTGATATCCACCAAAATAAGACATGTGTCTAGAAATTATTGTATCCTCCAAATTTAATAGATTACAAATTGTTTAGTTCACAATAAAATCCGCATCATATGCTCACCCGTATCACTCACTTCACAATTTTGAATGTGCAAAACCAATATAACACAATACACACAAATAGACACAACCGCATTATACAAACAAATGCGAGCACATCACGATACATGGTAACAAAACCAAGTTACATCAAACCAGATTACTAGCATACCATCCGTTCGGGCACGTTTTACAGCTGAAGAATTTCTGTTATCAACCTGCAATACAAAAAAAAAAAAAAAAAAACAAATTACATGCATACTAAATTGATATAATTTCCTATTTATCAACAAAATTACGATGTTCAATAATCATAATTGAGAAAACAAGGAAACACCCAATCATAGAGAGATTTTCACACAATAATTGGGGAAACACGAATAGAAACAACAAACACTGCTGCGGAATAATCAAATTACCTGAGACATCGCAACGGAATCAAAAGATCTTTTGGTTTTGTGCCGAGGGTTTGGGCAGGCGGAGGAGAGATTCGACAGTAGGGCAAATTGAGAGAGAGAGAGACCGAGACAGAGCACTGCGATTAAATATGTGGTTCTTCCTTTCCATTTTCTACCCTTATAAGAAGTCAAACAGTCAAACGAAACACTGATTGCTAAGCGGGCTTCAAATTTCGTGGTAAGCGGGCCTTCAATTTCGTCGCAGCCCAATTGATTTTAACTATAAAGACCCAAGTTTGTTCCAGCTAGCAAAGGTTAAGGAGATAAGTACTTTATAGCCCGAGCCTCGCATAAAACAAGTTGGCCCACAACGTTGTCAAATATATTTGTTCTCTCTATTGGGCCTCAACCAGCCCAATTACCATTTCGGTTAAAATTAATTAAGCAACATAACTTTGAATTATAAACGGGTCAGAGCCCACGTCATTATGTACAAAATGAAGCCCAGCCCAATTACTTACCTTATTTATTTAAGTCCGCAAGTTTTGCCATAATATTTTGGAGATAGAACGATCTTCCAACCACCCCGATTCGTCTAAATACTCACGATTATGTATACTCAACATGGTTGCTGAAATAGAGTGGGTTTTCTGTAAAATGGTTGCATGTGTGATATAATTTAAGATATTACTTATATAACTATAAAATATTACTTCTTTAACTATAAATTTTAATTATAAAGTATCACTATTTTTTAAAATAACTAATCAGTAGTAATGCACTTTAAAAAATAGTGATACTTTATAGTTAAATAAGTAGTACTTTATAATTAAATAAATAATATCTTACATCGTATCATACATACAACCATTTCACATAAATTTTTACGTTTAAAATATATTTTATGACACTAACATGTTCATCTCAATTTAAGACCAACATTGGGCACACAATAAGGCTGGCCCATTTAATTTGGTGAGAGTGGATAAATTAAAAATCAAAATCCTAATCGGAAAGCTTATCCCCAATTCTCCTTGCAGCAATGAAGCATTGGAGATCCAATCATTTTAGACTTCTTTTGGATTCGAAAGGACAAGTAATCAACTTGGACACTTGGTGATGCGACCCCAGCACAAAAGAAAAATATCTAATTAATTAAATTAATCAGAATGACTTTGCTTCGTCATCATCATATGTCAAACAACCTTTGCTAAAATCACATGCGTGGCTTTGCTGTCTGATTGCTTGCTTAACCAACAAAACTAACTCTTTCAATTCTTCATTTTATCCAAAAATAAATAAATAAATAAATCTATGTATATATAAAAACAAAATACTTTTTTTCAATTTTATTTTTTCGCCTAAACTTTATTACTTAACGTAGAATAAATATATTGTTATGAAATTAAATTTGAACGTTTTTATTCTAAAAATTTTGATTCGATATTGAAATCTAAAATTTTCTATAAATTTAGGTGTTTCAAAATAAAATGATATCAAGATGAATATACTACTGTATTTAATATATAATTTAAAATTTAAATATTTTATGCAATATTAATCAAATCACTAAATTCTGAAATTCAAGAAATATAGGAAATCTAATAAATATATGATTCGATCTTCTTGAATCATTTTATCAAACCAAACAAAATCGCACGATCTTATAAAATCTACGAAACAATAATCTATATATATATTTATATATATAAGTAAAAAAATTAAAATTTTGTTTTCCGACCTAAATTTCCACGCTATAAATGTAAAACTATATTTATTTGTGGAACTCTTTTAAGATAAATTATTACAATTTAATTGAATAGATTAATATAAAAAAAATCGAGATTTGCTTAATTTATGTTGTTTAACATAAACAAATTCGAATTTTAAGGAAATTTTGTTAACTCATAATATATTCAAAATAAAAATAATAATTGGAATATTTGTTAGGAACCGTAAATCATTATAGTTTCATTGTATTGTGAAAAGTCATTAACAATTTTCCTAAAATTTAAGCTATCAAAATCACCCAATCACGTGAACAAAATCTGATTTTGTCAAATATGAAATTAAATTTTCACCGATCTTACCATAATTCAAAATTATTTCTCATTTTTGTTTCTCTCTTCTTTCTATATATTTTATCAAAATTATAAATGGTAAAACACGTATAACAAAATATGCCCTATTTCAGTTGTCGCCAAAGCCTACACTCTTCAAAATATTATTTTCAGGTTTATTTTATTTATAGATTTTTTATTCATATGTTGCTTTCAATTTATTATAAACATATTTTATTTTCTTAACTATTTTTCTTTCTTATTTTTAAACGAAAAGTTCGTCCATCTCTTTCATTTTTCGTATGATTGTTATTGTGATTTTCTGTTGAGATCTGTTAATTATTTGACATATAATCATTGTGCGATTATTCATTAGCTTTCTAAGTATTTGTTTCTATCTAATTTCAAATTTTGTGATATTATTATATTTAAGTAGAGATTTGCTTAATATTTTTATCCCTAATTCGACCGTGTAATTGACAATCTCTACGAGATATGTACAAATATTTATTTTATCTAATCTGCTTACATCTCTATTTAAAAAAAATCATTCAACCTTCTATAAATCGTGGATATCATGCTTATCAATTTATGAACGAGAACTGAATTACAAATTCACACATTTTACAATATATTATATAACTTGAATATATGCTTATATTACAAAATATAAAGAAAAAATATCTTTTGTGCATCACACGGTCTCACACTAGTAAATAATAAATTAAAATTAATGAATCTATAATTTTTTTTTAAAATACCTTAAAGAAAAGGACATCACGTAGACAGTCACTATGGAAATAATTCAAATGGAAACTAGGAACCCCAGTTAACAAATTCGAAAAGGATATCAACGTTCACATAGTTTAATAAAAAAATTAATTTTAATATAATTTTTCACCCGTAAAAAATAAATTTGCAAAATGATATGACACTCTGGATAGTGGAATTATTTTTCTTATTTTTTTGGAATATTTTTTAAATTTATTAAAATACAAATCATTTTTTGTTTCTACTCCATTTTTAACGTATAATATATTAAATTAATCATCTTTTAACAATTTCTAATTTTACACCATATCGCATATATTAAAATGAGATATTAAATTTCAAAAAATATAATTATTTTTTGTTGATTTTTCGATGTTAGATTTTAATATTTGTTGTCTATTGGATCATTTTTATTTGATTTGAACTGCAAATATTTACTAATATTTTTTATAAAAAATTATTAAATAATTTAATTTGTATATAACTAATGAACTTATTATAGAAACAACATTTTTATTTTAGGAGGGATGGGAATATATATTTTTATACAAATTTATATTTTTTTCATGTCTTTTATCAATAACATAATAAAATCTTTGAATATTCTTTAAATATTGATTAATTTAAATTTATATATAAACATATTTTATTTTATTTTATTGTATGTTACAATCCATTTGTGTACAAATATATATTTCATAATTTTTGTAAGTAAATTTATTATCTATCTATTATTTTAATATTTCCTTACTAATATATTCCTAAATATATCAGTTTTAACAATTTTGTAGCATGAGTGAGAGCAATAATTGTAGTAGAGATTCATTCTCCACTTTTTGAAGCAGGCATGTGATCTATAATAGAATCATATAATCATGTGCTCCACCTGAAAGTAATCAAGAACTAATGCTTCGAAAGAAATTAGCATAATAATAATAATAATAATTATTATTATTATTATAAATAATGAATAAATAAATAAATAAAACCCAAACCATGTCCAACACGATCATTATTTCCCTAATGAATATACACATGTGATGTTGTTTCCTTAACATCAATATGTTGATAGTTTTATGCTTTTCTACGAATCATTTGAATGAAATAATAAAAATAGAATAATTGTGTATATTTAATCATAAAATTAGCATCTGTTTAATTATCTTTCTATAAATTATCTAACAACAAGCTTATTGGCCAGTCCATAGCAATAAAAACCCTATTTTGGTTCTTTACAATGAATTTGATTATTTGTTTTTTATTTTTATTATTGTTGTACCAATAAATCGATTCGACGTCACAAATGATAAGTCTTCCGCATTATTCATTTAATATATGATATGTGTCCCATCAAACAAAGTCATTAAGACAATGCTCAAAAAATGTTTTTGTATTATTCTTCTTTAGAAGTTGATCGATCATCATTAAATCTGTGATAAAATACAATCAATCTAACAATCGAAAGATCTATCAGCACCAAATTTTGAAATTCTGAGGATAACTGCAGACAAGCCGACCTACTTGTTAGGCAAATTGAGTTGGATATTTCTTTTATTTTATTCATTGAATCCTGAGAAGGATTTACTTCTTCTATAAACAATAATATTCATTGTTCATTAAGAACTTCCGAACAACCCTAGCTTCAAAATATATTAAATTGATCTAAAATATGTCAGAATTATCTAGTATAAATATATCGAGTATTATAGTGCAACTTACTTTACAATTTCTTGTATTTGGTATCTGCACAAATCTTGAATCATATAATGTGTTAATCTTTACGATCCTAACATCACATAATCATTTTTAAAAAAAAATTACCATCAACAATTATCAATGAATGTATTGGTTGTGTTATGTGTGTGAATATATATATATATATCATTGGAATTTATTATTATTATTATTATTAATTTTTTTTTACAATCAAGTAAACATTAAATATAAATGAAATGATTGATTAATAGTAGTTTTGACAAGGAACTGTTTGCCATAAACTCTTTTCTCAACTTTTACAGACAGAAGATTAAAAGTCAATGAGTTCCAACACTACAAATAAGGCTTGGTCCTTTTCAATTTCGCCATGGTTGCTGGGTCAACAAGCCAAACGGCAAAGTCTCTCTTTTTGACATTATTGGTTTTTATTGGGACAGAAAATGGAAAAACAATTTTTTGGTTTTTTTTCCCCCTTAATTATTGCAAGATAATGTACCATAATTGTGCCTTTCTATGATTGTAATTTGCTTAAACTGTTTGGCCAATCATTTCGTTTCTTTGTTTGTGTTTATCTGATCAGATGATTTAATTATCTGTTTCTTGATCTGCAATTTGGTAATTAAAGATTGCAAAACAATGATATTGTCCTCTCTTTAGGAGAAAAATAAATAGCTCTCCTCTATAGTAAATTTTGAAACGTATTTACATATAAAATATATCAATATCTCGTAATAAATTATATTTACCGTTTTAAATTAAAAATAAGTAATTTAAAACAACATATTCAAACATAATTTTATATAATAAGGCTATGCAGTGATACAATTATTTAATATATATATATAAGTTATTTTGGTTAATTGTATTTAAACATTTCTTGGAAAAAGAAATGATAAATTCAATCATTGTAACTAAAAAAAAAGGTCTTCAGATCGGTCAAAGTTTCATAATGACTAGTCTTAGTGGCAACATTGAAAATGCTCCTAGATGGTGTATAGAATGAATTCCATTTCAAATGGAATACTTTCCAACTCCGTCGCAAAAGGAATAATATATATATATATATATCATACAAAAATTTGTGGGTGAGATGTACCGTACAATCTGAAATATCATTTTTATTTTTTACTTAAAAATTATTATTATATATTTTCAAATTAAAAGAATATTAATATAATTGCCTTAAGTACAATATTCAATATTCAATATACGTGAGATTGTGCATATAAGTTATGAACTTTTATATTGAAACGCAATCGTTTTGTATAAAAGATAATTTAAAATACTTCAGACTTCGTATTATAATTTTCAGAATGCTGATGATTGTCATAAATGTTAGAATAGTGCTCGATATTCATATAATATTTATGTGGTTTAATTCTAAGTATTTAGGTGTGACATGCGGATAGACATTGTAATTTAAATCGTTTTTTTTATATATTTTAAAAATAAAACATTAAAACTCACGTACATAATAGTTGACAATTAGCAACATAAGGTTGAAAGCAATAAAACTGTTCCATTAACGGAATATGACCTGTTTTCTTTTGTAAAAAAGATGCCTCCCACGACTTTATTCTCTGTTAAAACAATTATTTAGCATCCAAGTGCCCCACTTATAATTACATTAAAATATAAGTGGTTCAATAAATACCATTCATTTATACCACCCCATGTAACTTTGTGTATGCGTCTGTTTCTGTATGTGTGTGTCTATATATATATATATATATAGAGTTTAATTTTTATGGATATATTGTACCGTGCATCTTATTTATAATAATATTTATTTATTTAAAAAATATTATTATTTTTTGAAATTGTAAATTAGTAATAATATTTCTTAAATAAATAAATAATATTTTTTAGTTATACAAATAATTTCATAAATTGAATTGCATGGTGTTGGAATATTCATACATTGGAAGAGATCCTATCAAACAGAAATTTCTTAGGAGGTTACATTATGTTATTAGAAAAACAGAAATGTGTTACATTATGTTATTAGGAAAACAGAAATTTGTTTTTCTTTTCTTCTTCTAGAATATTTCCATGATAGTATAAATAATTATAATTTATTTACGTATTAACAATAATCAATTTTTTGAATATAAAAAATGTATGCTACAATTTCTAGTATGCACAATTCTCTACACATGGCATATCTTATACAAATAAATTTTGTTAATATTCACATATATATATATATATATAATTATGTGTCAGATTTAATGTATTTCATATGAGCATAACCGCATAAGTATTTACAGGACTATGCCTGAAAACTGCAGCATCTTCTCTCAAAAAAAAATTGTATATATATAGATATATATATATATATATATATATGATAAGGTAAATATTATTGTCAAATTATTCAAAATACGTGTAAGTTCTACTGTAATATTTGTGGGAATAAATATATCTTCTAATAAGATTACTTGAGAGGAAGAAGGGATTTCTTCCTCGTTTAAAATCAAAGTTTATTTTAAGCTTCCGCAAGTTCATTTACAGTTCGAACTACTGTTGAACAATTACACACGCTTACAGATTCTGATCTAACTATATATATATATATAATTTATTTATTTTTATAGGTAAAAAATAGAATACTTGAGGATCATAAATGAAATAATTAATTACTTCCTTCCTTCGTTTATTAAAAAAAAATTATGAAACTAAATACTATAACTTTTTAGTTTTTGTCTATTTGATGAAGCCACCGCCCATTAAAAATCATAACTTCACTTTTCTATACAATTATACAACTTGTTTATAAATTAAAACAGAATCAATTTTTTACTTTATCTAATAAAACAAAATTCTAATTTTTGAAATATAAGTCTTTTTTATTATATAAAAATATTATTAATACATTTTTTTTTAAATGGAGGGATTAATTTATAATTAGAGTTAGTTACCGGCCTAACATCATCAAAGCAGGTTGTGGTTAACATTAAATCCATGAAACAATTTGGAAACAGAAAAACCACCAAATCAGTTGCTTTTTCCACCTTAAAAAATGTCGGTCATTTGGACGACCTAATTCATTATTTCTATTTCAAATTAATATATCACAGTGTTTCATAGATCATCAAACTATTTCTAATGTACACCATATAATTCTTACAAGCTGTTTCTGTCGGGTTTGAATGGATCGGGAAAATTCATAATTTTCTGGTTCTTAGATAGTAATGATCTAAAGTACAAAAAATACATGCTCGATTTACAGTTTTGTAAATCAATTTTTGTGCAAATATATCAAATCAACGCTTGTAAAATAAGCGGTGTAATTATATTTGAAATGTTAGTGGCTTTGGTTGGAAAAATAATGGAACTATAATATATATAAAAATAAAAAGTAAATATTAAATTATAAATGGAAATTGTGTTTAGTCTATCACTAAATTAAAGTAACATCTCATTTGAGACGAAATATTTTGCCATAATATTTGTTGTTACAAAAATTTTAAGATTAATTTTTTTCGTACCAAATTTTGGTGCTGAATTTTTCATCAATAAAATAAAAATAAATATCAATTATCTATAAAAATAGAGATGAATTATTTATATCTTTAATATTGAGTTGCTAATTTATTACCATTAAGATATTAATGGTGTAAAATATCTTAATATCATTTTATGTAACTATTCTATTGTTATTTAGCACTTATATTATCGGTCACTAATTGTATATTTACTGTGAATTTTATTTACTTATTGTTATTATTATTTTCCTTTTAATTGTAGGTTAGACTAACGTGCAATATTAAAATTTAATTTTTTTGTTTAAATAAATAAAATAAATAATAATTACAATAGACTGTAAAATCTCAAATTAATCAAATATAAATCCAAAACTAACACCGCCTACTGTATTTTTGCATGTGGTCACGATAATACTTGAGCAATCAAAATAAATTGCAGAAAACAAGGACATCTGACCAGTTCTTAGTCAGAGAATGTGTCTTATTCATGTTAACTCACTTAAAATATGTTTTAATGATGTCTGAATTATAAAAAAAAAAATAAAAAAAAATAAAAAGCCTTTCGATCACTTCATAGTAAATGTTACAGCGTACCGAATACTGTTCAATTTGTATCAATGTGTGCACACAATACATGTGTA
The DNA here is from genome assembly GCA_028749325.2 of Caryopteris x clandonensis. NCBI lineage: Eukaryota > Viridiplantae > Streptophyta > Magnoliopsida > Lamiales > Lamiaceae > Caryopteris > Caryopteris x clandonensis. The sequence goes on along the minus strand of JAPYKT020000019.1, from coordinate 2,425,689 downwards.
TTTTTTTTAGTAAATATAGGTTAGAAATACTATACTCTACATATGTTTATTTTACGGTGTACACCTTCAATAAAATTTTAAATTTTATATATAATACTTGTATTTTTTTCATCTAAAATAATTATATTTAAAAAATATTTTTATTTAAAAAAATAACTTCGGAAATATCTGGGCCAATCCACGTTTATTACTTCTAGCCGATGAAATGCATATATATATATATGTATATATATAAAGGATGACTTTAATTATTCAATAAAAAAATTAAAGTATATAAATATTTTTTAAATAACACAAATTTAAATATTTTTAGTGGTTACCCCGCCGGGCTACTTGGAGTTTTTAGGTTTATTCAATATTTTTTTAATAATACTAAAATCATCATCTTGTAAATATATAGTCATATGATCATAATATAGCAAATATATTTAATTATCAAATAAATAAATATTCATATTCTTCAATCACTCATAACATGATTATCGTAAATATGTCGAATACCAATTATATATATATATATATATATCTTTTATAGGATACAAAAAAGAAGAATGTTAAGATGGCTTGAGATTGACTCAAAGCTATTTGGGCCAGCACGAGTCTGCCGTGGCTGGGATTCTGCATGAATCCCAAGGCAGTACAATAATAAATAAAAATTAATTAAAAGTTAGATTAATTATAAATAAATAAAAAAAAATGAAGGCCCTAAAAGAGGCTGCTAAATACGTTAAGCAACAATCATCGCGCTTCTTTCTGCCTAATCCCCATTTATGGTTCGTTACGCTAAATCCTCACAAATCCCAATTAACCTATTTTTTTAATTAGTTTAACCACTCCATGGATGATTATTGGCAGTGATCTTGTGCAGAAATTTAGGGAAAGACTTTGCCCAATTTAAATTCTCTCTTTTACTTTTAATTTCACATTATTATATTTATTTTCAGCAATATAAATTCCATATTTTTATTAATAATATCATTTTTTATAATATTGAATGAAACAAAAAACAAAATAAAAAATTACACATAAGGGTTTATTTAATTTGAATTTGTGCTATTTCAAAATACAAAGTAAAAAGATAGAATTTTATGCTGTAAAGATTTTTTAAATTATGATTTAATCATCACTGATCGTACATAGACCACTCATCAATTAAAAAGATAAAGTAACAAAAATACCATAATATAATACCAAATTCATAGACATTAAAAAATGTAACTAAGATCTTTCTTGTTCATTCTGATTTGTGACCAAAGTTTAAAAACTTTTCAGGTCTCCGATGATATCAATTTTAACAAACAAGGAATGAGTTTGTAATCATACGAACCAAATAATCCGAGTTTGAGCCTTATTGAACCAACTTATAAATGATGAAATACCAATTTAAAACGCCCGACACCTTATCAACAGGACAACTATCAAGATCGACTAAAACTTCACTCAAAAATTTGAAAGCTGCACAACACTTTAAAAAGAAATCAATATTAGAAAAATATAGTAATAAAATGGGCATACCCACCATAAATATTTGCCAATTTTCTATTAACAGTTTCTTTTTTGTTTGTTCCTACGTTCTGACAGTGTAGTTTTTCAGAACTTAACATATATATATATATATATATATATATATATAAGTGAGGTAATAATAGGGTTATGCTGAATACTATGCTATGAATATAGGGTATTTTGTTTAATCAAGGAAGACGGGGAGAGGTACTATAAAAATAAGAAAGAAGTAGACGGCGCCAACTCTAATCTACCTTGTCGAGGCGTGCGCCTTTATTTGAACATTTTATTAATATTATTATTAATATTAATATTGTCCTAATCCACTCAATAATTAATAAATGAAAATGAATATAATCTTTTAATATTAAATATGAAAATGTCATATCATTTTTTAATATTAAAAAAAGTTCTTAAATCTCACTCCCATTCCTCTAAAACTCAATAAGTATAGAAAAATGCTTCCCCACCCAAAAAAATAAATATAAATATATATATATATATATATTAATTAATGAGATAAAGTTACAATTTTAAGAAAAATATTAGTTCGCACTTCTAGAATTTTTTTTAATTATTTAACTTATTCAATTATATATAATTTATATATAAAGTATAAAAATTAATTTTTTAATTGAAGTAATAAAATGAGATATAAATTTTTAAAATATAAATTTTTAGTTGAAAATACTATTTTTTAAACATTATCTTTTTTGGGACAACGGTACAAAAGATTTTAATAATAATAGAGAAAAAAACTTAACTATATCATATATATGGATAAAATTGTAACATAAACCGCCTATAAGCATTACAGGACTAGACTTCTATCTATCTACTTCAACAACTATAACATTTATTCTTTATATTTAATTTTAGTTCTTATTTCATTAAAATTTAAATTTATGGCTGAAAAATAGCAAAATTGGATTTCGTATGATTTATGTGATGTTGCGATTGTTATTAAATCACAATTTTTTTTTTGAAATTTTGGATATTTTAAAGATGTAACGTGCCATACACTTTAATTTTTCAAGCCATAAATTCAAATTCCAACTAAATTAGTAATAAATTCATGCAATATATAAGATAAATTATAACTTATAAAAACAAAATGATATAAAATTAATTCAAGGCCACCTAAAACTTTCAAAAAATTACTCTTGCAATTATTTGCGAGACACACACACACACACATATATATATATATATATATATATTTGCATATATTCCGTCTTTAATATAATTAATCTACTTAGATAATTTTTATTTTTATTTTTTTGTTTATTTTTTCTGAAAGATTTAGATAATTTAAAAAGAGCGTGTCTTTTGAATATCAAACGCAGTGTGCACCAACCTCATAATATTATTATTTAATTAAAAATATTAGTTGTTTGCTTGAAATGTATTATTATTTTTTATTATAAAAAATAATAATAATATTGTTAATTAAATAAGTATATTTTTAATTAAAAAATACTGAGAATTAAATTAAACAGGGCATTAAATAAAAAAAAAATTAACTGACTTATAAATGGTAATAATTATAGTTCACATCATTTATATGTAGGGAAAAGTGAAATTGGTTAAGACTATATAATATACATAAAAATTAAAATCCCACCAACTCCTCATCTTCAACCTTATCTCTTGGCAACGATTTTCATCCAAATCCAACTCAAAATTTATTTTAATAATTTATTTTCTTAATAATTAAGACATCCACCCATCGTAAAAATAATATTAAATCAGAAAGTTTATCACTTTTCCTTTTTCTGCCAAAATTAAGAAATGACGAAAATAGCCTCCGGTTAATTTTGGACGCTCACTTACCATACACGTAAAGTCAAATTGAGATTTGTCCCTGGAGGGGCAGGCAAAAAGCAACCTCACTCTTGCTTACACGGCCGATTGAATCCCGAAGCTTCAAGAAGATTTATACGATATTTTATTATATTATTATTATCATTATTATTATTATTATTATTATTATTATTATTATTATTATTATTATTATAAATACATGCATGCATGCACTGGGATTCATCTGCATTTGGAACTATAAGTTGGTTTTAATAAAACCCAAGTTTTTATGAAACTTTGTTTGTTATAAACAATTAAAATTAAAGTACAAAATTTTGGTCTACGTTTCTCTTTATATGATGCAAAATATGTATTCAAACGAATAATATTAATATACGCAACACAAATGTACATAATACGATTAATGTTTGGATTAAAAAATATTATTTATAATTTAAGAGTACCAAATTTCACTCTAATATTAGTGAAAACTCAATTAATTATTTTTTTAATTTCCGGTTTTAATTTGTATAGAAAATTCAACGATGATGATAATGCCGACAATAGGAGGAACAAATAAATCGCATTTAAGAGAAAATATGGACGTATGAGAATTTAGCTTAGATATGATTCAACCCACATAACATCACAATCAAAAGCGTGTTTCAAATTGTTGGCGTGTTCGTGGGTTCACGCTGCCCCCGAAAAAAGCAATACATGAGAGAGAGAGAGAGAGAGAGAGAGATCAAAGACTGGTCAAAGACGGTCTACGATAAAGGACAGAAACTTAATAATACTATTGGGGTTTGATTGGACGGTTCAGATTGCAGAGAGGTTCAGCCAAAAGCATGGATCTGGTGCAGATGATCAAACGAAGATGAATCCTCTTCAACAGGATAGGCTCGCCCAATTTAGTAAGTCTACTTCTGTGGGCTGAGTAAGCTCAATAGTCCCACAGGCCACAATCATGACTTTGACCTGTTTCAGACTACTGTACTTCAATTATATTATAAAATCAAAAATCATTATTTACTATTTAAATAAAAAATTTAAAATAACTTCACAAATAAATTACCTCTAATTAAATAAGTGAAATCTACAAACAGTAATTATTTTTAAGTATATATATATAACTTTTATATAATTTTAGCTTTATAAATTTGATAAAAAAATATAAAAATTGTATTCTTAAGAAACACGATAGTTTTTTTTATTTTTGCAAGGATGCTGAATAAAATTTAGAAGTAATGAAACAAAAAAACAAAACCTATCCATATAAGTGTAATTTTTTACTTTTAAAAAAAAATTAAACTATTTGGTTGCCAACTAGATGTAATTCAATAGATTTTTATTTTGTAATTTTTTCGTCAAAATTTTAAAATTTGAATCTAATATATTGTTACAAAAATTAAAGTAATTCAGGATATTTTTAAAAATATCAATGTACTTTCCTTTTTAATTTAACATGTGGATTATCAAATGTAGATTTTAATTTTTTTTTTAAAATAGTGACGTGATACTCAAATTTACTTGTCATGTAAATAGTTCGAATCACGTCAGTAATTTTTAAATTTTAGTAAAATTAAATATAAATTAAATAAAATTATAAATTTAAAAAATTAATTTATTGAAATATATATACTTAAAGATTATATATTAAATAAAACCAAAGTTAACTTGCGTGGACTGAATTTTTTGTTCATATACATGATATATGTGTGTGTGTATATATATGTTGTATTTATTGAGGAAGGGAAGATTTGGCTTGAAAAAGAAGATAAAAGGATCACGTGCGCAGGCGTGTGAGCGTATCCGACTCAATTTACGAGGAAATTAAACCCTAACAAATGCGTTAAGCAACATCCTCTGTCCACACAGAAGTTTGTTCAGATGTTATATAATTAATTCTAACATCTTACATTATAGGTATATCCCAGTCCGGTTACTAATTTCTTTAATTAAGGTTGTGGAAATCTGTCACATACCGACATAAGAGTATAAGAATTTGCAAGGAAGAAGTTGATACATTCTCACGTTATCCACTCTCTGGTCAAACTCACTCAAATCCAGTCTCTTCATTAGATTTTGTGTTTGTGTGTGTGTGTGTTTACTGTATTTAATTTAATATTTTTTTATTATTCAATTTGGAAATAGGATTAATTTAATTTGCATTATTCCCATTTGGGGTTATTTAGGTGGAAGATTTATTTTGTAAGTAAATTTATTCAATTTTCTTCGATTATTTTACAATCAACTACATATAATATCAGATACATAAAAAAGTACTTAGGTTTCATGAAAAGATAATTGATATCGTATGAGATCATTTCTCAGAAGACATGCTCATGTTTTATAGTGAATTTTATGTGTAGTCATAAGGTCATTTTACATAAAATGTGCTGATATTTTATCGTGAATTTTTTGTGCAGCCTTACAAGAAATTGTTTTTCACAAGACGTGTTCAGATTGTATCTCGAATCTTATGCTTAATCTAACAAATGGTCATTTTGCATAAGGCATGCCGATGCTCTAAGTAAAAAAATGTAAATCTCAAGACGAATTCTCAAGATTTTCATATTGATCATTTATGGGTTCAAACAAACCAACTCTTCAATCGTGATTTTGAATTAATATATAAAATTCCATAGAAACAAAATTTGTATCAAAATGTACATAAATACATGGAATCATCACTTGATACACACATCTCTTGTGTGGCCATTATTGCAGGTCTTGAAAGTATGTAATATAAAAAGTGAGAAGGTACAAAAAAATGTATAAAAGGGAGAGTTAGAAGCAACCAAAAAACCCAGTAAACAATAACTTGAAAATCACTTGAACCGCAGTTAAAGAAAGTAAATAGCATTAGGCAGAAGTAATTAACAAGAGAGTGAGCCGGGGGCACGCATCACACCAGCCAAGATGGTTCCACATTCTCAATTCTTGCCTTGATTTCACCAAAACCAACCATATCCAACCTTACAAATAAATAATAAATAATAAATAAATTACTTAGTAACTAAGGAAAAAAAAGAGTCTTAGGATCGAAATATGTTTGGTATTTTGAGTAAGTGTTAAGGGTATAATAGTCTTTTACTAGTAACTCATCTACCTATATCTATATCTATTATCTATTTTCCCTTATAATATAATAATAAAACTATTAAAAATAGAGGACTTGGCAAGATTGTGGTGTACCCAATAGCTGAAAATAATACAAACGGTGATTGAATAAGTAACTCACTAGAACTAAGTAACTCGCATGTGAAATTTCAATATTTCATCAAAACCAGTTTACGTGTAGTAAGTTTTTACCTATTTTTTAGTCTCTAAAAGTAACAATATTTTGAAAAAATGATGTGTAAGTCTTTAATTAGATGAATATTATTTTGCTCGAATATTTCATTTTAATATGTTTTTATCAAGTAATATATCAAATTAATTATTTTCCACCATCTTTAATTTTGCATTATATATATTAAAATAAAATATTAAATAAAAAATTAAATTATTTTTTGTTTCCTATTTAGGTTATGTTTGAATATATTGTATTTGTGTTGCAATTAAATTATAACTAATGTATATTTTTTAAAAATTATTAATTTTTTTAATATAATTTATATATTTTTTATAAAAACAAGATTTTTACTTTGGGACTAAATATATATTGACGTCCTTATAATTTGAAGTTCTCAAGATTTTCTAATAATATATTTTACATTATAACTTAATTTAAAAATATTTCTAGTTTTTCCTTTGTTGAGTGGGAAAACGTTGAAGAAATAAAATTTAATAAAAAAAAAATTAAAGTACAAAACCCAAAATATGAAATATCCCTTTCTTCCCACGGATTTAGTTGCCTCGTGCATATCATGCGTACGTGGGGTGCAGTTGCATGCAGTATGCAAACAAAGGAGCTCTCGCCACATGTCGAACGGTGGCGCAGCCGTGGAGAGGAGACGAAGCTTACCTGTTCCCGAACGTCCCAACAAAAATGTGGGTCCAATGGACCAGAAGTACACGTCCTATGCTAACAAACTCCCCACGTTAAACTCAAAGGATCACATTCTTGCATTAACATTCCAATTCGATCTTTTCCTCTCTCTTTTGTTTATTTTTATTTTTTATTCCCCTTTTATTTTCAAGGTATTTGAGAAACAACAATAAAAAGGATATTTATGCATAATTTAAATATAATCAATATATAATGTACATTGAACCATTTAGAGGAATAATTAGAATTTCAGTTGAAATTTTATTTTTATTTTAAGTCAAATAATATTTTATCTAAAACTTAGAAGAATAATAAGACTTTCGGTGGAGAATTCAATTTTATTTTAAATTAATTAAAATTTAATTGAGCTTTATAATAAATTGAGTTATCTATTTAAATTCTCGTATTTAGAATGACGAAATCATCAAAATTTTAATTTTCATAAATTTTTATTAAAGTTTTAATATGTGCAAGTTTGTCTTCTTTATTTTCTAAATCTTTGTTTCTTATAAAAAAAAAATATAAATTAATATAATTATCATAAATTTTTATTAAAGTTTTAATATGAGGAAGTTTGTCTTCTTTATTTTCTAAATCTTTGTTTCTTATAAAAAAAAATATATATAAATTAATATAATTTTCATAAATTTATATTAAAGTTTTAATATATGGAAGTTTGTCTTCTTTATTTTCTAAAACTTTGTTTCTTACTTTTCAGGATTTTGGTCCTTACTTTATATAGTTTAAAAATGTTCGTTCATTTAAATTTTAACCCTAAATTCGTCTATGGAAACGATCACTCACTATAAAAAAAATTCATTACATTTATGACCTACAATTGAATTTTTACGCTTGAACCATGCAAATAATTAAGCTAAATAATCATAAAGTTGTCAAAAAAAATTTAATTATTTATTTTGCAAGAAAAGTTTGAACTCGTTCTCAGTCAACTACGATATTACAATTCTCACACACACGTCCATGTAAATGATATCTTCAATCCATTAATATAACATTACGTTTGAACCATGCAAATAATTAAGCTAAATAATCACAAAGTTTTCAAAAAAAAAAATTAATTAATTATTTTGCAAGAAAAGTTTGAACTCGTCCTCAGTTAACTACGATATTACAATTCTCACACATACGTCCATGTAAATGATATATTCAATCCATTAATATAACATTACACATACATACATGTGGGTGTGTGTGTGTATATATGTATATGGGAACAACAAAGAACCATATTGGTGGTAAGAAACGAAACCCTAGCATAAAAAAGTTGAGGAAAAGCAGGATGCATGTACATAGAAATGGTAACGTCTTTGTCAGTGACCCCATTAGGGTTGGAAGATCTCAACCACTGGAGTCACGCCTGCATATATAATTAATTAATTTTCTGTATTTAGTCAACGGGTCTAATCAAATCATTAATGCTCATACTGATTAAAATAAAATAAAATAATTAATTATGTCACTAATTAAAAAAATATTTTTAATACTGATACTGAAAAAAAAAATATCAGTGCTGATAGAAGCTTTTGCCTAAGAAATAACAGTGACGAAGTGAGACATATTGGACTTGAGAGAGCGTAAAATTATATTTGAAAAAAATAATTTTTTTTTATAAGGAATATGAGATTTGATTATTTTCGAATATTGAGTAAAATATTTGCAATCATATTTTTTTTAAAGAGAGTTTTTTTTTTAATTTTTCATTTTGTAGAAAAATATATTAGATTTATTGAGTATCAAATATTAAAACACAAACCTTAAAATCGTACTCATTCGATTTTATCGAATTAACTTCTCTCTTCACTAAACATAAATATAATATATGTTTTAATTATAGTTTTGCTACTATACAAAATACATACTAGTCTAAGGTTACATGAGAAATCAAATAATATAATCATCATTGTATTCAAATTTATATCTCAATATATATATATATCATAAAAACATAAATTATGTTTATAATATTATTCGGCATATTAATGTAAAATCTCTATAGAAAAAATAAAAGATACTTATATATGCGGGTTTCATTCTCTACATCCAATTATATTAAAAAAAAACAATTGTTTAACACCAATAATTATTAGAATAACTAGTAGTATTTATTTTTTGAAAAAAAAAAAGAAAAGAAGAGAGAGAACGCTAACGTTACGTTTTAGAAAAGATAAAAGTCCTAGTCAGACCAAAAAATACATTATATATTAATCTAGGACAAAAGTTTAAGAAATAATTTATCATTATTTTTTTGGGAAAAAATCATTAAAAAAAGAAAAAAGAAAAATACGTAATATTAAGAAGTGAAAGTCATGGTACGTAAGAGATATAAAGAAGAGACTAAAATGGTTTGACTGAGGTTGAGAGATTGATAAGGAAAAGTACAAGTCCCCTACTTATAAGTAAAGGAACCAACTACCAAAACTAAGCAATACGATAATTACAACATAAACGTGGTCAACATCACCAAATATTATGTCTTAATTACAATTATTAAATCCTTAAAACTATTACTTAGCGTCACAATACTCTCATCCTTCTAACCACAATAATTGTTAATGCCGACCAATTTTGGGCACCGATTTTGACACCTTTTCACTCTATGCTAGGTTTTATATTATATGTGTACGATGCACGAACATATTATTATAATATAATATTATTATATTTGTAAGTATATAATTAATATTTTTTTGAAAAAAAAAGTATATATATATAATTATATTCAATAATTTATATATGTATCATAATTGTAACAAGGATAAAAATATTATATATAAAATTATATGTGATATTAATTAATTTTATTTATAAAATAATGTCATTAAATTACCAAATATATAGTATTTTTGTTTAAATCAAGAAAATTGAATAAAATTTGATATATCAGTGTGGATATTTGTTATTATTACATATCGTATCGAATACGCCACAAATTCATATTTAATTTGTTAAAATCAAGTAATTACGAATATATATGAATTTTTGTTATTAGTTTTGATAAAATTAGTAACATTACCAATATTGGTTTGTAATATAACAACATTTCCTAAACGCAAAAACTCAAGTGAAACGGCTGCATGTGTGACACGATTCAAGTTATTACTTGTTTAACTATAAAGTATAACTATTTTTTAAGTGTATTATTTCTAATTAGTTACCTTAAAAATAATAATACTTTATAGTTAAACAAATAATAATTTATTATTACACAAGTAATATCTTAAATCGTGTCACATGTGCAACCGTTTCACAGAAAACTCACTCTTCCTAAAAATTTGTCTTTCAATTTGTGGAAAGAAAAATGGATCGAAAAATGACAATAACAAATATAGAAAATGTCAATTTATTATTATGTGTATAGATTTTTATACTGCACTAAATGCATGATATATTAAATATTTTTTCACAAAATATTTCATATATATTTGTGTAGATGTATGTATAAGTGTGTGTCAATATATGATAAAAAAATGTAATTAATATAAGATGTATTTATTGTAGCATAGAAAAAACTTTTAAATATTTTGAAGACGTACTTAAGTATGTGTAAATATATAGTAAAAAACTCACAAAGTGCATCAAATGTAGCATTGATTATTAATAATGAAATTTTTTTTTGATCCTATAAGAAATATTTGTAGATCTTTTAATAAAGTTTAACTATGGATAAATTATCGATAAATTATTTGTATAAATATAAAATGTGATAAATACTCGTACACTTGTTTTAGTTATAATAAGAAGACATTCAAAATATTTTATTCAAAATAAAGTAAAATAGGAGTATTTATTCGAGGATAATAGAGATAAAAATATATTTAATCATACGGAGAATATTTGTTGAAATTCTTATAAATTTTTTAATTCCAAAATATATAATTTATACAATTTATTATTTTTTGAGAAATTTGGAAAAATGCCACATTTTTCTTTTATTATCATAACTCATAATTAATTCTTAGATATTGATTGACGTTCGGACGTGGGCTATCGCAGTAATATTTTACAACAATAATATATTATTATAATAATTGTTGTCAATTATCATATAACCAAATCTCTCTATCTTCTCCCGAAATCTAGCGGCTTCTTTAGTTCTCGTTACGGAAAATCAGTGACCAATAATTAAAATAAAATCTCAATAATTCATCCAAAAAAAAAATATTCAAAAGTGTGAAGATTAACCCAAAAAAATAAAAATGTATTAAAATTAAATAAATTTGATAATATTATAATTATTTTTTAAATTTTAACAAAAAAGGGTTAAAATGGACTTTTAGAAAAATGATAGGGGCAAAGTTTGAACTTTAAGTTAGGTGTTAGTGAGCAAATTACATTTCTAGAGAAACGTTCGGAGTCCATGCAATGCACACCTGTTTTTCGTGTTTGTGTGACGTGGCTTGCCAGTTGTCAGATAACAAGACAAATTTAAGGATCGTGTAAGAGAGTATCTGCTATTGCTTCTATTTTTTAAATATTTAAATATATTTTTAAAATCAGAAATATTATTATAGAATTTAAAATTCTAAAATAATATTTTAAACCAAATAAAGCACTCCCGAAATTATATATCAAACGATGAATTACGTTCCTATCCCAATTCGTGCAAAATAGAGTAAACAAAGGACGGGATAAGAGATATCCCTCCCCATTCACTTATCAAAGCAAATTAACTAAAAGCTGAAGCTGGATATTTCTTTCAAATTGATTATAATCCCTTCATTTATCTTTCTAATAATACAGAGCAATATAAGGATTGCAAGGGGCCCACGTGGTTTGACATTATTGGTCGACATGACCCTCCTGACAGCCACGTCATCTTCCAACTTATCCTATGCTTTCTCCTTTCTGTCGATCTAGGTAGGCATTTTGGTAATTTCGTGTCCAGATAGTCTACCTCATCTTTTATACCATCTTATATTCTTCGTCCATGCACGGAATCAACAACTGTACTTGCGATATCTTATTCTTCAATTTTCATTAATACACACACATACATATATATATATATATAAGTTCGATCACCTTAGAATGTTCGTGTACGTGTGAGTTTTGATGTGCGTGTGAATTTTATAATTTAAATAAAAGATAGACTCGACGTTAAAAAGATACCATCATATTTTATGTAAGTTATTAATAATACGAGATATTAATAAAATTTGAATATTAGTTGAAATATAAAATAAAATAAAAAAATTCAAAATAAAGAAAATGAAACAAATTACGGTTCATTAATATGTTGGGCGAATGACTCTTATAACGTGTGGGCAAACTATTCTCCTGCACTTATATGTTGAAATTTAATTCATGCAAAAGTCAGAACTAATAGTCAATGAGCCAAAATTAAGCAATCCATCTTTTATTTTCTTGAAGAGGAAATATATAATAATACAATAATTTGACCATTCCACATAGAACAGCTTTTTTTGTTTACATGAATATTTTTGAATAAATTCTATAAAATAGAGATTTCCATTCTCAATTTCAACCATCTTCTTGTTCGGATCAATCAAGTTATAATTAAATAACTTTAATCGAATCAAACATCAATTCAAACTCGAAAAATATAATATAACGGCTTTTCGTTTAACAAATTCTACCTATAAAATTCAAGCTTGGATCCAAATTTAGATTTTATCAAATATAAGAATATATTTAATTTTACTTTGTATCTTCGTTGAACACAATTAAATGAATTTGTAATTATGGCTGAAAATCAAACCAACTTATTCGATACTCAATTCAAGCTCGTTTGAACTCGATTTGATAATAATGTCAAACAAGTTTGAACACACTTTTACGTTTGATAAAATCTAGAGCTTGACTTGGGCTCGGGCTCGTTAAACAAAATTCGTTAAAACAAGTGTAAAATATCAAACTACTCAAACTCGACTCATGTTCGGCTCGGTTAAAGCTCGACTTGATTAATAATCAAACCAATATCAAACAAAATATTAGAAGCTCGATAACATTTCAAATAATCTTGAACAATAATGCGTTCGATTCGACTCCACTCGTTTACACCTCTATTTGTAATAAATGTTCTCAAACCGAATATCAAGTAGTTTGTTTTGATTATCATCCATAATTCCATCACAAAATAAGTCTATAATTATTTGAAGAACAATTTCAAAATCCAACCAATTGAAGTGAGTGGCATGCAAATATTATTGCACCCTTAAGCACATCTATATATAGTGACGTGACCGGAATTGTTAATTTCACGGCGAACGTGATTTTGAAACGGCGTTTTCAGGTGTCTTACGTGACCACAATTTATATGCATATACTTTAACGATATTAATACTATTTTTTGCAATATATTTTATTTATTTAATTATTATTATTAGCTTCCCATGGCCAGCACAAACTATTTTTATTATTCCATCTAGAAGCTAAAATTACTCGTATAAACAAATTGAGGAAGTCTAGAAAGCGAAACCTTTGACCTTCTCCACAGGTTCTTTCCCTTCTTTCTTTTTCAGAAAATAAAATAATATTTAGAGGTATTAAAAATGTCGGATGGCGTAGTGGTGAGATCATGCCGTCCATATTTAAATTTAATGTTTCTTTTTTGTATTTTATTATTTTTAATATATAAATTATGTTAATTATTTATTACATTTACATACGTGGTCGGACACTAGCTCTTTAGTAATATTCATCTATACAAATAAAAATTTTACGAATTTAACTAATTTTACACCTCGACTAATTTAATTGATCGAACATTTGCATAGTACGTATAAAGTGAACGATAAATTTTATTCATAGTGTAATATGCCAATTGCAATTGGCATCATATGATGGTTTATTTAAATTATAAAATGAAGTTATTAAAATAATATAAAAGTAATATAAATTAGCCTATTCATTCCCAAAAAAATACTATATATGTATAATAATCTAAATAAAATAAAAAAAATAAAATTAAACGAGAGTACTTGTACAGCTATCTCACAATTACATCAAAAGTTCCATTGTGTCAGCAACTAATCAAATAGTCTTGAATTTTTTTATAAATATTTTTTGTGAGAATAATAAATTTAATTATAGAAAATTAATAGGATAAACAATTTTTTAGAGGTTGACTTTTTATATTCTTCCAGATTAATTTTGAAGGTTTGACCTGGATTGATTCCTGGACAAATACGACCGCAGAAGCCATCTAATATAATCAAAGGGAGTACTTTCCCTTTTGCTTTCCGTGGATGCTATAAATTGTTGTATATTTTAGAAAATCATTCCTAAAATGAAGAATTTTAAATTAAAAAAAAAAAAAAGATGAAATCTTCCACGGACTAGATAAAATCGGGTTAGCAGGTTTGGGTTCGGCTTATCGGATTCACATGTTAAATGGATTGAACCCGTGTAACAAAATAATAAAATGAGTTTTTTTAACCAACCCGATACTAACTTAGTAATATTATATTATTTTTGTTAAAAAAATGTATTACATTTTACAGGAACACAATTTTTTTTATTTTTAATTAATTTGATGAATGTACAATTTTTTTTAAATCATGAATTTGTAGCTTTTATAAATATTTATTTATTGATATATTTTATAATTATAGATAACTTCTTTGTAAAATAAAATTTAATAATTATTTTGAGGTATACTAATAAATTGAGGTTGGGGGTATATACGATTTTTTAAATATGACTTTATGTTTTTAGATGGAGGGAATATATTTTTCGGGGATTAATAGTTTAAAAATATAATGTCATATTTAAAGCCATCACAGATGTCAAATGGTACAAAATTGTAGCAGCTCGATTTTATTGTTCGATAAAAAAATTAAATGTCAATATTTATTGAAAAACGAATAAATTTGATATTGCATATAGAAACATTAACTCATATTAACGTTGTTTATCTTATTTATCTTAAGTAAGATTATATTATTTTGCTATGTATTATGATTTATTATTATTTTGCTATGTATTATGATTTATTATTTTTTGCTATGTATTATGATTTATTTGCAAAGTTAAGGGTTAGTAATTAATATATTATATATAATAAATTTAGCATGTAATTTATTAAAATTTAATTATAACTAAAATTAATGTGAATAATAAAAGAATATGTCACTACCATATTCATGGTAGGTTATTTTTATTGAGATATATTTATTTTTATTTCCTATGTTAAACACCTACATTATTCTTTTTTTATATAATATAATTTATTGTTATATTTAATTATAACTAAAATATTTATATGTTGATATAATATGTGTTAATGAGTTCGAATGTTTATTAATTATATTTTTATAGTATTAGTTTTTTTGTTACAATCTATTTTATATTCCATAACACCTTCCCTAATGTACTAAATAAATACTTTATATTAAGTATACATTATATATATATAAATACTACTTAAAACTGAATTTATTAATTTTAGATTTTATGAAAATAAAATATACTCCCATATATAATTTTTTTTAAAAATATCATAATTACAAATTAAAAAATATTATAATATAAATATCCAACTTACCCCATGCTTCAGTTCTTGACGGGTTGTGGATCCAAAAACCGGCTGCGACCCGCCCCTTCTAGAATCACATTTTTTCTTCTTTATAGAAATAGATCGAAAAGACATTTTTAATTCGTGACGGGTTATGTTTATCTCTACCACCAAATTTATAGTTACAGAGATATGTTTTTTTGTGGAAAAAAAAAAAAGAAAAAAAAGGAGAAAACTGGAAAAAGCCAAACAAAAAAGGGCAGAAAGGGAATCCGAAATTAAACATAAAATGGCATGTAAAAACAAACATGAGTAACTGAACCTCTGTTAGTGCTGAATCACTCGTTTGACCTTCAGTGGTTAGGTCATTGGAGAGAAGCCCAGAATTCGCTACCTGAATTTGTTACTTTCTGCACTCTTCCCCACTCTCACCGCCAACGCGTGCTCCCCACCGCCACTTTCTTCTTGCCCCACTCAACTAACTCCCCCCACGCGCCGTGTTTGAGTCCGAGAAGTTTTTGCATTTGGTTCAAATTCTCTCTCTTTCTCTTTCTCTCTCTCTAGTTTAACCGTAGTTAGTTTTTACAACAAAATTAACTGATTCTTAAACAGACCAAGCAATATTTTGGAGAGACTCAGTTCTAGAGAGAGAGAGACAGAGAGAGAAAGTGTTTTTAATTTTAATTTAATTTATATATGAAGGATTAAAAAGTAAATAATTTTCTGACAGTAAAATAAATTGAGTTTTACCTTTTCATCAGAGGGCAGAAAGAGGGACGGGCGTAAGGATCTGGTCAACGCCGTTTGACCACATTGTTTTAGGTAAATACAGACAAATCTGAAACCATAGGGGTAATTCTGTAATTTAAGAAGACGTCCTTAAATCATTTGTTCTTATAATTTATAGTTTTTTATTTTCTTGTCTTGGTTGCCCTCTCAGCACTTCCGCTTCTATATAATATAAAAGGGCACTTTCATTTCTCTCATGTTATCTCTAAAACGGGTGTGGAGAGGAGAGAAGAATCACACACACAACACGCACCAGACAACGTGATATGAGAACGAGGAGGGGGCTATGCTATCCTAGGGTGATGAATATGTGTGTGGAGAATAACAGCAGAGTGGTGAAGAGAAGGCAGGTGGAGAACCTCGCCGGTGACCAGCTGTGCAGCCGGAAAAGGTTAAGAACCTCGCCGGAGGCTGCCGGAGGATGTGATTTCTTCGACGCTTTGCCCGATGATCTTGTCCTTTCTGTTCTCTGCAAACTCAGCTCCACCGCCGGCTGCCCTGCCGATTTCGTTAATGTCTTGATGACGTATGGATTCCTTTTCCTATTAGGTGTTCTTTTACTTCTGGAATAATTTTTATTTACCAAAAAAAAAGAACCAAATTCAATAAGATGTTCTTTTCTAGAAATAAAATCTGCAAATCTGCTTGATTTGAAAACTTTAGGTATTCTAAAACTTTCTTATTGCATTTTCGGCTGTTGCTTTTTGCTCTAACTGTCGCATTAATATTGGAAACTGTTTTTTTACAGAAATTTAAATTTAAGCGATTTATCTTCCTTTCGTTTTTTTGTTATGATTTATGAATGGGAGTAAAGGTAATTTTTTTTTTTTAATATTGTTCATAAGTGAAGAAAAAATTTGCTAAAAAAAATAGTAATATTTAGGAAAATTTTGTGTGAATTTATTTGTTTATCTAAATCTAACGTTCCTTTTTTCTTTTTGGATTATCAGATGCAAACGGCTTAACGGACTAGGACTCCATTCTCTTGTATTATCCAAAGCTTCTCAGAAAATGCTGGCAGTCAAAGCTGAAAACTGGTCCGACTCATCCCACCGATTCCTCAAACTCTGCGCCGATTCCGGAAATGTCGAAGCTTGCTACACTCTAGGCATGGTTAGTACTTTTAGTAATTTTAGTTTTTTTTTTTTAATCTCCTTAGAAAAAAAAAGAAGCGAGATGGATGCCTTACAAAAATTTTAACAATACATGCAAATGTTAATGCATAAATTCCAGAATTTGTCACTGAGATTTTTTATTTACTGAAAACGCAGATACGATTCTACTGTTTGCAAAACCGAGGCAGCGGAGCATCATTAATGGCAAAGGCGGCGATTAGCTCACACGCGTCGGCGCTCTACTCACTCGCCGTTATCCAGTTCAACGGCAGCGGCGGCTCGAAGAACGACAAGGACCTTCGCGCCGGAGTTGCTCTGTGCGCACGCGCCGCGTTTCTTGGCCACGTCGATGCGCTACGGGAGCTCGGCCACTGCCTGCAAGACGGGTACGGCGTAAAGCAAAACATCGCCGAGGGGCGCCGATTCTTGGTCCAAGCCAACGCGCGTGAGCTAGCCATTGTTCTAGCGGCTAATCCATCGGCTGTCGTGCCCCGTTCCTGGCTGACTTGCAACCCCCAACGCCACGCGGCCGGCGGTGGCGGCTGCCCCCTGTTGAGTGATTTTGGGTGTAATGTGCCCGCTCCGGAAGCTCACCCGGCAAACCGCTTTTTATCGGACTGGTTCTCTGATCGGTTTGATCGTATTCCGGGTCCGGGGCTCCGCTTGTGTTCTCATTCGGGTTGCGGCAGACCTGAGACGAGGAGGCATGAGTTTCGTCGGTGTTCTGTGTGCGGAGCAGTGAATTATTGCTCACGTGCTTGCCAGGCTCTCGATTGGAAACTCCGGCATAAGGCGGAGTGCACTCCGGTAGAGAGGTGGGCTGGTGACGACGGTGAAAATGACGGTAACGGCGATGAGATTCTTGACGGCAACGATGGAGTAGCAATGGAAGAAAGTTGACGGGATTGTGACTGTGAATGTGACGGTAACGGCACGGGAGTCGAGAGAGAAAGAATTGGGGGCAAAAATGTAGAAAAGAGGAAGATTTGGGGCCAAATTTTGATGAGCTAAAATCTTTTGGTTATGGCCGTCCGGTTCTTGTATAGGGAATGTCAACTGTAATCTCGAGAGGGTCTTAACTTCCTCACTTTTTCTGTAATTCGGCTTAAAAGATTTTAATTAATCAAGAAACAGAAATCTACATCATTATAAAATTCAATATTCAGCTTCTCTCCCAATTCTAATTACCCTTTTCATTACATCAAATAAAACCAATCAACAATACTAGAATCTCGTATCTAGTTTTTGCTCTATTTCACATTTAGTCTTCCATAACTCCCAATCTTCAAATTTTCACAAGAAATATGTTATTGTTTTCAAGAAAATTGAGTAATTTAAGTAGACGTAATCATGACGTGAATGATTATCGTAGAATTTGAAAGGGTAGATGGTAATGTAAAATGGGGACCAAATGATAAGGGGAGTGTTGATGTTGCTGGGCTTTATTCACACTTCTCAATTGACAGCATTATCACATGAAATGTGGGACATCATGGGCAGCTCCGAATTTCTTCAGAACAAAGTGAGACATTGATTCTAAGTGTTCGTAGTGCAAATTATTAGGTGGAGAGAGAGAGAGAGAGAGGGAGAGAGAGGATGAGATGGGATGGGATTGTGTGTAATGTGAAATTCTGAATAACCAACCACATTAATGTGCTTCAATTCTGCCTTAACTTTAGGGTAAAGGCTGGAGTGGAATGGAGAAAGCTCATTTGAATCTACAATGTGAAATGGAAGTGGATCAACTACTCCTATAATCTATATTAGACTACAAGATCCTCAATTTACATGCATTTTTATTTCATTTATTAGAAAACTTTCAGGTTGCGTCTCGATCAATACTTTAAAACTTGATCGATTAATTAATTTAATAAAGAACTAGGTTACTGGTCCGACATATTGAATTATCGAAAAATATGAAATATCCAATATTTATCTGTTTGTACACATACTTATAAAATGTCAATACAGTACATATATATCTTAGCACACATTTATATACATATGGACGCATTTATAAACTATTATGATAAAAGTATAAATATAAAAATATTCTTGAATAAAGAAAAAATATATATCAACTCAGGTCAGAAATGCAAATCGGTTTAATCGACTATGTCCAATCCATTTTGGGTCACTAGAAATCAAATGTTCTATAATAACCTAACCTAAACTATACTCAATTCCTAATTAAACAGGTTGAATTGATCAATCCAATCTAGGTATTAAACATTGGTCTCGACTTAAGGATAAATAAAATATCTATCATATTTTGATTTCGAATTATTAGTTAGTTTAAAATTAAAAAATTATAATTATAATTCATACTTTTGAATTTTAAATAATTTGATCTGAATAAAACTTTATTAAGTTCTCAGTATGAAATATAAAAAACAAGGGGTTTAATATGAGCTTATGACATTACTTTTAATAGACAAGGGCCGGGATCATGCTTTGAATAGAGTGTGAGGTTACCATTTTTTCAAGATATATTTGTCTTAAAATTTAAATTTTAAGGTAAAATAATAATGGTAAATATGTACCTAAAAAATGGAAAAAAAAAATCTAAAAAAGCTATAAACATTGTTGACAGAGGGGATCCTAGGTAGCAAGTGATTCAAGTGACAATCCAGGCAAGTTTACTGCTCCTTTTTCTGTTGTCACTTTTGTGTTTGGTCAAAAAATGTCAGGTTGTAAGAGATTGACCAAAGCACGAAAAGAAAAAGAAAATGGGACCCAAAATAAAAAAATAAAAAAATAAAATGAAGAATTGAATTGATTAGAGAGAGGGTAAAGGTAAAGCTATGAGTGAGAGGAGACAAGTGCAGTGTGCAAGTGGAGAATGTGCTTCTCTCTGTGTCTTCACAACTTTATGATCCCCATTTCCAAAAGAAAGCAAGAAAAAGAAGACAAAACTAAATAGAAAGAGAGGGAAATAAGATGCAGAATATATAATATCTAATACTTTATACATATAAACATATAGATATGAGGATATGATGGATGCTTATTTACTTTGAATTGAATTGTTGGCATCTTAATCGATACAAAAATTTAAGGTTGTTGCAGATTGTCGAGACTAATCAATAAGATAGGATACAAAAATATACTTATATTAAATTGAGATCCAAAGTAATGAAAAAGGTAACAGCTTAATTTCTTTTTTTACCATAAATTAAGGTGCTTTTATAGTACCCCTCCCTACTCACGATTTCTGTTTTTGGTGGATCACAGTGATATTCATTGTATGAGCTTAAATTAGAAGTTTCATTTAGATAAATTGTACATATCTTTGTTCTATTTTTCTTTTTATTTTTTTTGTAAATATTAAAATTACATGCTATATCATATGTATTATTTTTTTTCAGTATAGTCGAACTTGTTTGACAAGTTGAAAAAGCTCAATGCTTATGCCTAATTAAAGTCGAAAATAGCGAAGAATGTAAAACTTAATATTCATTTACCATTTATTGAAATTGTTTTATAGCACCCCTCTTCCCGCTACGGTCTTGTCTTTGTTGGATCACGTGACATCTGTTATACAAGTCTAAATTAGGAGTTTTAACACGATTAATGAAGCTGGACTCAGATAAATTGTATATATCATTATTCTATTTTTTTATAAAGATTAAAATCACATGTTGTAATTATTATACATAAATCATATATAACTTTTTCATTAAATTACAACTCGTTTGATAAATTGAAACTACCTAATAATTTATGCCTTAAGTTCAAAAGTAGTGAAGAAGGTAAAAGTAAATTTTCATTTAATGAGTTCGTTTATAGCACCCGCTCCCTGCCACAGTCTTGGCTTTAATTTATCGTGTGACATTCATCGTACATGTCTGAATTTATGAGTTGTAATAAGATAATTGAAGGTAGGTTAAAAAAGTTGTAAAAACTTTATTCTATTTTGTTTTTAATCTCTTACAAGAACTAAATTTATCTGTTATTCTTATTATCGTATGTACCTCTTCCTCATTAAAATCCGACCCGTTTCATAAATTGGAAAACTGGGATTGAATTTGATTCAATAAGATGTAATGCTGATGCAAATCCATGGGGTGGTGGAAGACAGTAGGGCACCTGTAGTTTCTTTTAATGCCATTATTACAAGAATTTAGTATCACAGCCCCAAGCCCAGAAACTCAAATTAACCTAGGCAGAATAAAAGAGCAGCTGTGGTCCAAACGTGGAAGGCCAAAGCCAAAAAATCTATTTTAAAGGCAACAAAAAGTGTTGGTTGGATGTACAACTAATGGTTCGTTGAGAATGTGAGGTACAAGCAGTGAAGCACAATGTATCTTGGTACAGCAGTCTAAAAACACTGTGCCTCTCAACCCTTGTTTTTAGTTTTTTTTGCACTTTGGGCAAATATTCCCATAACTTAATTCAAATGTGTCCCCTACCCTTCAAGCAAATGTATAACTATTATTAATTCTTCCTGCTAACGCCACCCTATTACCAGGTCACTTACTAGGTTAGGGCCATTAACAAATGTCACGTGATTTAATAAATACTGTTTTCTTTTTTCATAATTTGTATAACGTGTTTAACTTTCAACTCGATTTTGTTGGAGGAGGTCAAGTATGAGTTATCGTCCTGAATTTTGTTCGAGTTTGTTGTGTGCAATAACTCACTAGACTATGGGTCAAATTTGTTGAAAGTGTTCAACTTTTGATGCCATATGTAGGGCGAATAACGTATATTATAATGAGTGTAATATTTTTCTTTATAAAATATAATTTTTTTAAATATTTAGGTTGCGTTGTCGATATGGATTGACTATATATAGATGAGCAATGGAGTTGCATGAAGTTCTATGATGAATAAAATACCTCGAGTTATCTTTTATTATTTTATAAATAGATGTTAAACTTATCTTTCATTAAATTTATTGATTTAAGTTTGAAGTAATTATTTAATCGTTATACTAGAATTGTAACTTATAAAATATTGAGATTAAATTGTAATGTTTGTCCAAAAAAAAAAATTATAAGGCTAGTAATTAAATTGTGCCTAATTAAGTTGGTTTTTGACCAAAACCAAAACAAAATAACAAAATTTAAAAAATTACAAATCACGCCGTTAACACTTTTGAAAATTCCTCAAGTAATATCGCAATTGAATACATATAATATTTAAGTTTTTGCAATTCAATGCACAAAATAATTTTTCGATTGAATTTTAATAGCAGAACTACTGAAGGTATTATACGCATAACCACAATAGGCACACTATATATATCAAAAGATTTTATATATACCTAAAACTTTCATAAGTTATTGCGTATCAGACCTACATTATTAGCTCTTAATCGTTATTGTGCTACAAAATTTAATTCAAGTTTTATTTTAGTTCATTCAATTGAAATATTAAAAATATATAATTAAATTGTAAATACTATGAAAGTCGTACACTTTTATGTAATTACCCAAATCGAATATATATTTTTGAAAATAAAAAGGATAAGAATATAAATATGTTATGGAGAGGCAAATGGGGATGAGATGATAGCTTAGAGAATTATTAGGTATCATTTAGAGTAAATAATTGGTGGTACAAACTAATGTGATTCCCTGAATAAGAGCAGCAAAATAGTGAAATACTTGTTGCATAAATAGTTGTACCATTAAATGCTCATTGACATCTCACCAGAATGTATTAGGTGCATATTACTCCTTACGTGATACATTTCTGGACTCATTATATTTCTTGGAATTTCCTAACTTTATTTATTTTAAAAAGAAACAAAAAATCATAAAATTATTGGATATTCATTGTTTTATGTGTTGGATGTTCTATTTTGAACCATTTATTATGCTATAGCAAAACATTCAAACTATTTTTAGAGATTTTTTTTTTTTAATTAAAAGAACAAATTCTGGGAATCTAAATGAAAAAATATGGTAAATTTAATTACAATATAATGAGAAAATAAAACATACAATTAATCAGTTTTTATTACATTAAAGTTTTCTTTTCATATTTTTTATAAAAAATTATCGATGTAAACAATAATTATAATTATTTGTCTCCAAAATTTATATAAAATTTAGAAAGAGAAATGTAGGCTCCATTTCTAAACTATTAAGTCAAATGTTATAATGAAACCTGTCGACATGCATGTTGAATTATCTAGATGTTCGTTCGGGTGATGCACGTAATATAATATAACTATTATATTAATAATTTATAATAAAATTATATTTTTTTTTTAAAATATACATAATCTATTATTTATATCAATTATATTTATATAAATATTATTCTATTTGAAATATAGTTTTAGATATAAAATTGTATTTTTTAAGTCAGTTTTATTAAATAATAAATTATACAATATTTTGAAGTTAATTCTGAATTGACCCACAATAGAATATAAATATTTTAATTTACTAAAATTTATTGAAGTTAAACAATAAATTAATAGTATAATATTTTAATTTTTATAAAAAAATATTTATATTTTTAGGCTAAATCTATATAAAATTTTGATATACTATTTATTTAAATTCATCATATATATCAAAATTTTATTTCATCCACAAAAATTATATTTTATTATTTTAAATATAATTATTATTTCAACATATACAATATTGGTGTCAAATTAAATATCAGAAAAATTAAAGAAAAAAATTCAGGAGCCTTTTTATTCAATAATTTACGTCATAGTATATACAATTTGCTCTAATATTACTATATATTATAATCGATATATGCTTTATTCCAACCCATAAAATAAACCTTCAAATTAAGATATAAAAAAGGAAATAAATAGCAACTCATTTCTTATATACTTATCTTCCCATCTTAAAAAAAAATCTTTTAAAAAGCAATTATTCCATAAAAAAATATATTTTTGAAAAGTTAAAATTTAGTTATAAATGAAGTACTATTATGACAATTTTAAGTAAAAAAAATCAAAATTGGAGCACTTCAACTCAATAAAAATTGTCCAATTTAAAACTAAAGAAATACATTTCATATTTTGTTTTTTTTGCCATTATTTATATAAAAATAAATAAATAAATTTAATATTGTATATGAAAATATTAATCGTGGTCATCTTATTTAAGTTCAATAAGATTCTATAATTTTAATATATATTCTTTTTTTATTTGCGAGATAGACAATTATAATTAAGATGTATTACATGGTCAGTTTGTCATGTAATTTATTAAAATTTATTTAATAATTAAAATTGATGTGTAACAAAAAAATGAAGCTATCATATCCATAATAACTAAAAAATATGTAATTATTTAGGTTAAAATATAATATTCAACTATATTTTTCATTTCGTTTATCCTTCTATATTTATTTGATCATTTTCATTATAAATAAGTCATATGTAAGTATTATAATTCAGAAACTTGTTTTTTTTTTAATTTAATTTTATTCAATATTATATTTAATTATAACTAAAAAATATATACTAATATAACTTAGAGAGATTGTTACTAATAAATTAGTATGTTTATTAATTCAATAATTTCACTAGATTATCATTTTTTTAACATTTTGTATATTTCATGAGTTTTACGTCAACTATACTTTATTTAAACGAAATTCTTTTGGAGAGATTGTTGCTAATTAATTAATATGTTTATTAATTTAATAATTTTATTTATTTTTATCATTTTTTGAACATTTTGTATATTTCATGAGTTTTAGTTCACTATACTTAATTTAAATGAATTTATTTTTTAAATAAAAAAATAATACTTTTAAAATAAAAGTAGTTCGTGCATTGAAAATAGTTAAGAATGCAGCTGATCTCGTGAAACTTTACTACTAGTGTAATAACTGCAGGAAACTACGAGAAGTGAGTACCCTACACCTCAGGGTATTCAAAAATTCAACCTTCTTCTTTTACATACTACTTAGACTTCATAGCCTATAATTTCATTAATTTTTGGAATTTTGTTTGACTATGTACTCAATTCAAATAATGAATTAGTTAGATTTAGGTCTAA